>JARKIE010000417.1:0-75022 GCA_029378255.1 Mycena rosella | reverse complement strand
GAGGTAGACAATGACTTTTCCCTCGTTTATGAGTTCGCGAAGGATGTCGTTCATCATTGTTTGGAAAGTGGCGGGCGAATTGGTAAGCCCGAAGAACATGACCAGCGGTTCGAACAAGCCGCGATTGGTCCGGAATGCTGCCTTCCACTCGTCTCCCTCTTTGATTCGAATATTATTATATCCCCACCGAATATCCAGTTTGGTGAAGATCTTCGCACCTCGAAGCTTGTGTACTAGCTCCGAGATAAGCGGTAAGGGATAACGATTCTTGATCGTCATCTCATTTAATTTACGGTAATCCTGTACCGGTCGAAGGCTTCCATCCTTCTTTTTGATAAAAAAGAATGCCGAGGCCATCGGCGACTTGGACGGCCGGATGCGTCCTGATTGCAAGTTCTCCTCCAGGAACTTGGTCAACTCCCCCTGCTCGTTCATTGACAATGGGTAAATCTTGCAATCTACAGCCTTTGATCCTGGCTTGAGTTCGATGGCATGATCCCATGGACGCTTCTCCGGCAGTTTGTCAAACGACTCCTTTGCGAACACTTTGATGTATTCGCGATACTGCTCCGGGACGGCGTCTTCCGTCATCTTCTGCTTCTCCAGATAAGCCTTCTCCGCCATCTGCTGAGCCTGCGTCCCCTTCATGCGCAAATCCACCTGTTCCGCAAAATCAACCATCAAGATTGATTCGCCCTCCTCGATGGGTTCTTTTTCACACCCTTCGGCGGCTTCGTTACCGGTCATGTTGCACTCCAGAGGGCAACGGTTGAATTTAATTGTCTGGCCCCGCCAGTCGATCGTGGGGTTGTCTTTAAACAACCAGTCATAACCAATAAACATTCTGGCCTTCCCGAGGCCTGTGACAAGGAACCGCATCCGTTCTCGATGTGCTCCGATTTGCATGATCAACTCAGCGTAATGAGTGATCCGTCCGCCCACATTCTCGGAGCCGTCTGCATTCCGAGCAATGATCTTCTGATCAAGCTCCCTGAGCTCGAAGCCCTCGGCCTTGGCGTAGGCCCGGTCAATACATGTGGTAGTGCATCCGTTGTCCAACAACGCCTTGATCCGGCGTGTTTTCCCCGTGTCGAGTGACGTCAAACTCAACTGGAACCAGCATCTCGTGCTTGCTCCGTTGCTTCTGGAACTCCCGGAGTTCCTGAGACAGGTGATCTTCGTTGATCCCCATTGCACGTCGTGCGAGCCACTTCGCGGCTTCGAGCTTCTGAAGCCCGAACGGGATCCGCGTGTGCTCCGGTGCTTTCGGCACCTCTGGCGCTTCCTCCTCTTTCGAGGATTGAGCCATCGCAGCTGAGCTGCCCTTTTTCTTCGCACTATTTTTCTCACTGGTTTGGGTTCCAGGGGCCTTTTTGAATGCGCTCCAGCGCTTGTTCTCTTCGTCCATGCGACGATTTTTAATATTACGAAGGCGGTTCTGATTCTCCATAATACGTATTTGTTTTTGGCTTTTTCTACATTATCTACTACTATTTTGTCCTGGGTACGTAGACTAATGCGTTTTTTATATAATTTACAAAATTGTTCTCGGGGGTCTGGGGGTCTGCATGGGAGACTCTGCATCTAGCAGAGTATATTTATTGTTCGGGGAAGGGGGCACCGGGTCGGCCATGACCGGGGCCCTCTTTAAAAATCCTGGCCGTATTTGGCCCGCGCTTGTTCGAAAAGGAATTTAAAGTCCTCCTTGGACATATCGTCGGTCCGCAATGAGCGGACATTGATCTTTCCACGTTCCCGGCGCGGTTTTGGGCACTCCCGTGCCATGTGGCCCTCCTGACCACAGTTGTAACACTGGAAGGCCGAGGCCTTCGTCTTGGACGCATCAACGTCCATCGGCACTGGTGCCCCGGGCGCCGGTTTGTGCGCCAAGTACGGTGCGCTCCCCTTGGTATTACCGGCAGGGGCAGCCGGGATCTTTGCCGGGACCCAAAAGTGGGTGCCGGTCTTCTGCTGCGCCTGGCGCAGCTTGTTCCGCTCGAGGATGCGATTGATGGTCATCATCCTCTTTTTCAACCCGGAGTAATTCTCCGGGATTTCGATTCCGCCAGCGTAAAGCTGGTCTCGGACTTCCTGGCTGACCAGGTTCTCCAGGTTCTCGCACAGGAACCGGTCGTGGTCCCATACTGGTTCTGCGGGCTGTATCCCGCTTCCTCGCATTCAACTTGAATGCCTGGATGAAGTCGCCTAAGGACGACTTCCCTTGCCTCGTGGTGGTGAGGCGAATGTAGCCAGCTGGCTCACATTCTGGTCCTTGAAGGTCCCCGCAAGGGCCTCCAAAAACATCTTGAGCGTGTAGCCTTTTGGCAACACCTCATCTCCGAACTGGTCCTCCCTGAGGACTGTCCTGCGCCAGTTGCGCGCCCAAATGGATGCGGGGCAGGCGCTGCCATCGCTGCTGCCAAGCAGCGAGATCATGAAGGCAATCTTCGCCTTCTGGGAGGGGAACTCCTCGCCGTAGGCCCACATGTAATTCTTGAGGGCCTCAATCCAAGTGTTCCACTTGGATTTGTCGTTGCCGTCAAAGATGAACGGCGTCTTGGCGAGGGTGATTTTTGAGGAACCAGTCCTCGGGGCGGGAGACGTGAAGTGGATGGGGGTGGCAGGTCTAGAGGGCATCCCGTAGACAGGGGAGCCTCGTTCAGGGGTTTGCAGCAGTGGCCGCGGCGGTGATGCCGGGTAATCAGCTGGTTGGTCCATCATCGGGACCGGCTGCCCTGTGGGATACACAAGGCGGGGTGATGGGGATCTGGCATGGCTGGACATGGCGGCGGGATCCGGGAAGCTGTGGAACAGCTGGGACGCGGGGGATGTGGTTGGGGTGGAGCGACTGCTCAACTTCGGGTTCGGACGGGGTAAGGGATGGTGTGGCACAGGAAGTGCGTGAGGGATGACAATGGGATTTAGGGGAGCGGGGTGTCTGGGGTTGCGATAAACTCGCGGCGAGTCGACGTGTAACGGCGTCGAATGGAATGGGTTGGGTGAGCGGAGCGAAGGCGGGAGTCGGGGGAGGTCGTATAGCAAAGTAGTCGCTGGTGGTGGTGGGGATGGGCTGGGTGAGCCCGAGGGTGCGCGAAACATTGCGGCTTGGTCGATTCCGCACAAGGCGGGTGGTGGGGTTCGAAGCGGTCTCTTGCGAATAGAACTATCCCGGGTCTTCTACGACACCCCCGGTGATAGCGAGGTAGTCCTCCCCGAAGGTTGAACTAGCACTCCTGCGACTGTCTTAGTGCTGGGACGGACTCAACGTTTCCCGTAGCACGACGTCTGTCTATTTTAAATGGACCGCGCACGAGGGGCGCTGCAATTGTTTTACGTCGGTGTGGACGACATGAATGGTGGGGAGGGGAGTGTGGAACTTCAGATACGAGAGAACCAAGTAGAGGTAAGAAATGACGCCTGCAAAGTGCAGTGTCGAGTGGGTAGAGTTTTTGTGCAAGGAGTGCACGGGGATGGTGAGGAAAGGAAGTTGGGGTGGGGCGGTACGAGGGTAAGAAGGTGAGTCTTTTATTATGTCACAGTCAAGGCTTGCGTCCAACTCTACAAGAGAGTGGATTGGGAGGTGCAAGTGATCTCGAAAAGATGATTGAATAAAAGACTAAAGAACTACAAGTGAATAGCTACTCTACTTATACTGTTTGTTGAACCGTGTGAACTTGAAGTAGCTAAGTATATAATACAATGAGGTTACCAGGCAAATTGTGATTGGAGACGTCGAGTGTCAAGTGTCAATACTAAATATAGTTCATGGAGACGACTTATTGTGTTCCGACTATTGTGTTCCGTTGCCATGTGATCTTTAGCCAGCAAAGTCCTCCCACGTTATGCCATCGGCGTGAAGCGCTCGTGTAACAAGCGCTGGGGTCACGTGCTCATCGATCGGTGTTGGAGCGATTAGATTGGGGTCAAATCGTGACAGGGGGGGTGTTACAGAGGGCAGGATATGTTGGAGGCCCTGCCGGTATGCTGAAAACACTTGAAAAATCACCAAAAGGATTGAGTGTTTGGATATTTTGATGGTGCAGCTGCTACATTTTTTTTGGACTCGGAAATCAGCGACTTGTGTCGCCAAATTCACAGATTTCTCGAACTAGTGGCCGAAAAATTGATAACCTGAGGTCTAAAAATACAGGAAAAAAGGGGGAAGTCATTCATGTGACCAGGCACTTGCACATGCATAAATTTACCATCTCTCAACTTGAGAATGGGCTTAAAATGGGCGGGAAAAATAGCAACGTATTGGCAGGCTCTTATCTGTCGCGGAGGGATTACTGAATACAATTATCCCAATTTATGCGTAGAATTGCTGCATAACCTATTTCAGACTTGTTACCCTCCTACACCTGATTTTCTGCCCCTCCCACCCACTTGGAACCCATCTTTCGGACCTTTCGGAGCATCGGGCCCTTCCTCCGGATGCCTTTTCACATACCTTTCAGCGTGGACCTTCAAAATTCATATTCTGTGGTGGGTATCAGGTTCTGAATCATTGGGGAGCCCCATTTTGATTTTTTGCATGGCCTCAGGGTACTGCATACACATCGAACATGTTCAATAAATGAGTTGTTTGTGCAAGCATCTCCCATCATTACATAATAAGAGCTGGTAATGGCACCGGGGGGCCGCGGGGGCACGGAAAGTTTTTTTCTTTTTTTCTCAGAACCAGAGAGGAGGTTCCTAGTACCGATTTAGGTTCCAGGTCTCCAACACGAATAGTCCCTCTCCGATCAGAACCAATCATCCCGGCCCCAGCAGCCTGAAGTCCAAAATAACTAGAAATTAATTGAATAAATTCCTTTCTCAGCTTCTGATCATTCCCGATCCCGGCGTTCCACCGGTTCAATGAATAAATAAGTAAATAATTATGTGTTTTAGGGTACAGCTCATCTACTTTCCAGTTTAAGTTCCTGCATGCAGCTAGCAAGGCACTTAGTCTAGCTTGTGATGATCAATTGATAGGCAGTGTATTTCATTTCATTTGCTGATAATCTGATTGTCATGATCCAATTTTCTTTTCCATTAACCCAGATTTTCCCCTGAAAACCTGATCGTAGACGACTACAATTGATCCTCCATTTCACTTTATCCCTGGATTAACCCTATGTGTCCTGCTGCCACAGACACCAACCCTCTATACTTCTATATAAACCCTGTATTATTCTACTATTCCCTATACTATTCTGGTCTATACTCCAGCTGTTTGTGCTCAGTGCTCTGAAATGTTTCTGAAACATACAATTTAGGTATCAACTTCAGTGAGCTGAAAACATCCCCGAAATGTCAAGCTTCCGCACGACCTAAGTTGAAGCCAAAACTACCAGATTCCGGCATGTTTTCGGCATACCTGAAATTTCTGATTTCGGATGTGGTTTAGGCCCAGCTGAAGCTGCTTCTGAAACTATAGGTTTCAGTGGCAGTTTCAGCATGCCCTAAACCTATTGTTTCAGCAGCTCCGGAACCGCCACCAAGAACATTACTCTACCTACTTTTTGGTCATATCCCGAAATTTGACCACACACTCCCAAAGGCACCACTCGGACAGGCTGATGCACACGCATCTAGCACATCACTTCACCTGTGATTGGCACACCACCTGCATCAGATTGGCCGGTTGGATATGGTGTGATATGCAACAAGAGATGGTGAAAAAATGAACACTCATGGCCGAAGAAATGAAGCAGGGGCGGATGGGGTGTTGGCGCAGAGATCAGACGACAGAAGAGATATACGAAGGAGAGAAAACAGAGATATCTACTCAGGAAAGGGACAGTTAACTTACACATGACCACCATGGCCGTAACCTCAGTCTTGCATTAGGCAGAGGTGGTATACAATAGGAAACTAGTAAATAATTAGTTTTGGCACCCCATTCGGCACCACCCAAACTGGACCCCAGAGCACTCTAGACCGCCCTAGATTCGGCTTTGGTGAGCCCGAAACAATGAGCCAAAACTTATTATTCTCAGCAGCAGTTCCAGAGCTGCCGAAACAATAGGTTTAGGGTATGCTCAAACTGCTACTGAAACCTATAGTTTCAGAAGCAGCTTCAGCTGGGCCTACACCACATCCGAAATCAGAAATTTCAGGTGTGCCGAAAACATGCCGGAATCCGGTAGTTTTTCAGCCCACTGAAGTTGATACATAAATTATATGTTTCAGAAACATTTCCAGCTGCCCTGAAATCTCCGAATTTCTGCTGTGAATCCTGCTCTCTAATCCCGCTGGTCTGCCAAGCTCCCCCCCACCCAGATTCTCTGACAAATTTCCAGCATGACTGTCTCCAGGCAGAATATGTCATTGAAATCTGGATATGTTCTAACTTCTAAGGTCAAATTCTGTGTTAGAGGATTGGCAATATTAACAGCTTGAGCTTAAGTGAGCTTGCGAGCTGAAGCTCTGAAGCCCAGTGAGAATCCCCTATGCTGGAATCTGCTGAAAACTGTTCTGATCTGCCCGATCTTCTGCTGCTTCTGCCAAGAACTGCTGCCATCTGCCGATTTCAGAAAAATCATAAAAAAGTTGCTTGAAAGTACAGCAACCTCAGTGACCTCAAGCTGACTCCATCGCTGACACCCAGTGAGAATCCCCTATGCTGGGGTCTGCTGGGGTCTGCTCAGGTTTGCTGTGGGGGGACAGCTGAAAGGAGAGCATATGTGAGCAGATCGGAGTATAGAAATGAGGATATAGCGGATGCACTTTTGAGCATTTTTGATCTGTATATACTCGCAGCTGCATGGGTATGCTTCAGCATATGCTATGAGCTGCTCTCATATACCCAGTATATCTCTGCCTTCCTTTTGCTCAATTGGATTAAAACAATCAATTATTATTCAAACTAGGTACTACAAGAATCCTAGACTCTTCACATATCCAGCATATCGCTGAAGCCCTGGCTGAGGGAGCTGCACCTCGTTACAGAGCCATTGCAATACTGGCTATCATGGCGGAGGGACGCAATGGGACAGCAATGATAGCACATTGTGTAGTGCAGGGTGGAGGGTGGATGGACTAGGGATCCCACCCATACCGTATACGGCTACAGCCCGTAAACCTCGACCTTTTTTGGCTATATGGTACAGTTATGGTACGGGTTTCGGACCCGTATAACCCATATACGGAAAGGTTGAATGCCGCTGGGTAAGGACCAGTTATGTCGGACATGTTGGATTCAATGTCTTCTGACCTCTGTGTAGATATATTGAGTCTCCAACAAAACTTGGAGGTCGTTCTCGCTGCATTCAAGAAACCCGTAACATAACCGTAACCGTAAGTATACAGTACGGTCGGGATCCCTAGGATGGACAACAAATTGGGAGGGCGATGCATAGGGGGAAAGTGCTCAGCTTCTGCACACTTGGTTAGAAAATGGCAGCAGATACAGTAGTGGGAAAGTGAACATACCTCGTGGAGGTGCAACTAATAACCGAGGCTGTAGATTATATAAGTATATGCGCCTCTCATCAAGGGAAGAGGTAAGTTTACTTGGCAAACATATTGCCAAAGGTAGTCGATAGGTGCATGTGAACAACAGTCAGTGGTGTTCTAGACATCAAAATGAGACCGACCTGGCTGTTCTGCAGCAGTGGTGGAGTGAGCGACTTGGGATTGAAGGAAAAACTTGCAAGGACATAATGTCTCAAGGAATATCCAGCTACGATAAGGTTAGTGTCAAAGACAGTGTGGGTCGCATTTAGCACTCACCTACTACTTGATACATACCCTGACATTCATCATGTACACTGCAAAAGACCGTGCTAACACTGGGGATAATAAGCAATATACAGACCCTGTATATCCTCAGTAGATCTTCAGTATTTTACAAAAATCCCCAGAGTATACCCCCAATATACAGGGTCTGTATATGCTCAGTATTTTACATAAATCCCATAGAGATATCCAGAATCTCCTTAAAAAATTCTGAGGCCATATATGGTAGCCGTCAGACCTCAGTATTTTGCAAGTAAATTGCAACCAAACAACCTAAAAAAAGATAGGAGCAGTTGTTTAACTGGGTAATAATGGTTGTCACAATTACAGTTCCTATAAAAGGGTTCTGGTTTATGGCTGTGCCATTGGAGGCTATAAACTTGGTGTGTTGTATGATGTTTGTACCAACACCTCTTCTCCATATTCTGTCATGTTGTTCTCCTTGATTTATTTTCTTTCCAATTATCTGCTTTGGCAGCAGAGACATTGGGGTAGCTGGCTTTGGCAGCAGGCTACTGTTTTCTTATTCTCCTGGTTACCAGCTTTGGCAGCTGGAAATCAGGAGACAGCCTGCATTGGCAGCAGGCTGTGTTTTCTTCTATCTCCATTCTTCCGCTTTGGCAGCAGAATTATGGTGTCAACAACGGCCTATGGGTCAGCTTGAATCGTCCGAAAGGGTAATCCCACCTGGGGTTTAGCAACCTGTCTATTAACCAGTGTGGTTGCTGAGTAGTAATACGGGATGAACAGCTTCCTCATTCAGTCCTAAGAGGTAAAGCCACGAGCATCGTGCAGGTGGGAACCGATAGGAGCCGAAGATGGAATGATATCCGCTAAGGAAAATGATATGAGGTCGTAGGCAGCACCGTATGTGATGCCACAGGTGAGAGTCCAGCATTCCTCGTAATCCCAAGGGAACAAGAGTCAAGCAGAAGTAAAGCCTGAGATTAGATGAGGTAGAATATAAAGTACAGGGGATTCTACCTCGGGTTTATATACTAATATATCCAGGAGTCCGATCGTATCTACCTTATGTGTTATGTTTCAATATACCCTATGTGGAGTGTAAAGGGGTGTTGTTGAAACCAGAGAGGAGTTAGGCAACAGGGATGTGATTGCGAGTTGTTGGAGTATCACAGTGGCATGCCGTCCTGTTCTTCGGGATTTGATGTTCTTGTGACACGTCATGATGCAGTCATGGGATAACACATTCCCATGATCACAATCTGATCTGGCTTCAAGATTTGAAAGGCCGAATCATGACATATGGAGGCAGCCCGCTTTGACAGCAGGCCACAATCTGTTTCTTTTCTTTATGACTTCTAGCTACTAGATTCCCCTCTGGCACCTTGTTTTTCATAAACCTTATAAATGACATCATTCATCTTTTTAGAGTAAGAAGAGAGGTAGGTATACTCAGAAAGTGTCTGTAATAGAAAATGATCAAGAGGAGAAGATGAAGTATAAATATATAGGGGGGATTTGGGGAAATCAAAGTTCTGTGACCATAGAGCTTCTGCTCTATGGTCATATGATTTATTGCCAAATATAGAAATAAATCATGTGGGACTTCTACACTGCACAGCTTTATATGTACAAGGGAATGGTAGTTGGAACCAATAGTGTCTTCAATAATGAGGCCAGCACTGTCTAAAAGTCAGAAAAAAAAGGAGGTATCAAGATGCAGAAATAACATAACTCTACGGGGTTTGAACCCAGGAGCCTGAGTAGATGTCATTGAAGGTCTCAGTCTCATATGACCACAACCATGATGAGATAGGATTAAATTTGGTAAGCCATGATATATATATTGCCTGAATAATCTACTTATACAAAGGACAAGGATTACATAAGGACTTCTACTGGCCAATTAGATTTATCCGTGGGCTTTGACCACGTGCAGAAAAACAAAGACTGCATCTCCTCGACACCAAATCACGTCTTTCTCGCCCGTCGAGGCACTCTCTGGCATGCTTTTTTGTGTATTTCAACTTCCATGACAGCGGACACCAGCTTATAGGACCCAACATCCCTGATTCACTGAGAAATGAGACCTCAGTGGCAGCCTACATCTTGCCTATATCATTGCCACATGGCCCATGCACCGTGCGCGCTTGCCTGTGCTTGGCCTATTTTCTCCGAGTCTATGCATGTACTCTTAGATAGCTAGAGTTAATGAAATATAAATGAAAGATTTCCTGCCTGCTTGCAATGAACGAACTTGAATTCAAAAAATTCCGGTCCTCGGGTGTATGGGGGACTTCTTTGGGACTTCCAATATTTCAGATTTCAGTGGTCAATTTTTCACGGAACACGAGTGCAGAGGAACTCAGTTTATCGGCATACGAGTGCAGGGATCTCTAATCTTTCAGCTAATACCATGAGTGCAGGGAGAGCCTAAGCTTTCAGGTACTACAAGTGCATTTCAGAGAATACGAGTTCAGAGGAACTCAATCTTTTGAGCCCATACTGGCACACGACAAGCTGAGTGCAGGGATCATTTAATCTTTGAGCTAATACCACAAGTGCAGGGAGACCTCAAGCTTTCGTGTCTGTATTACCAGTGCAGGGAGGTTTTCTTTCGGGTACTTGCCCGCCATGAGTGCAGGGAGACTTCGATCTTTTGGGTACTATGAGTTTGGGGAGCCTTGCATCTTTTTTGGGTACTACGAGTTCGGGGAGACTTCGGTTTTCCACTGCAGACAGATATCTACAGGTAGCACAAGTGCTCTCCGGAGCATAGGGCTTGAAAGCACACATGTTCTGCATCCTCATGCTGACCGGACTTCTGAATTCTTGATTACTGACAGCTGTGCATAGCACGGGTTCATGCTAGTACCATGATGAATGACCTTGGAATCCAGGTCACTCTAGACATGCACCAAAACATCTCCTAATATTATAGTTCTTTAGTACAATATTCCTGTAACTGACTAGGGAAACAGGTTTATCCTCCAAAATTGCTGGTGGCAACCAGTTCTGTTTATGGTTTGATGATCTCATCTGTGTCCAGCCACCTGAGATCATTTGATGGCCTGGCCCAGACTTCTTCCTTTCCTGGGACTCTAAATCCATTTTGCCGCTGATGGAGCAGCTTCTCCCAAGATCATAGACCATGGTCTGGGCACTTTCCTTTCCAGGCACCCTGAAAAGTGCCATCCATTTCGTTTTTAATGGGAGTGGCTTCTCCCGAGATCATAGACTGTGCTCTAGACACTTTCCTTTCCAGGCACCTCATTTAGCCTGTGATGGGAACAGCATCTCCCAACATCAAACACTATGTTCTAGACTCTTCACTTTGTTCAACTTGTGTTGGCCTCATGCGGAGTCTTTAATGAAGTCAAGGTGAATTAAAATGAAAGGGAGTTGGAGTCAGGCTCAGTTGAACAGTTAATTGTATAATAATACTAGTGATCACCTTGTCTAAGCAAAATGATGCACATATGCAAAGTTTCACTGTACTATGCCAATTCACTTGAAATAAAAATGGGAGATCTATTGAGGATCCACATGTAGACTATTACATTTACAGGCACACCCAATAAAGGAATATTTCGACCTAGGTAATAAGGTTAATTGAAAGTAGATAATTCCATAGCCAAATCTCAAATAGAAAGATTATTCATTCATTTCACTGGTTGAACATTTCGAGTTTTTTGGTGAGAAAATTGGTGAAAAACTTTACCGATATTACAGTAATTTTTCATCTAAAAAGTAGGTGAAAAACTCGAAACTTTTTCTGAGCTTTTTCTGTTTTTGGTGAAAAAAGTGATTGTGAGTCAAAAAGTTCTGTATATATTTTGAGTTTTTCACCAATTTTTTCAGTGAGAGATTCCTGTAAAATCGGGAAAGTTTTTCACCAATTTTCTCACTGCAAAACTTGAAATGTTCAACCAGTGTTTGGTCCTGAAAATGAAATAGAAAAAACCACAATTAGCGGCTCTTTTGAAACCAAAAGATTGATTCATTGTCAGTGAGTTATAAAAACCATGTCAAAAGGAATTCTTTCCTCAGCACTTTCAGGCATGATGAAACCAGGACTCAAAATTCCTTTGTTCACAACAAAGGAATTTTGAAAGTCCTTGCATCAATATGGTGGAAAGGGCTGCTGAAAGTTGCTCTTTCACCAGTCCTTTCACAGCTCATGGATAAAGAACAAATACACAACTTTCGAAACAGCTGCTGATTGAAGCTGGCAGTTTCATAGTAAATGAATCTATAAACTTTCTAAGAAGTTTGATTGTGCTATGGAATTATCTACTTTCAATTAATCTTATTACCTAGGTCGAAATATTCCTTTATTGGGTGTGAGAGTGTATGGGGAGGATTTGAGTCCAGTAGAAAATGAACAGTCCCATTTTGATCACATCATTTCTCAATCAAAACATGAGCTGCACCTTGGCAACTCTACTGCACTTCCGATTTGGTCTCAAAAATTAAGCTACTTCATGATGTTCATTTTACTGTGCTGGCAATGCTTCCTGCAAAACCCAATGGAAACTGGGCCTCTACTGAAGCCAGGAAGGTGCCATGAGAAAACTTTGCATATATATGGGTGAGTAGAAGGGGGGACCGATGGATCACAGAAATGGATGAGGTATGAGGATAAAAGGTGCAGTGAAGGGGGAGGTTACAGGTATGCCTTGAGGGCCATTTGAATTATAGTTCTTTTTATAGATGTAATCATGACAACTATTATTACCCAGTTAAACAACTGTTCCTATCTTTTTTTTGGTTGTTTAGTTGCAATTTACTTGCAGAATACTGAGATCTGATGGCTACCATATATGGACTCCGAATTTTGTAAGGAGATTCTGGATATTTCCTTGGGATTTATGTAAAATACTGAGCATATACAGACCCTGTATATTGGGGGTATATTCTGGGGATTTTTGTAAAATACTGAAGATCTACTGAGGATATACAGGGTCTGTATATTGCTTATTGTCCTCAGTGTAAAGGGGAAGTAAATCCAATGAAAACAGAAAATGAGCCTCATCACGTTAACAACAAAATCTTCGGGGAGCTTTTTGCAGCCCTATGAGTATGAGACGTGTATGACAGTGGACGGACATAGGGCGAGGATATAGGGAAGGGAGGGAGAGGGAGAACGGAGATGGTGGTACAGAAGCAAGGAAGTATTTTAAACTCCGACTGATCCCTGTCTGAGATGGTCCGTGCACAGCGATGTCTTGCAATGCAATATGCACAGACAGTCTTCAGCGCCAGGCTGAGCCACCAAATGAATCTGTTCCCCATCATACTCTGCCGCCTGCACAAAATCTGCTTCCCCCCTCTCCTCAGGTTTTCCTTATGTGTTATGTGCTATGCTTTTCATGTACTGACACATGCAACGGTTGTACCCAGCCCATGGCAGGCAGGCCCCCAGACCCACCACCTCCAGAATTTAACTATGGCAACCCTGCACATCCCATACACATACATATCCTCGCCTATTTATTTGCCCGTCCCCGGGCACCGCATCTTAGTAGTTTGTGTACTTATTGCGGTATAAAAATACAGATATGAAAAAAACAAACAAACAGTCATCAGCGACAAAGCTGGATGATTCTGTCCAGAAACCCCCCTCCAAAAATAAAATTCTATGCAGAAACCCTGGCTTCCCCGGCCGGAGGTCCCCACCAGGACCTGCTTAATTTGGACCTGCTCCTGCTTTGGAGTCTTAGCGCAGCTGGATAAGACACATTGCTCGGGATGAGTTCAATGCCAATGCTGGAGCAGTTTGAGATGCGGCTCACCTGCACCTTTTTGCTGGCTCGGCGTGTCCGGCAGATTGTTGAATCCCCTCATCGACTTTGTTCAAATCACACCGTAAACCCCCGAGGCTCTGCACCATATCCAAAATGATACTTAGTCCACACTGACATGGTGCATACTGCGTGGACCGCGGGGACCGCCACTCAGAGCGCAGGCTTTAGTTGTATGTAATCCGTACACGTCAGCCCGATGATTCGGATGATTGCGGGAACACTGTCTCGCGCTGGTGCTTACGGACACGGAATGCAATCGCTGTTTTATCTGCTCCCATAATTCCATGCTAGCCCGCCTGCGCACTTCCCCGTCGTGTTTTTAGTTCATCAGCGAGTCGAATCCACCAGTTGTGTTGCCGGCAACTCGCCGGCACTGTTCGCGACCCATGAGTGGCCAGAACACAAAATGTGTCTAACCAAGTTTGGCAGTCAAAAAGCAATTTTGACATGACCGTTCGGATGTAATTTGGACGCGACTTTCATATAACCCCCGTTGTTGGGCTTAGGTTGTGATGGCCGGACGCCCGGATCACGGAGAAGCCCCCTGAAAGTTCAATAATCTGCATAAGGGGTTTCTGCTTGCAACCGGGTGTTTTAGAATTATCCGACGGAGTCGGCTCGAGGTCACCGAGGCTGACGTCGGCAGATGGCAGCAGTTCTCTGCAGAAGCAGTAGAAGATCGGGGCGGATCAGAACAGGTTTCAGCAGATTTCAGGATAGGAGGTGTGATCGGCGATCAACTTCCCGCACCATGCGTTGACGACGATTACGTTGGGCCTGTGACATTTGCTCCGAATGGGTTGTCCGTAATACAATACGCCCTCAAATTGTCGCCCTTGTACTCGCCCATTCACCCCCCGCAATCCAGCCAGCATGAGCAACTTGTATGATCTCAACTTGGGGTACGGTTTTTGCTCCGCGTCGCCGCCTTGGCCTGATCTGCTACAATACAGGTGCCTCCTAGTATCTTCCTGGGTCAACATGTTGTAAGGCTTCGTCGAGAGCTTGTTCTTACAGTCTCCTGACGTATTTTCGTCGCATTCAGCCTTTTTGCCCTGGAGTACGTGCTTGTCAATAATTTCGCGGTTTTGATGCTGATATATTCACGCATTCACAGACTAAAAGAGTATTGACTCCTCGATCCATCTGAGCATTGGTCTAATCCCACTTTCATCAAAGGATTTTCAAGTACTTCGGTCGGTATAAAAACGGTACGTGCGGCTAGCCGGTCCTGAATTTTCCGCTGACGAACTGGCGCTAAGATCCGGCGTTCAACAGAATCGTGGTGCTAGCTGCTCTCACGGGAGACACCCTGACGGTCGTCGCATGCTTGTCGTCTACGTACCTTTACATGGTGACGGTGAGCTCCCTCCTTGATAATCGAATTTGGGGACGCGTTCTCACCGTACACGCTAGCACTGGGGTGAAGATGTAAGGCTCCCCCTCCCTCTTCTTTTTTTCGTGGCTGAACTTCGGGTCTAGTCGTACCTCGCCACTCAGTGAGTCCTCCCGCCGAGCGAGAGATGGCTGCGCTAACCCAAGTTAGACCATGGGGTATTGCCGGATATGTCGTCGGAACAGGAATCACCGGGGCCGCGGTCCAGATCTTCCTCACGCGCATGGTGTTCAGCGTGTGCGTGCTGTGTGCTGCACCCACCGCCGTCTTCTCCTGCTTATCTTGCCTCCTAGGACAAAGCAATGGATCTGGCTCCCGATGATCGGTCTGTTCATTGCGGTCGGAATCGCCGGTGCCGGCGCGACGGCCGGTTCCCTGATCATAAACACCTCGATCGCGTCCAGGGGGGGACTGGTCAAGTAGGCACCATATCACCTTCAATTAATTCACGTCTAATCCAAACATGCTCAGATGGGCAACGGTGTGGCTCAGTGGATGCATCGCTGCAGACACGACCATCACCATCATTCTCGTAATCAGATTCCAGACTCTTAAATCCGATTTCAACTTCGCTGTAACGAACAAGTACGCCGGTTATGATCGTCAGTCAGTCTAACAGACGGCTTTCAAATCTAGTTTGCTTCACCGCCTGTCAATTACGGCGGTCCGGAATGGCTCCATCACCACGGCCGTAACGTGAGTACCATGCTTGAACCATGTGGAATCGAACAGCACTGAGTTTATTGTAAATAGCATCGTGACCGTCATTGTCTTCAAAGTTCAGCCCGAGATGAACTGTGAGTAGTCGACTCACATACCTTGTAAGTTGTAACGTGTTATACTGATATGCGCTTCAGCCGCTTTGATGCTTGAGGTACTTTGACTCGCTCTTCCGAGATCGCAGACTGATGTGTGTGGTGTTTGTTTAGATCACCATCGGCCGTGTTTATTCCTTGTATGTCTCATTTTGCATTCGATTCTTCTTCACCTGAAATTCGTGCTCCCAGATGCATGTTGTCCAACCTCAACAGCCGCATCCGGTTACCCGACAACTCCAGCTGCGGAATAGAGTCAAGCAAAGGCAGCCCTTTTCGTCTGACCGTGAGCCACGGAGACACCAAAGACACCGTAGTGAGGGTTCAGAAGGACGTCCAGTACACCACGGACGATGACAACTCGTCGAGCATCCCGATGGATTCGCTTGCGTTTGGCCGGCGCAAGCAGGAGGACGCCGAGAGCGGGGAACAGCAATATGTAACCAAGGACGCTAGTTCCGTCGAATTCTGAATGGATCGCTCGCTCTTTCATTATCGTTATCCTGGATATTAACATACAATCGTTTATAATTGTTCAATAGACAGCAATACACACTCTAAAACCGTTTGGCGCGTCGCGGAACCAACTTGATTGGGGACGAGCAGTCGTCACGTGTTCATACTCCATCACAGGACTAACGACCTAACGCTGGGAGTGGGCAGCGATGGACATCAGATGGGCTGATGGCTTGGCGTACAGCCACCGTAAATTGCGCCGTTCGATGTTTTTCATAGTCTAATGTGTGGTGGCCTTCCAGCCCTCCTTATTATTGTATTTCGAATGCAGAATACTTTCAAATTCATCAATACCCATTTTATATGTTCAACCACTGCCCCGTTCCCTTTATTTCGCTCCTTTGCAGTGGATGTCACATGGTGTCACACCAGTGACCGCCATGATCCAGCGCCCGGCACTTCACGTTTGTGAGCCGATATGCCCGTTTTAGGGCTCTCGGCCGGCCGCGGCACCTATTTTATGGCAAATATCTAGAGATTGGCGGGGAAAATATCTTTGTTCTGGTCCGGCTTGTTCTGCCGAGGTCGCCTAAAACCGAAGTTGGGAAGGAAGAAAGAAATCCGTCCCCACCGATCCCGAGATTTATCGATTTAAAAATACTTTGCCTCTTAGATTTTGCTTCAGGTGAGGGAGGGAAACTTGAAAACGTGAAGGCATTTCGGATTCAGCATTTGGCGGGGAAGCCTCATCAAACTACAGAGCCAAATAAATCACTGATGGATCGATCGCTGCCCACTCCCACTAACGCCCGTTGCCCTCCCCCACTATCACCTTCACGTGGTGTCTTTCCATCACGTGCAACAATCGACGCGTCAACAACTGTTACAACGCGAAATTGCGACGTGTCTCCTTTGCTCTGTGTGTTGGTAGGGGGGGGGGTAATCTGTTGATTTGACTCCTGAATTTGCTTTTAGGCCGGTATAAGTAAATTGATTGAAGATCATTGAACTGTAAGTGTTGTTCTGATATGGTACTACTGGGTGCCCCTCCGTAGGGATCGAGCTGGGCCGAGTGTGTGGGGGTGGTGTTCACTGTTCAGATCACTGCTCTGTGTCTTCCGGACATCATTTATCCCCCCATTTTATATTTATTTGTACTGTTTGTAAATGTAGGGCTTGCAAGCGAGATCCGACGCAGGAAAAACATCGCGGACGGTCAGACCACCTCCCGACGCATGGAGTGTCTATTCTGTTCCCGAATCATGAAGGCCAGTCGGCACGGGCTGTGTGATAAACGTAAAAAGTAAACGCACACCGCGGGATTTGAACCCGTGAGTACGTAATCCGGAGGAGGCTGAGACATTAACCACTAGAGCATGGAGGGCACAACAGGTGCACTAGCTGGTTGGCTAAGTACCTCCGCGACGGCTTCCCATCAAACAACTACCATATAAGGAAGGTGATTGTGGGGGAGGCGTGCGAGCGTGCATCAGCTTAACGACCCCCACCACATCATTTAACCCTTCCGGAATGCCAGAGCTTCTGTCGATGGGCTCAAACTCTTCCAGCTCCGACTCTGGTTCAGTCTCTGGCTGGAGCTGGTCCTCAGGGGCAGAAGGGGATGACGAGGACAGCGGAGACTCCGACTCCAATGACACGGCTGACCAACACCTATCTCTTCTTCGTTGATGGATACAGTCGGAGATCAGCGACATGTATCAGAACCGATACGAGCAGCCCCGCGACACACTTCCCTGTGGCCCGTCGTACCTGCACCATGTCCTTATGGCACTCAAAGCCGGCGTCCCGACCATTTCCGGCAAAATCTTCGAGTTAGTCCCATCAACTTTGATGCACTCGTTGCTGTGCTCGAGGACGACCCGGTCTTTGCAAACAATTCCAATCACCCACAGCTTCCAGTGGAGCAGCAAGTTGCCATGGCGCTGCTCCGATTCGGGCACAATGGGAATGCTGCGAGCATGCAAGCAGTTGGGAATTGGGCCGGATTAGGAAAGGGCACCGTTCACCTCATCGCACGGCGCGTGATGACCACTGTCCTACATCCTGGGTTTATGCAGAACACTGTCAGGATGCCGACGCATGAGGAGAAGGAGAAATCGAAGCAGTGGGTCCATAAAAAGCCGTGCCGGGCTTGGAGGGATGGTGTTTTGTTGATGGCACCCTGGTGCCACTCGACCAGCGTCCCACCTGGTACAGAGAGAGCTATGACCGGAAATGTAATTACTCGTTGAATATACAGGTGCGTTTGTGAATGTGAAACGTGTCTGCTTGAGATCTTAACCTTGTTAACAGGTAATTAATCTGCTGAATCTCAAAATAATAGATTTTAGCTATGGGCGTACTGTACCAAGTTGTAGGGGAGCAACGCCCCCTGGACCGTGACACGGTTGTTGCCTTTTTTTCAGGCAACGCCATCCACCGTGAGCGTGACCATTGCCCAAAGAGACGACAAGAGGCAGTGGTTCCCATATTTGGTACCACTCGGAGACGCCCAGAACAGCAATTTTGAGCACAATGGAATACTAGATCCTGGGAATTTAATTAAGCATTGCATAGTGGCGAATGGCAGAAAAGAAATTGATTCATTCACGCCCACCATGCCTCCCCAACTCCAAGTGACCACTGCCAA
The DNA here is from genome assembly GCA_029378255.1 of Mycena rosella. NCBI lineage: Eukaryota > Fungi > Basidiomycota > Agaricomycetes > Agaricales > Mycenaceae > Mycena > Mycena rosella. The sequence goes on along the minus strand of JARKIE010000417.1, from coordinate 56,209 downwards.
AAGTTACTGGCCCTCCGCAGGCCCTCGTCTCATGTATTGACCACCTCCATGATCTTCTGCGCAATCTCCCTACTTCCCTGCCCAACAATCCACCCAATTCTCTATATAACTTCTGCATAAATCCCGAAATCCTGGAAGATGGCGGCCATTTCTCAGCTGTTAGCCACGCATTGGAGGTCTCTTTTGAGACTCACCTCCTCCATGTACAAGGCCGAACAATAAATTTTGTCGAGTGCGGTGCCCAGCTGGATACCCTGGTCAAATTCCTGAAAACTAGGGGGAAACATATGTCTCCTGGCGAGCGGACCACATTCCAGGAGTCCTGGCTTGAACGGCTCGTCACCGCCACTGTCGATTCAGGTGCAAAAATTCCTAATAGAAAGTGGAAGGCCACAGCAGAGGCCCCAGTTACCAATGAGGTCCCCCCCGGTAGCCAAGAAGGCAAAGCCAACTGTCGTTATTGATGTTGACAATGACTCGGACTCACCTTCTCCCCCCCTGACTTTGCCACCCGCCGCTGCCACTCCTTCGACATTCTTGCAGCCCTCCATGTCACGGAAAACCGTCATTGGGAATCCGAAGCAGCTCACACTGGCCTGGCAGCAGGCTAAACCTGGCGAGGTTTCAACTTATTGGGCAAAGGCGAAGGAGGCTGGGGCTGAACACTGAGAAACAGTGTTGGTGGCGCAAAAGGCGAAGCAAGAAAATAAGCAGGAGCACGAGCGGGATCTTGCACGCCTTTGGCAGCAGCGTCACCATGCAAAGAAGAAACAGGGAAAGGATGATGAAGACTCCGGATCATGCTTGAAGTACAATGCTAACACTGTGCTGATGCAAGGCGCCGATGCCCTTGCGCATGGAAGCAAGGCCATCACCAATGTTGCGTCCCTCTCCTGTCCTGCCACCCAAGGCTGGAAGAAGCATCGGAATGGAACCCAGGGAGGCGCGGTGCACTGTGCAGGCGAAGGCCAAAAATATGTTCTGGTTTAACCCTTTCCTCTGGGCAATCATCGAGCCTACAATTCGCTGGTGTGGATGGTTTGCTGCCCGGACAGTCCAGGAGCTCCATCGTTCTCACCCTGTTCTCTTCGATGGCCCCAACAACACGCTTCACCGTGCGACTCTTTGGAAATGGATAGTGAAGGGTGAAAGAGATTCACCGATGCCGCCTTGTGTAATATTTCCAACCGAAGGTCTCTGGCCAGCACTGGACGCACTGGGATACTTACGCCATATCCCGAGATTTTGGACAAGATTGTGACCATGCTCAAAGGCTTGCGGGTGTAAGGCTGCGCCGTTAACGTCCACATCGATGACCGCCATCATTGGCAAACACCAGCCGCAACTTCTTGACCTGTTCTCTTGCTCCGAGACATACATCCGGTTATTCTTGGATAGCACGCTCAACTGGATGACATGTAAGGCGACACGAGCCGCAAAGCATATCCCTGAGAACGCTTCGGAGCTCTGCGAGCGGACATTCTTTCGGTTGGCGCACGCAATTGAACACCAGGATATTCCCGCCAAGGTCAGTTAAGTATAATTATCTTGTGCACATTTTGCTTATACTTGCCACTCAGCTTCTAATTAATGATGACCAAATTAGTGTTTACATTCGCCCAAATGCCAGTCAAACCTTTGAAGTACGAGGCTCGAGACAAGTTTCGGTCTCAGGTAACGATGAGAAACATGCATACACTCTTGGCATTGCCAGTGCGGCAGATGGTACATTCCTTATGGCTACACCAAATCCCAAGAGCGTGGATTTCATTTCACTTTCGCCGCAAGAAACGGACCAGTCATTTCTCCACCAAGAAAACGATGGAAGAACTGATCGAATTCGTACTCAAGCCGTCCATGGACCAAGTCATCGTGGATGACCCGGACTTGGAAGAGGATCAGAAGGCCATCTTTTACATCGACATTTACCCTGTCCACACGTCGCAGCCATTCCGCACCTTCGTCTTTGACAAATTTCCCAACATCATCCTCATCTTTGTCCCTGGCAATTTGACTGGCCTTTTACGACCCCAGGATGTTGGGATTTAGTGTGTTGCAAAGCATCATCTGTGCCAATCTCAGCTTAAGTATCTTGTACATTGCCATCAGGTGAAGCGCGACTCTTTGCAGGGAATGCAGAAGAAGATATTTGGGCATGCAATCCTTGAGGGGAATTGTGGACCAAGGGCGGTGTACCAGCGGACAATTCGAGGTCTGACAGTGAGGATGTGAACAGCGGGGATAATTACGATCCAAATGGTGACGAATAGAGAGCTCACAGATTGTGCAGTAATTCTTTTGGATTTTATTTTAATTTATTCAATGTCATGATTTTCTATGGCAATGGACCTCATCATTACCGTGACCCGCCAGAATAAAGGCAACGCAACGGTGTAACGCTGACTATTGAACCACTGGTGAAATAAAGCGTGGAAGCTGAGCACAAAAGTGAACAACCAACAACACCAACAACACACAACAACTCAAACTATCAAACACGCAAGTTCGGGGCTCCTACCAGGTATTAGGCAGTGGCAATTTGGGACTTTACAACGCAAAAGCGGTTTTTAGCTAAAGGTGATTTTTGGGATAACCAGACCGTTCTAGGCACTTGACGCGACCTCAGAGGGTAAGGAAAGTAGGATTGGGACAACAGGGGTTTGGAATTACTTCCAAGGTGATCTTAAGATCAATAGGATTTTGTCTGGCACTTATATTCTGGTAACGGGCTTGATAAACTTATGGCAAAGTAACGACGAAGGTCACAGCTCCACAGAAATCCGATGTTCAACTTGTTCGCGCGTACTGGTAACTTGTAACTTGCACTTGATTAGCTCTTTCGAACTTCTCAACTTGTCTCGCGTTCAAATATCAATCGAAATCAAATTTATTCCCACAATGTAAGCTAACTGAAAGAACTAAAAGTTCCTAGAGTTGTGCCGAATAGAGTCTAGACGTTCCCACACAGGACCTAGCTGGTAGCCTTGGTCTCTGGGTAAAAAAGGGTAGAATCCACTGGCCTCCTCCTAGAGAACTACAGGTATTTATACAAACGAGAGATCTAAATAAGGAAATCACAGTATCTGGTCACAAAATAATACAAACGGGTATTCAGAACTCGTCGGATAAACGCTCCGAGCTCATTTAGCTGCAAAACTGGTCCTGTTGAAAGTTAGTTCGCGAGAAAATGGTATATTTACTGTTTTAATGGTGGCTGAGACCTCCGTCCTCAGTCACACCAGGAACGAGCCGCATGGCGCGCTCCATTCTGACTCAAAACCGCAGCTGCTGCGCTGCAGATCCCATGCGTTTAATGACAGTTCCATATGGTTTCTAGGCTTTTAGATAAAGCGAGTGCCTAGACCGGGTGATCTCTATTTAGCCGCGCGGAGTCGTTGTTCCGCTGGCCCGATCATCAGTCCGGTTAAACTGTTGACACTTCCTGTCAAAAGCTTGATCGGCTTTATCGGGAAGTGTCGGACTTGCTGCCGCGCGAGGTCGCTTTGACCGCCGCAACGTTGTGCAGGCTCTAATTGTGTCCCCAGCATATTGCCCATTGTCTAGATGGCGTGCAGTAACTATGTCCTTGGTAGGATCGTGCAGGCAAGTCTCAGTTCCTCACAGAACGGGTGGACGACCTTTAGCTAAAGGTAGTATAGCTGCTTGGGAATCTGGCCCATAGTGGTACCGTCATCACAACCGAGCGCCTACAGGTAGTACACGTAGTATATCATTAGCTAGATGTTCGGACCTCACACTAGCTCTCTTGGAGTGATCTATTGGTTTATATGGCCCTAGTGAGTAACAACAGACGCAAAATTGAAAGATTTCACGCCTGGTCACAGGGCCAGCTTATCAACGGGCAGTCAGTTACCGTGACTGTTGCTCCCCTACAACTTGGTACAGTGCTGGAAGCACCCACGACTCTGTCGCCTTCAAAGACACAGCCATCTACCAGAGGCGTGCAGAGCTCTTCCCAGATGGCGAATGGATTTGGGCCGACTTCGCATATATGCCACGTCTGTAATCATTTGTTTTATGTTATCCTCACACCTCATCAGCTCGGAGATTGAGTTACAGCACCGTACAAAGGCCTGAGGCCCTCAAGCCTGAGAAAGAAGAATTCAACAACCACGTCTCTATGCTTCGCATCTGCTCTGAGCATGCAATCGGCTTTCTCAAGGGTCGGTTCCACTCTTTGAAGCACCTCCACGTCAATATCCCAGATGAAAAAATCTCACAAAATCACTACCTACTAGGTTTCTGCATGTGTGGGAATTCATTCATTTGCAATGGATTGTGAGGAAGAGGAACGTGAGGGAGACACTGACTCCGACAATCCGGGTCCTTTTATTGTGGAAGGATTATCCAACTCAGACTCGCTCGATGATGGCAGTAATACCCCCATAGGCCCTGTATGCGGCCACAACACTGCTGGCAAACACTTTCAGGAGATTTTGAAGGGGAAGCTGTTCCGTGCAAAGGAAAGGAAGAGAGCAAGGCGCACGTGGGAACGTGTAAGGAGTCATTTCCTCATTTATATACTCTTTAGCTACAAGTCATGTGCTCTGTATTATGTAACATGATCATCACTTCTTAACAACAAACCATCGTCGCCTCTGAGCCTATTCAGCCTACATTGTAGCCTTACTCATCGAGACTCTCCAAGAAGAGGCCCTGGGCATCAGGGGACATCTTATAAATCTACGCTATCAAACCTCTGCACTAACCTACGCATCTAGTGCCTCTACGACTTGCCACGTCATCGCGATCTAGTCTCTACTCTACTGGAATATCCATAGAGTCGGAGCTCAGATATACTAGAGATTGGTATATCCGACTCTATTCTGAGTTCTTCAAGAGATTAGACCGTCGGACTAGGGTCTTCACCACAAACTGCTCACCTTATTCCTGCCAGGAAATGTGTACGACGAATCCCCTCTTGTAGACTCGGAACAAGTCTTACAGAACAGGAACTTTGGATTGATGTGATACGTAGCGTAGAATATACTAAAGTAACTATTTGAAGTGGTCAGAAACGACCGTCAGACAGACTACCATAGAGTCCAGGATGATAAAAGTCGTCATCCTACGAGGTACCACCGCCAATGCTGCCGCCACCACCGGAGAATGACATGGAGCTCGGCCCTGCATGAGTCTGAAGCTGCGCCATGTGATATTGGTGCTCTTGCTCTATTTTCAAGTGGGCCCAGTCCAGCTTTCGCTCTTTTTCCACCTGCTTTGACCGTGCATTTACCAAGCGCACTTTCCCATCCATCTCAATCTTCTTTAATGCTACTTCCTTCCGCGCATCATCCCGATCTTTCTTCACTGCCAATGCCCACTGGTGTGTTTTCTCCTCGGTCACAACAGGTCTTCTTCTTGGGAGGCTTGGTTTTCACCTTGGAGGTAGTGGCAGGAGCCTGCCGTTTGGTGCCTGTGAGGGTCGGGACGTCAGGGATGTCGTCGTCTGAATCTGAGCTGATGTCAAGCGGGGTCCCGGAGGCATCTTGCACGTCCGAGAGCTCGGGGTCTGGGTCCTCTGAGGAGAGGTCGTGGGTGTCATCAAAGTTGCTGGAGGTGTCGTCATATTGGGTGCGGAATAAGATGGAGGTATCAATCTCAGTGTCCGTGTTTCCAAGCCCGACGGGCTGTAGGTTTGGCCACGATGCAATCAAGGTCCATATGGTAAAGAACCAAGGAGCGTCTGCTTTGATAAGATCTGTGTACACACATCAAGATTTACCGCCCCCACCTCTGCAAAGTTACATACAATACCCAACCCTAGTATAACTAGAGTACTGCCGCGTAGCCCTTAAGGCCAGGTACGGCATAGTTTAGAAATTCAGTTCAGTTCAGTTCAGTTCAGTTCAGTGTCCCTTGACTTGGAACATGCACTCACACCACTTGGTCGTCAACTCGGTCCCCGGGAGTATCTCGTCCTTGGTGGTCATGTCGGCCCCAGTCTCCCCCATGGTTGTTATATGCTCACAACACCTCTTGACCAATCTGGGTAGGGCCAGGTCAGCACGCCGACGATATGACCAGGATACTCCAAGAGTGCTCACACTTTAATCCTGTTCTTGATTTTGTCTCTCCAGGCCTCCAGCTGCTTCGGGAGGATAGCCTTGGCATACACCTCCTTGTACTTGAGGTGTTTTGCAAAGCAAATCTTGGCCAGGAGTGAATAGTAGTGAGTTTTGGGTTGTCCGCCAGGGAATAAACCATCCTTTATCTCCTCATCCTCATCGATGGCATTGATCAAGGTCCAGGTGAGGTCAGAGTCCCATCTGTTGTGGCATGTCAGTGCAGGAAAAAACAGCGTGGAGCTCCTACGCACTCTATGACAATATTTTTTCGCTTCTTGGATGGATTGAGCCAGCGCGGCTTTGGCGTCTGGCGGCGGCTCCTCTGTGACGGACTCTTCGACCGGCGTAGGCTTTTTAGGGCGGCCACACCCTCTTTTCGGGGGTTTCTCTTCATCTTCAAGCTCCTTTGCTTCAGCGGTGGAGACAGCGGCGGCCTTCAAGGCTTTCTCGGAGGTGGCAGCAGCTCTCTTGGCCATAGCGAGGATGGGACTCAGACAGAGGTCAGCGGGTGGTGAGCGGAGGCAGCAGCAGCAGAAATCAATGATATTTGTCAGCACAAGCAGGACAAAGCTTGTAGTTGGGGAGAATCATATTTTAATTAAAATCAGAATCATTGCAGAATTGTTGTCAAATTGCCTCCAGAGGCAGTTTTACAAACCCAAGTCGATTCTGATTTTTGACGATTCTCCCACACTTAAATAACTCAGAACCGCCATCAGAATCGGCTGTCAGAACCGCCTCAGAATCAACGAGAATCATCTACTCTGACTGCCCCTAATAGAAGACAGTGTCTATGGTGCTCTATAGGGAGCCATTGGATCTATTGGGCTCTGCCACACCATCTACTTATGCGTCGAAAACTGATTTCCAGATGTCTGCCCTGACAACGAGGCACTCTACAGGAAGCTCGCAGTAGGGTGGAAGTGTTGTTACGACCCGCAGCCATGTGAAAAGACTGACAAGAACATCCTCCGGCACCTGTACTTCAGCAGCGGCAAACTGTGGTGTAGCAGCAGGTACGGCATTTCATGGTACACCATGCGCAAAAATCAGGAGCAGAAGCGGTAGCAGTGCGCTCATCCATGTCTTGTTCGCTGCCCTTCAAGTCGTGGGAGGGCTTGCTGGCGCCTGTGCTCAGGAAGCACAAGGCGATGCATCATGCAGGGCAGCGCAGACACTCGAAGTGGCTGTCCCTCAAGAGGGAGGACAAGGAGCTGGCAGCGAAGAACATTGCCCTCGAGGCGCAACTTGGCAGGCCCTCCAACACCAAGATGCAGCTCTGCCACCCTTGTCTGTAGGGCAATCGTGACTATTTCCACTGATTAGTGGCACAGCCATTGCAAGAATCCCACTAACTCAGTGACCACTAAGCCTGCGCTACATTGCGATTTCGGCCACTAACCATACACCACCATTTGTTACAAATATTTCAAAAATGTTTTCCTCAGAATGTTTGACAAATGGCACCACACATGTTCGGACAATAAAAATATGTCAAAACCTCAAGGCTTCCGTGACTTGACATTTTGGGGATGTTGGGGGGAAGATTTCCAAGAGGTTTCTGAAGGGTGTGGGTAACCTCATACACAAGGTCTCATGGCACCCCGAACAAAAAAACCCGCAATGAGTACGAAAGGAGATATGATTCAAGTTGTGGCATGGTAAATACACCATACTACTGTTCACGTATGTTGGTACACCTCCATGCCATATTCCCGTGATTTCAGGTGAGACCATGCACGGACTGGCCGACGAAAAGAGTTGGACATGGGATGGCCGGATCGAACCAAAGATATGCTTGCGCGATTTGCAGGAATGATGTTGCGCTTGCGCGATTTGTGGGAATGGTGTTGCAGGCTTGACATCTTGAGAAACTTGATGCCTTGAACCAGATATGGAGTTGCGAGAGGCTCCTTGCATAGCTTGGCTGGTTATATGACTTCTTGCCAGGTGATGCAGACGATGTAGCCAATTCTTGAGTGGTATTGAAGTGATTGAAGGTTTCGAGTGAACCATGACATCCGTCCGACAAGCCAAGGCCCTGAGTTAGCCTGGAATTTGATCTGGCAGGCGCTGGCGGCAGTTGGGGCTAAGGAGATGAAGTGGACCACGATGGGGGAAAGAGAGGAAGACCATTGTGGGTGCACCAACATTGATATTGTTTGGTCTGATGTGCATGGACCCCGGCACACCGGCATCTCGCACTGGACGCCAATTACACGGAAGGTTGGAAACCAAGATAAAACATAGATGGACCACCTAGCTTTTGAGGTCCTTCTTGAGTTCTCCTTCACTCACAGTGTTTAATTAGCCGTTACTGCCACACACCAACTGTCTTGAACCCCAGGATCTGTTACCTGCGCATTGAGTATTACTTAGGCAGCCACCAACCACCCACAGTGATCTGGAAAAGATCAGGACATAAAGAAGAATTAATGGACAAGAATGAGGGACCCCATCGACTCTTAGCTAGCTTTGAGGATATAATGAACTCCTTGTTATCAATTTCGGGTTTCAGCAATATTTTCGCAACTTTGTGGATATGTTGTGGGGATATTTTGCTTCCAAGGTTTTGAAGACCACAGATCAATCTCTTTCAAACATCCAGGAAACTCTTTTGAGTTTATTCCAACTGAAGGTTTCAAAAATGAAATTCACAATTGGGGGTGTACCCCAGCGCCATCTGGGTGGCCACCTAGCCCTACACCATGTTGCGCTTTGTTGACACTGTTGTTGAAACCGGCTCAATACAGAATTCACAGTGCCATCAATATATGCGTGCAATCATCAAAAGCAGGGTCTATCCATCAAACCTGCCACCTTTGATGGTGCTCGTATGTCGAGCACTGCCATGATGCAGACGATGGCTGCCGGTAAATCCGGCTCACTAAGATTGAATCTGCGACAGCGCAGCACACATCATGCCCAGCCTGGTCCAAGGCGCTGCCATGCATGATGCACCCACGCCCGCAACACGTGCTTGCATGTCTGAGACAACAACAGCATCATATTTAACTGGCTCTACACATCTTCAACAGCTAATTACCTTAGTGTTAAATTTCCTAATTACAGCTAATTGCAGTACCAAGGTGCGAACCAAAAATTTATGTTTTGGGATATTATCAAAGAATTCCTGATATCTCAGTCAGTTCTTTACCGATTCACATAAAAACTAGATAGATCTACTCAGCTAATTCGTGCCCAATTAGTGATAGAAAGGAATATGTGAAAATATCGTGTGTTAGGTGTTTTCTGGTTCCAGGCTGTTTTTGCACCAAAAGCCATCTAGCATGCCGAGAACATGTCCCAGCAGCCTAATATTTTAGGAAGGACAACATTTATAGCTGAGGGAATATGTGGTAGAGCCAGAAACGTATGAAATTCCTAGATAAATGTAACCTTTACAATATCTCTCAATGACACAACTGGCAAATGTATCCGAGGAAGCTAGAGGGACTGTGAGTAATCCATCTGTGTTTCTGGCTCTATCACATACTCCCTCAGCTGCATCTCCTTGATCTCCAGCCCGAGAACCACAAACATGCTCTTGCTGCTCTCGTGAACGACCTGCACATTGCTCGCGGTCTCCTCAAATTCTTCCCTGGCTAACTCTAGCTCTACGTTCTTCATGCTCTTTCATGCATGCTTTGTCAGTGCAATGCTGGTGCCTTATGACCTTCGGCTTACCTTTCCTGGTAACGCAATATGGGCAAGGTGTTGAGTCATTAGCCTGCCACTCCGCCTCATCCTTTGTCCATTGCACTGTAATGCCCTCCTGCGCTGACTCGAGCCCTGCAGTGAACCTGTCCAATGCTTTACGCTGCCTCACGGCCTCCTTGATGGTGTGCACCATCCTCTTCAGCAAGATTCATCCTGTGGCAATGGATGTTTGAGACATTGAAGTGAAGAAACTGAGTGAAGAGCTTACCTAATGCCAAGGTTTTTGATAGTTATGCACACTGAGGATGCGTAAGACCTGAAAATCTCTACAGTACGTAGGAAAGTGCTGAAGGGAATCTCTGGGTGAGCAGAGGTGGTTATGACCCCGGAACGCGGTCTAGCCAACAACAAAAATCTGTTGTATATCAGATATTCCACTATCGATAGGCAGATTCTTTGACCTTTCAATACTCCATAAGGCCCATGGCTCGATCGTATAACAGGAGTGTAAGAGGGGGACTGCGGAGAGTTGTGAGGCTGAAAGATGTAGTGTTTTTAAGGAGTTGCCTAGTGCCCTTTGCCTGTGCTCGGAGGTTCTCGACAAGTCAGGCAAATGGCCAGGCAATAGTTTGAGTTAAAAGTGTAGTGATATTCTCGTCTGCTGACAGCTGACCAATCTGCACGTGACTACTCGGAGTTATCGGACATATTGGATGTAGAGAATGAAATGTAAGTAATCGTGAATAGTAGGAAATGTTAAGTCATGAGCAGTGAAATACAATGAGATGAAGATTGATGAGTGAACCCTTACAAAGCCCCCCTATTCTCTATGTGTGAGGGTCAAATTTTTCGGGGAAAATGATTTCTGATACCTGCACCTTCTGCAACTCTACTGGGAAAGAGCTTCAAAGGAGTTCCCGTCCCTCGTTGAAATCATCATCAGTCAGGATGTCCCTTGCGATGAAGCCCCCTTTGTTCCCTTTAAGCAAGTACTGAATCCACTGCTTCCTGGTCCACCAGACATATTGTTTCTTGCAGAAGATATGATTCTTGAGGTTCTCAAGCTGGCTGTAGCATCTGGGAGTCCACACGCTGTTGTAGTGATTGCTGATTTCCTCCAGGAGGGATGGATGGGGCCACAACAAGGAATCCTTGTTCGGTTCCCCAGTCGATACCTGGCCTATCAGCACATCCACCTCCGTTGTAGCAAACTGATCAACCATATAGAACACCCCAGTGCCAGACTTCTCCACCAAGAGCATCTTTCCCATGGCAAAGTTCATTACCTGCAGGGAGGGTCTGCTCACGAACCGATTCACCAGATCCTCATCATACGCCTGTGCTATGAAGCTGAGAAGACCCCTGGCCACTATGAGCGCTACAGGATGAGGTTGTTCCAGAATGGAGGTGATAGCAGTGAAGTAATGACTGTGGCATTCTACACCACCCCTTCCGTATACATGGAAAGAGTCCATGTACATGGGCACATACATCACAGCAAGTGCTCTTTGCTGCGCTGCGGTGAGAGTGGGGTGATGACCAACTCCCTGAGCCTCTGCTTGCTCGACATAAAGCTCGAAGGGTACTCTACAAGCGATGACCTGGTTCAAGACATCTGTGATGTCAGCCATCCCCTTGCTGCAGGCATCTAAGAGTTTCATTTGCAGGAGGGCGTGATTATCATCGCAATTGATGTTCCAGTACGTGTGGTTGTCCTTCCTTTTCACAGGCTCCAATGGCACAATCTTCTTTGACCAGCACCACATGTATGCAATGGCCATGCTTTCCGTGAAGAAACAAGGCAGGTAGTTGGGCAGAGCCACGACCCCCTGTTCAGAGGCTCCTGCTACCGCATCCTCGGGAACTCCGCTGAAGACTTCTCCAGCATACTCCAGACCTGGTTCTTATTCCTCCAGTTCACTGCCCTTGTGCACTGCAGAAGCGCATGTGAACTTGTTGTTGAAGGACCTGGTGACATCGGAGATATCCACAGTGCTCACCTGGCTCAAAACCACGGACACTGACCTCCCTCAACTTTGAGTGCGAGATGGACTCCTGAGTCAACTCAGCGAGCGAGAGGCTGGCCGTTTCCGACTCCCGGATGTCGAGGGTGCCCTGTCTTCTAGCAATCTGCCGTAAGAGGTAGCCGGAGACTCCCGCATTTGTGCCATGCCCCATACCCAGTCCGAAGAGAGGTTGAGCACAGGAGGGGAGTCAGAATGATGTGTTGGAGACATTGGAGAGAAGGATTGGTGCAGATTGACCGGGCCTACGTGTTTGCTCAGAGGGAGCGAGTCATCCTTCCAGCCTCCTGACATGGCACCAGTGTTCTGATTGATATCCTCGGAGGGCAGTCTGGTTCCCAAAGCGAAAATTTGGTTGACTTGGCAGCCATTGTACGTATTGAAAATTTGGCCTTCTCTCAGGGCACACCTATTTTTGACTTGTTCCCAGACCTGTGGAGTTGAATCAAAGAATAGACCTCACTTGGTGGCGTCATCTTTGACGAAACCAATCTCCTTCTGGGTGAAGTCAGATGTGTGCTGGGGGCATCCTCGAATATGGAGGCTTGTCCTTCCGAATAGGGCTTTGGCGGTAGAACATAGCCACCACACCTGTGATCCTGTGATGGATCATCCCTTTGAAGCATTTGAAATACATCCTCCTCATACACCAGTCTGAAACTCGTGTAGGACTTCGTCCATCCAACTGACCCACAAATCCTGGAGTAGGGTGTCATACTGGAAGATGTTCTCTTCCCATATGGGGTAGCTAGGTAGAGCTTGCAGTCGGATTTCCAGCCCCTGCGGAGTAGTTTTGACCAGGTCTTCCCTTCGTGAGCTTCCTTCGGTCTCCAGGTTTAGTGGAAAGGAACATTGTTTGTGATCCAATGAGGAAAATTTACTTCAGGGTAGTCGCATGCTAGATTTATAACATATCTGCGTTTCAGATGCTCCTCCAGGCATAAGGAATTGACGAATACCTGTTCCCCAGGCTCAATGTCACTCCTCCATCCAGGGCTGATCATGCTGAACCAAGAAATGAAAGCCAGGGGTCGGCAGTAGCAATTACCAAATTGGGACACAAACTTGTCACGAAGTTTGGTCCGCCACCATACTTGGAGAGCCAGATCTCGTATGAGGGCAAACAACACATCATGTCAACCGTGTTGCACTGGCGCATCATGGCGACAATGGCTCGAGGGTTGGCGTACACACAACTGTCTGAGATTTTCGTTAGAATTATTGTAGGCATCTGTGAGAGAGAGAAAACGAACCGTTGTAAGCACAGCACAGCACGTTGATGTCAAACCCTGCCAGAATTTCAGCTGGGCTGCTGTAGAGGTGGAGCACTATTTGGATGGAGTGATAGGGGTATTGCGCTGAAATAACAATGTTAATAAATGGCGAGACACGCAAGCTTGCACACATAGTGCATAGAGACTGTGTGCTTGGTGTGCACGCAGGTGACGTCCCAGGACACAGAATCACACACTGCTTTGTAAATCTTGGTAATTTTCTCCTCTGCCTGTGGTGGTTTAGTTAGTGACTCTACGGGGCACACAGAATTAACAGTACCTGCTCAGGAGTCAAGCCCCACAAGAATAAATTGACGTCGGAGGTGGGGTATGCTGCCAATGATAGTACTTCCTCATATGTAGAACGCTTGGAGACCTTAGCTTCATCGGAAAGCAGGGTGAGACACGTGACAACAGCACTGCCGGCAGTGACAATGTTGTTCCAGTTGAGGAGCTGCGACAGGGAACCCTTGCTAAACACACCCCAGCTCTTCTTGAACTCATCAAGGTCAATGACCATGCTTGGTGAGCCTTCCTGGCATCTGTTGCCACTGTGACAGAGTCATCACATACTCTGCGCTGAGGTCTGTCTCATCCTTGACGACCCTAGCTCTGGTGGTGCGGATATTTGCTGGGGCATCGAAGACATCAACAAGGCTGACATATGGGTTGGCCAGATGAGGATGAGACTTGTCCGTCATGAAAAGACACTGCAATTCTGTCTCGTCATCAAGAGATGGCTTCAAGACCGGGGCACTAAACACAATTGATCCAGCATATTGTTACAGGTCACGTGACCTGCCAACCGGCCTTCCTGTTAGAGTAGTCCCAGCTGATGGAGCCATATCATAACCATACAACATGTCCACGTTGCATCTCTCTCTCGCACATCTGTTTCTATGTCTGATCCCAACGAGTGCATCTACTGTAGCAGGTGCAAAACTCACTGAGATATGACCGAGTTCAGCCACAGGGTGAACAGAGTTAGCTGCAATAAGACTTGCATCCCCTGCAATATGCGCACCACAGATGCGAATCGACAATGCAGAGCAGCCAAGAAGGAGAACACAGGACCCAGCGATGATCTGGACAAGGATAACTTTGGGAAGGATCTGGGGTTTCTTTTGTTACAGGACTTCCTTGATGCCATTACAGAACAGGGTGACAATCTTGAGCTCGAAGCGCACATTATCCTCGTGTCCGTTTTGGGCTCTTGGCAGGAGTGCACGGATGCACTGGCAAAAGGAATATGGAAGCAGAGGAGTTACCGATTTGTATACATGGCTTGATTTTGTTATTTTCACTTATATTCCTCAAATCCACCCGGGGTGGATTTATGATCCTTGTGTAATGATCACATCATTATCTTATCTTTCACTGGTTCTTCTCTATGACGAATCCATGTCCTATGGAAAAAAAGAACCAAGTGTACCAGGGGCTACCTGGTCGAAATATTAATAATAATAAATGGTGAATCACTCTAAAAAGGAAGGAAATGCGGAGAATCGGGAATTGAACCCACGCGATGGTGACAATACCAAAGTTTGATAGTTGCAGCAAGAGGTGATTACTGTTACACAAAGAGGAACATATCAGGTTGTGTGAACAGTGTGATATGGTTGAATCCTCCCTTCAATGTGATCTGGCACAAAATTTCTGTTTCCCCCTTCATGGTGCACCAGAAAATTCCTCAACTTAGGATAATCAATGCAAAGATGTTCCAGCAGACTGATATACATTTTCTATACCGGTAGCAGCCCACGATGGCTGGTAAGACATGCCATTACCTGATTGAGGTAATATCACGAGACCTGTAGCAACGTGCTGGGTCAATTGGGAAGACTCGCCGGGGCCCTTGGGGAGGCCCAGAACGCGGTGGAGGAAAGACTGGGCTTCAGGATTTTGAGCACGGGCCATGGTGGTGGCCCAACGGAGTCTTGGTCATGCTTTATAGGAAAGGGTGATGAGTCTCACAGAGATCATTAATCCGTGATTGGCGACCCTTTTGGGAGGCATCGGGACCGACAAATTGATCCCCTACTGCCATCAAGAAGGGCGCGCTAGACCGCGCTTTCAAGGAGGGGGTGCATGGGTCTTTTCAGGTATTACATATCAGAAGCGAAGTCCTACCAGAATGTTGGCCGCAGTCGGACTTAATCGGAACTACCCTGGATTCACACCCCGACCGTTTGGCTGGCTGCCGAGCTCATTCGGCATACTCTCCAGTGCCTCATTTCGTCTCCGGTGCTTCGTTGCTTGCCTGTTTCGAATTCACGTAAGTGGTGGAGCCGTCGTTCCTGACCAATACAAAATTCAGGTGGATTGAAACATCAAAACAAGCACACTGATTGCCCAATGAATGTTTGTCAGCACAGCGGCTCGTCGGGTTCTTGAAACGTGACTGAGGCGACTGGACGAGGGAAAAGCGAAGCTGAGTGGGACAAGCAAACAAGCAGCTGGAGTACAGACCAGAATAATATAGAGAATAGTAGAATAATACAGGGTTTATATACAAGTGCCAAGGGATTTATAGGGGATTAGGGGGTTTGGTGGCTGTGGTAACAGGACACATAGGGTTAATGCGAAATATTAATACCGATCATTGTTCCTACGATCGGGATTTGGAGGGGTTGAGTCTGGAATAGCGGATACTTAACCTACACTTCTTCGATAAAAAGGCAGGGTATTTGAGACAGAGATTACAGCCTTGGATTGAATGAATTTTCATTTCTCTACTGTGGCCCTTTGCCTCAGGAGAATTCTGGTTCACACACAAGTTGTGAGTACCATTGATTCCTGTTGAGTTTCGCACTCATACTTACGAAAGATCAGGCACTGCCACTTAACAGGAGGTGAGATTTGAACGAAGCAAGGTTCATTGATTTATTCAGGATTGTGTGCAAAGTGAGCAATGATGGCCTCCATTTGAACCGTGGGAATCATGATGCTTCATCTCCTTCAACTTCGCGATAAACTCAAGATAACATACACATATAATGTAGATCACTCTGAGACTCTACTTGAATGATTTCCCCCCATTTCCGGTGCTTTGTATTTCATGTCCCGCAGATCACTCCGGGGGAATCCTGCTCAGCGGAGTTGAATTGAATGTCGATTTAATGAGACCATAAACTGTGTCTACATGCTCAGGCTGTCCAACTTGTCGTCCACGACACCTACACTGCCAGCTGGTCAGCCAGTGAAATTCTACAGAATCACGTGTTCAGTGGAAAGCCACGGGGAGCGCAAGAGGTGATTGATCTCTGGATCTCTCAATATGATGTTGTCAGTGATCCGTGGGGCGGAACACCAGCAGTCATCGGCACCACATCCACTTCCCTTTTCGGTTCGAGCCAGGCTCGCTGGCGAGCACTCTTCCGTTCCTCATCTCTTGTACTTCCCTCACGCTGTGGTTCAAGTATTCTGCTCTAATACTATACATGAAAAAATGCCGTAATGTGGCAAGGGAAGTTGATTATGTATATGTGCAGCATTTACAGTGCTAAGATTCCATATGGTTTACAGAGTTAGAAGTGAGCGCTGGAATGGAGGGTGGCCTTGGCGAGTGCCGGCAGCAGCGTTGAGAGCCTCTCTGAGGTGTCGAGAGTTGGGCACAATGGAAAATGATGGCCTGATCTGGCCAACGCTGCCGCTGATCATCACTTCCTTTTCTGGGAGGGGGGGGTCGTGGGACTTATTGACTGATCCAGAGATCAATCACCTCTTGGGGGAGCGCCTGTGGAATGCCTGTGGACCTCCACAGAATTTCTACAGAAAAACGAGGCTGTGAAAAACCACTGGCGCGGACTGTGGCATTTCCAGTCCCTTATCAAACCCACCGGACAGCTTTGCCAGGGGCCTTCGTGGGGCCCTTTGTGGGCCGTTTTCGAGTCTCAAAACAGTTTACAAAGCACTCACTGCGCATTATATGATAAATTCATCCTTCTGCCTATCCATTCCTGTAGTTTTTATCCCCTCTGTCACTCTGGTTTGAGCTGACTTGAGGAAAGGAGCTGGGTGGTACGAGTTTCTATCCACCTCATTCGTACACTTCCCTGTGCCACCATGGGTGCTCTGGCGGAGCTGCTTATTATGCTTGCTTAGTTTTACGTTTTGCTTCCGCCGAGCGTTCGATTCTTTCAGCGGCCATTATTAGGGGCAGTCAGAGTAGAGGATTATGGAGGGATTAAAGGAATGGATTTAAATAAAAGCCATAATCACACATAATCCTCGCATAATCACATTCAATTCTGACTGCCCCAAATGTTCAGGATTATGGCACCAAGATTATCCCGATGTGATTAATCCATGAAGGCCATAATCCTCCATAATCACAGCCATACTCATAATCCTTGCATAATCTCCTCCAGAGGAGATTATGGGATTATGAAGGATTATGGATTGACGTGATTATCCCACGCTCGAATAAATCGAGAATCCCTCCATAATCCAAACCCATAATCCACCCATTTACTTCTACTCTGACTGCCCCTATTATATTTCGGGCTAACCTGGACCGCGCCAGTGGCTTTTAAAAGCCTCGTTTTTCTGTGGAATGCCAGTGGAACGTGTCACGTGGAGACCGCTCAATTTCGAAAACAATCGATCTGCGGAATTCCACTGGAAACCCCGCTGGCAGTGTACTGATACATGGAGCTTGATCTCAAAACCAATCATACCTTCTAGGGAGTCATTTTGAGCCAAACTTTCGACTGTGTATCTATCCACCTCCTTTAAAATCTCAATACCCCAAGAAATATTGCTCAGTCAAATTAATGTAACTGCGAGGGACTATCACGCTAATCATTTGGGTCCGGGAACTGATGTGGATGTGACGGCTTGAGCATCTGAACACGAAATGGGCTCGCGCGAAGTACAATTACATGTATGTACGACCGAAATCAAGTTGGAATATATTCATGACTCGGAGATACAAGGTGAACATCCTTACCTTCGAGTCCAGTCGCGAGGTCGGATGCATTACTTCACGTTGAAGGTTCAACCAATTGAATCCAGCAGAATGCGACTTATTCACACAGATGTGTCCCTCTGAAGTGCATACACAATGGATATACAAGCCAAAGACTGAATTCAAACCACAATTCGGTCTGGTGTAAACTATTGTGTGCCTTGATTGAGCCTTTTGAACATCAATGATTGGGAGAGAATTACACGTATCTACTTAAGTGCGTTCTAAGAAGAAGGAAGTTGAAGACTCAAGTTGGTCAAATACCACAACAGCTATTGGAGGGAAACTGACCTTTAAACCAGCATATACACTGGCAGTAGCTTCAACTAAAATTCTGCGCTGAAATGGTGGACTTGGAGACTCCGAGTCCCCACTACGAGAATTCGGTCGGTTTCTTGACAACAGCTGGATAATGTCATCCAGCCTCGAAATCATGGTGGAATAAGTAAATACTGTGTGAGTTTGAGACCCGAAGACACGAGAGATAACTCATGCCAAGGCCGAGGTGCTAAAATGGCAGGAAAGACGAGTGAAAAGTTTAACAAGCCATTATGCCGGCCCCGGATCAGATTCGGGACTGATAGGCCGTCGGCACGACGCTCCGACCCTATTCCCGACGTGAGCGGGACCGCTGCTTCTTGATGTCAAGTGAAAGGACCCGTGCACTATGTACTCCGCGCTTTCCCGCCGTTTGAGTCATTGGCCGCTTTTAATTCGAAGGTGGACCCGCCCTGTGTGAGGTTCTCTTTGATTCGTCTTGACATTCGGCGGAGTTTGCTGGTACTCGCCGCGGATATCATTACCGCATTGCCAATTTGCCACATGAGTCGGCTGAGTCGCATAAATCACGGCGCAAATCTGAATGAAGGCGATGGTGAGAAATCCAGAGAGATGGATTGGAAAAGCATATTGAACTGCCGGCATATGTAAATTCAGTTTTTTGGTGAGATGCCGAGCCAAGAGCGAATAGTTTCGAGGTCAGCAACTGCGGTCAAGTAACTCTTCAAGAAGGTATGAGGGGATTTTCCAACAGTCAACTCGAGCTGGAATGTGTAGCAATCAAAGCCGTTTATGTTGTGAATTGACAGTTTGGCTAGAAGTTTCATCCAATCGCGGCATTCACTAGTCGCGGATGTGTCTAATTAAAGAGGGCTATATGCGAGGATGTGCCCTTCTGTGAATGAAGGCACCGTCTGAAATTTAAACCATCTGGTTCAACCGACCACAGAACTGTAGAAGAATTTCATCAATTACCTAGGATAACAAATACATGTATGTCGTCTTCTTGGAGACCATCTAGGATGTGATCTATGAGCGCCCGAAGGAAATTATGGCGAAGGGAGCTGAAGGTTTGGACGAAGAAAGGATTGGTTTTGTAGAGGTCCGGCGGAACGCCTGAGGCTCATTTAGTATAGGAATCTCCCGAGATGCAAGATAAGTAAGCTCAACCATGTAGAGCACTGGCAGGGTTCGGATCCACCGTATTCCACTATCTGGCGAATGGCATTCCGCTGACACAAACACCTGCTGCAAGTATTCCGATTCCCGACGAAACCGGCGCGATTTCTGCTTTCAAGAAAAGAAAATACTCACTTTTTCCACGCGCCCATGCACATCTACAACCAGGGATCCACTAAGTTCAAGTTCGTCAAGGGTGCAGCCGCGCACAGGATGAGGAAGAAGTTGGGAAGAGAAAAGAGTGCGTTGTTTTGTATTGTGGTTGACCTGATCGCAATGATCGAATGTTCGGGCCGTGCGCCGAACTCGCGATTTCCTTCAAGTTCTTTCTTTCTCGCTGCCTTTCTGGCTATCTGTAAAGCAGCTACATATCTCATTTTTGGCTTTTTTCGAAAAAAGATTCGCGTTGGCGTTTTCAACCAAGCAATGTCCAATCTTGCGTTCCTTCTTGGTTCCATTCAAGTATCGAGTTGTTCAGTGGCTAAATTACACGGTACATATCTTCAAATTCTACAAGCTCTCGATCCACTCCAGAAGGTCTTTGTTAACCTTGGCCGGCTGGGCGATCTGAACCCACTAATACACGCGGATCAGCAGCGTGCCCGAATTTCTGGAGAGCGGAGCGAGCACATACATGATCCGTCTGGTAGTCTCGGACGGTGAGGATGGGACAGACATCCTTCATGGTGACGAGCGCGACCTTCGGGACGCAGATGTAGTCTTCGTGGGTGGCCGCGAAGAAGACGGGCTGCTTGATGATGTAGTTCTCCTTGGGCACGACTGACGACGCGTCGGTCAGTATTGTGGACAGTCAGGTAATTGCACTGCTCACGTTTGTCGTCGTTGACGACCACACCGGTGGCGTACTGCTTGTACCAGCACAACGGGCCAGCCATACCACCTTTCAAGAGCTCGGTCTTTTGGCGGGTGAAGTCCTACGAGTGGTTAAGCGATGGGACGAGCGAGGTAAGAAATAAATGGCTGACCTCTTCGGTGAGGTAGGAGGGGGGAGGGGTGACTTTATCGCTGACGACCCACTCCTTGAGCTTGTCGCGCGGCGCCATGTCGGTCAGCCAGGATTTCGGGTCCTGGGGGTATAAGATGCTCATGAACGCGTCCATCTGAAAATATCAAGTGTGGACCCGGACGGAGTCAAATGAATGCGTACATGGTCAGCGATGATCTTGTCGGCGCCATCCTCCTTGAAGAAACTATCCGATGTGAGCCGTGATAATTAAGCACCAGGGGAAAATACGGACTGCCAGTAGCCGAAGCATTCGTGGCCCGCGATGGCCTTGAAGCCTGCGTAGAACGAGTTGATCTCGAACTCGGGGTTGGGCGTGAGATAACCCAGGGCGAGGAAAGCGAATCCCGCGAACCGGGAGGGATAGAAAGTCGCCAACCCAGAGGTCAATGCGCATCCCCTGGACCGATCATTAGTACAGAACCACGAAGAAATATAAAGGGACGAACCAGTCGTGACCGATGGCGTAAACCTTAAAGTTGATGTTCTCCCTGTCCATGATAGAGATGATATCGGCGGACATGAGGCTCTTGGCGTACATCGCGACGTCCGTAGGTTTGTCCGTCCCACCATAACCCAGAAGGTCAGAGGCAAGGACACCGTAGCCCTGCTTCACGAAGAAGACGACCTGGTGGCGCCAGCACTCGTGGGCGTTGGACGGGAATCCATGGAGAAACACAAGAGTCGGTTTGCCGGCAGCAGCTGGGCTGAAGAAATAATGGTAGTTGATACCACGGGGAGTAACAAAGTCCTTGTATGAAGCGGGGTCCATGATCGATGGGGGTTCGAGTGTGAGGAAGACCTCGTGGGAAATTTTTCAAGGGTTGCAGGTGACTCTGACTCTGACATATACGCTCAGGGCTATGTCTTAACTCGAAACAGACCCGCCAGGCAGGACCCTTCAAGCCAGTTGTCCTACATAGTGCTGGACGTCGGACTGCTGAAGCATCGCAACCGGAATTGTGGAGCGCGCCATCGGGCGTACAGCGCCTCCGTTACCGTTACCTCCAAGGGGCCTCCGATCTCTGGATCTGCCATACTGACAACAACACGTGCATAAATGATTGCCGAGCGTTTCCCCCATTGGGAATTCCCAGCGCAACAGAGTAAATCGGCGATATAAGGAGAGAGTGGTTTAAGGTCTATAATGACTAAAAGAATAGTTGCGGAGACTCATTGTGGTAAAGGTAACGAGTTTCGGAATTTCTGACAGGCCGCCGCATATGGAAGGGAATCAACAAGTAATATTCGCTGCGGCGCAAAAATGATAAATACATGCTGTGTGGTCCACCTTAAATGTCTCGTCTTTGCCACATGAGTTGGGGTATTGGCGGTATGAACAGTGTTTACACCGACATTCGTGCTTTGTTCGTGGTTCACGGTGGCCATGTATGAGGCGGATTCGGGTGGATTGAAGGGATCAGGGAAGTGCGGATGTGGGCGGCTCCAATTCGATGATCCAGTGTTTGCCATGAAGGTCTTCAATTTGGTTTTCCAGATCGTGAAGGGGTTCCGAAGGGCGAAGGCTCCAAGGTTGAAGGGCAGCTGAAGGCCTTCATCTGATTTTCCCATGCTGCCTGGCACCAATGTTCAACCCATTTTCAACCCAGTTTTGAGAGTCCAAATGGCTAAAGTCAAGCATGAATATGTGAGTCATATGTTCCCCCTGCCGAGAGATTGTCCTGCATTCCATCTGCGAACATCTCCATCAATTCCAACTGCCCTCATCCTCAGGCAGGCATGAGGCATTTAATCTGGTCAAGATTTGGGTGTCAGTGGAGTCCAAGCTGGAATAAGATTAGATCCATGTCATTCCCTCGTTGTTGGCTGGTCATGGTTCAAAGTTGAAAATTATATAATATATGCACTGCGTAATATCTGAAGGCCTTCTGAACGGCACGAAACTCAACCAAAATGTGTGAAGGCCTTCCGAGTCGCCCTTCGGGCGAACACTGAGTCGATCAGCTTCAGTTGGGCTGAACCAGGAGGACAGCTCATGAACGCATAGGCGCATCACGGTCTGGTGGCGAGATGGTCGTTTGTTTGTCCCAAAACCAAGACCAAATATTTGGTAGTGGATGGGCCGTCACGTGTCTTGATGAGTGTGTCCAATAAGGAGATCGGACGCCTCTTGGTTACCTCCCCTTCTGATGGAAGCAAGAGTAAGAATCTGGTGTACAAGTAAGTCTAACCTCACCCGCGACTGTTGTGGTTAAGCGAGTCCTATTCACCTGGTGTACAAGTCTAACTACAGGTGAACATGAGTAACAAGGCAATTGGTATGTAGACACGGCTTACCTTCACATGTGACTGTTGTGGTTAAGCGAGTGAGGGTATCGAGACGCACGTCACGGTGTTATCGACACGCGTGATGTGATGGGAAAGTCACGTATGGTAGATGTAGTAGTAGTCCGATGCAAACAGGAAACCATGTCCAACTCACCCTCACAATGGAACTGCTACACCCCCCAAAGCCTTGCCCAAGGGGTATGCACCAGTACCCCCTCAGATCAGACCGAGAGACGCGCAATGGTGCAGGAAAGCAGGAGCAGGTAGCGCTTTGGTGAGCATGTCAGCAATGTTGTCGTCCGTGTTAACGCGGGGGAGGTAGACTTTCCCCTTCTCGGTGGATGTGATGATAGTGATTGTCCATGTGCTTCGCACGGACGTGAAGGGATTGGTCACCCGCGAGTATTATCGTAGAATTGTTGTCACAGTAAAGCGGAGTCTGAGGGTCAATGGGGATGGTCATTCCACGAACGAGCATGTGTAGCCAACACGCCTCCTTGGATCCCTCCGAAGCACCAATGTGTTCGGATTCGGTGGAAGAGCAGGCGACAACTTTCTGTTTGTGCGACGACCAAGAGATGGATCTGGATCCGAGTGAGAAAGAGTACCCCATTATCGACTTCTGATGGTCTGGGTCGTTCGTGAAGTCTGCGTCTGTGTGTCCCACAAGCGAGATTGGGGCATGCCCCAAGGACGAGCGCCATGGTGCACGTGCCCTTCAAGTATCGAAGGATGCATATAGCGGCCTGCCAGTGCGCATCACGTAAAATCCAGGAAACCGGCCAAGTAGTTCACGGTGAAGGCAATGTCAGGCCGTGTGCCAATTGCGACGTACATGAGGGAGCCGACAAGGGAGCGATAGGGAGTCTGAGCGAGCCATCGCTTGTCTTCCACGGAGATGGTGTCGTCTGAAGTGGGACAACAAAGGATGAGCTTGGGCTCCATGGGCGTGTGGACTGGGTCGGAATCAGACTGGTTAAATTGTATGATGAGCCGGTCAATCAAGGCGGTTTGGGATAGGGGTATGGTGCGACGCTCAGGATCACGGAAGATCCCGATGCCTAGGCAGAATGCGATGTCACCCAGGTCAGAGATAGCCCAGCGGGAGCGCAGCTGGGACTTGAACCAGTCATTTGCAGAGCACCAAGGGAAGCAGCCACATTGAAATACGCCCGAGCCCCACCGACAGGCGTGTTTCAATGTGCCTGCACTCTGACCGTACCGCCAGCTATAGGCACAATCTAATGAGCCTGTGTATTCCCACCCTTGCCTCATATGGCCTGCGTATCCAGCTATTTCCTGGACAATCCTGCTCGGCTCCCTCGGCATCCTACCTTTTTGATCCCTCCCCTAGGTCGTGATCAAGTCCTGCTGTTTCTGGACGCCATCGCTTAATATTCCCTATCTACGCGTCTCAGCACATCAAATCCACCCACATCGCTCCAAACGCCCTTCTCACCCCGCTGCCCAAATCGGTCTGCGCCCATCAGGCATCATCTCATCATCGCGACAGCCCGCTCCCCCACTCGTGCTTGCACACCTTCCGCACCACATCATCCCGCATTCGGGGCATCCGGGGCGCCCACTCGTTGCCCTGCTTGGGCATGCGTGCACCCTTGCTGCTGGCAGCGCTGTCCGTACCGCCTGCGCACCCTCGCGCCTGTCGCTGCTGGCATCGCCGCCCGTACCACCTGGTCGCGTGCCTGCCACCAGCACCTACTCCAGCAGGTCGTCCTCGTTGTCCTTGTCCTCATAGTTGGGGCGCTCCTCTTCGTCGTCCTCCTCCTCGTTGTCACCACCGTCCTCGTGCTCATTCCACTCCTGCGGCACCATGCGGACGCTTGCTACGGCCTCCCGTGTGAGAAAGGTGCGCCCGTCCTCACGTCCTCCCATACCTGGGCCCAGCTCTGGCGCAGCTTCTCCCAGGTTCTTGCCTCTCAGTCCGCCTGCTCCTTTGCGTACGCATTGAGCCCCTCCGCCAGCTCACCGTACACCCCTGTACGTGCGCTCGCCCGCTCGAGCCACACTCCAGCCTCGTATACACCATATTCGATGGTGCGCTGCATCTCCTCCTCCACGAGCACAGTGTCGTCTATCCACCGCCGCGTACGTGCATACGCCTTGCACCACTTCACGCGAAGAGCTGCATGTGCATACCATCAGTACAAACCCATTATGGAATCACACTTACGCACCTTCCACCAGCTCTTGCTCACTCGGCTCTCCTGCCTTCACCGTGTACCATATCCAGGACAGGGTGCGCCTGGACTCCCCTTGCGCCATGACGCCGTACGCCGCAATACCACCCTCCTCCACGTCACGCAGGTCGTGCACCGCCTCCCTTTGCGCGAGCTCCTTGCCGGTGAGTGCCCGCTCATTTAGCGCGTGTATGTCACTATCCAGCAGCACCTGCAGTGTGCACTCCCATTCCCCGTTCCCTCTCAGTCGCGACACCACGTTGTGTGTGTATCAATAGCGCAGCTTCCCCTTGATGTGTACGTTGTTCTGTCGCAGAACACCTTGGCCCCGTGTGAGCGCCCGCTGACCCGTCATGTTGCGTAGATGAAAACGATTTGTCATTGTGTACATCCGCAGCCCCTGGCGGATTGTCTCAAGCACCTCATGCGCCTGCCCCTCCCATAGCTCCGCCTCCACCGCTGGCAACCCCACTGCGCACGCCTTCACCCATCTCAAGGCGTCCGCGATATCCGACGGCATGAAGAGCCGGATTGCCTCGGCATCACGGTCGGCCTCCGTGTCCCACAGAACCTGCTGTGACTGCGTCAGGAACCGCCGCACATGCAGCATGTAGGCGCGTTGGAGTTTTCGGAACGCCCGGATTCTTTTGACTATCGTCCCGCGACATTTCATGAAATCGAGTTCCTGGGTGGGGGTCGGATTTGAGATGGCCTTGACGTCAATAGTAAGATAGCGCCTACAAACATTGTCAGTTCCCATGTACGGCATATAAAATGATTATACCCACTGCAATTCCTCAATTTCAAGCCCCATCATAATGAATGTACTTGGTGTATCTTACTGCTCGACTTCGACGCCCTCCCCGCTCCGCAACAGCTCCTCCTTCGCCAGCTTCAAACGAATGTCCTTCATATATTCGCCATCAGTACCCACACTCTACAATTGCAGGCCGTGCGTACCTTTCTCCTTCACCTCAAATGGTGACTCCGTTGACATCGTATGCTGCTTGGACTCCCATGCCGTCACCCACTCTTTCCATTTCGAGACCAGTTCTAGGACCTGTTCCTGCAGCGCCGCATCAAACACGTCAAACGTGTCCCGGTGCACCTGCCCCTCCGTTACGTTCTCCTTCATACGCTTTGCGAACGTCCCATGCCAAGAGACCAACCGCTGCCAGTTGTGGAATCCAAAAAGGTCCTCCAACGTGGCGTGGCGTGCCCCCACCCCCATCATCTTCGTTGATGCCGCCGCCCCGTTGGTGAATTCCCAATTCTGCTCTACGGTTTCTCCGTGTGTTCGTCCGGCACCCCACATGGAATGGAAGGAGAAGGGCAAATGGCAGGCAGGCTTGTGGGGCGGGAGGTGAAAATTCGGGACCTTAAACCACACGCGACTCTGGTCCAGCACTAGGTGTAACTCGGTCGGGAGGGTCACCATCCGCGACCAAAAATTATTGCCATACTGGCAAGCGATGTCATAGGAGAGGATCAAATAGAAGATCACGGCATTCAGCACCGCCGAGAACAGAATAAAATCCATGTTACAATATCTGTCGCATGTCAGCTCCATATAAATGATGTATATACTTGTGAGACGCACCGTTCACCCAGCTGTAAGTCTCCGATACCATTTGGCCGCCACATATTATGGTGTGCGCACATCACGCCACCCACCCCTGTTGTACAAAGACCCTTGACGTGTTTCCTATTTGCCAAGAACATTGCCTGCAACCCAGAACACGACGAGATCTCCTCCTCCAACACGTGCGCTCGGAGATATTTGGCATACTTCTCGTTGTTAACGAAATACCCCAGGCCATCGCCGATGATGGGATCCTTGGCCGCGGTCGAGACGTCGCGATTGATGAGCCGAAAATTGCAATCTTGCGCCAAAAAAAGGAACCCTTTGTATCTTGAATTGTGTTCGCATCAGTCCACAGAATACACAGGTTCATTCACTTTACGTACTGCAGATCTGTTATATCCATGCACTTGGGCTTGGATACCCCCGGTCACACTCCGGTCACACTCCGCTTCCGGTCCTCCGAGACCTTCGGAGTTCTGTCGCATCTCGGGTTTTCTCGCAATGAAGGATTACTGAGTGTTTCCCGTCTATTCCTTCATCTTCTGTCCTCCCCTTCCGTCCTCCGGATTTCGGACCTTCGGACCGGTTCAGAGCTGGCTCGGATGGTCTCAGACCATCGGGCCTATTACTCTATCACATATTACTAAGTGCTTATCCATTTATCCGTTTATCCGTTCTTCTCAACTTCTCGTTTATTGTCTTGTCTTACTCAGCTAACTTCTGTGTCCATATATGGACTCTCGCTTATTGTTATGCTTTTGGTCACGTTGCATTTACCTTATTTAGGTTAACAATAACGGACTTAGTATAAATACATTTCACTATCCTCATGTACTTTAGCTGTAAAATTAATGTTGTTTCCATATTTCCTCTCATGGACTGAGACCACTTCACCATCTTGTCTTTGGCTCAACTTCGGAGTTGCACCAAACCTCCGGACGTCCTCTTCATCCTCCGTCTTGACTTCCGCTCCATCTCCGACCTCCGACCTCCGGACCTCCGGTTCCCACGCTCCTCCGATCCTCATCCATCTTCCATCAGATCGTATCTGCGGACCTTCCGTTTGCTTTCGGAGTTCTTCCGGAAGCAGGGCTCCGACCGGATCGCCATTTTCGGAGTAGCCCCTATTGGCTTGGCTATATGCCATGGAGTATTGTCCCTCTGTTTGTCTCGGCTTGGATGCCAGACTGTCGCACACCCTTCTGAGCTGTGGTGCTTGCGAGAATAGCCGACATCTTTGGACTCCGGTCCCGTTCTGGTCTCCGGTTTTCGGACTTGCGCCGGACCAGACCCCTGCAGGCTCCGGGTCCTTCCTCCCTCTGGCTCAGGATATAACAAGATCCTCGGGCATCTCATCCCAATTAATGTTCTCCCACCCATGGGCCATATTGCGTCCAGGCTGCGGGCACGCCTGGCAGCGCAGAGCGAGCTCGCCCTGCACAGTACCATGGACGTCAGAAGCTGAATGACCTCTGCCAGCCCGCTTCATCATCAGCGTCATGCGGTATTGTCGCACATGTTTCGGAACGCGCGACGACGGTTCTGAGAGTGAATCAGTGTAATCCATAAGATTAATTTGAAACGAGTCATACCGGGGGCAGCGTTAAGCCGTCGTTGTTGGTCAAAAGTTTAGCGAGCGCATGAAATCGTGCGCTGCAATTTTTCCCAGACAGTTCATTATCTGGAAGAGCCTGATGACCGCAAAAGTGGCGCAGGTCTGAGGTTTTTTGACGCTGGCCGGCCACCATTGTACGCGCATCAGCTGTTGTCGGTGCTTGATTCGCGCATCACATTCGTAGAACCGCACATTGACGGTGTGGATGCCGGTGAGGTCAATAACACAAAAGTCTTTGTGCACGTTTGAAGCTGTCGGACAATTGTAGCCTGGCGGGTGACCCGGCTGGATGACGTGCCCCAGCTTCTGGAGACTGCAGCGTTCGAAGAACTCGCCCTGCCACTCCTTGACGAGCATCAGCTCCATCTCAAACACCACAGAAAAAAGGGGACGTACTTCAATCCAGTGGGTAGGTAGCACCTTGTGCTCTCTCACAATGCAGGGCTTGCAGAACAGCTGGAGGCCATGACACAGCTGGTGTGTGCAACGGAACGTAGGCGCAATTTCCGCGCATCCTGCGCACTTTGTATATCCGATGGGGTCTCCATGGCCTTCCAGGCGCAGCATCTCATCCAGGAATTCATCGCAGAACTCCATGAACGCCTTCAGCAGATAATCCTTTCATTTGTAAGTATAGAGCTGAGGCGGTATATCAATCAATCGGCTCACTGAATTCTCATTCCGAGTTTTCTTCAAAATTACGGGCGGCGGTGGTTGAACGTCGACGGGTAACGAGGTATCACCCATCCCGTAGCTAAAGTTGTCAGCCTCCAGCGTGGTGTTTGTTGCGGGATCATCTTGCCAGTAGGCAGATGTTTGTGCCGCGGTCTGTATCCGACTAGTCGTAGGCGCTGCCCGTCGGCCGTTTGCAGAAGTGGCCAGGATTTCGGACTGATGCGGGGCACTCTGGTAAAGTTGGGGCGGAGCCTGGGCGCGCTGTCCCCCGCGTCTTCCAGCCATGCCATGAATAAATCTGAAGGTGAGAAGAGGAAGAAGATAGACGCACCACCACTGACTTCTCAATGTCAAGTCATTATGATTTCGGACTGATGCGGGGCATTCTGGTAAAGTTGGGGCAGAGCCTGGGCTCGCTGTCCCCCGCGTCTTCCAGCCATGCCGTGAATAAATCTGAAGGTGAGAAGAGGAAGAAGATAGAGGCACCGCCACTGACTTCTCAATCTCACGTCAAGTCATTATAAAAATAAAT
Source organism: Mycena rosella (assembly GCA_029378255.1). Taxonomy (NCBI): domain Eukaryota; kingdom Fungi; phylum Basidiomycota; class Agaricomycetes; order Agaricales; family Mycenaceae; genus Mycena; species Mycena rosella. The sequence goes on along the minus strand of JARKIE010000417.1, from coordinate 26,817 downwards.
CCATCCATTTTGGACGGCGCCGCACGAGCATACAAGTTTACATACTAACTACGGCAGCCACAGCGCTCGGTGTCTACATACGCCTCTCCGGAAACATGAAACCTTCCCAGCAATGGGACACCCAGCTCTCGTCAACCCATTTGGGATAATCAGCCGAAATCGAGTCCTGCTCCCCGTAGTGGCGAATGGGCAAGCACCATGCTGGACAGACGCACTCAGGGCAGATCGGCTTCTTCGGCAGCCAGGTCCGCAGACAGACGTAGCAAAAGCTATGCCCGCACGGCGCCCTTGGTGCCTAGATGCGACTTCAGCAAACATAAGATATAAAAGTCAGAGAGACCTACGGGACCGGGTGGGACTTCAACGCGTAGCATATGCCGCACTGGTGATGAGGCTTCGGGGCGACCTCATTTTCGTTGTCATCCGTAAGAGGGGGGGGGGCAGACAGTGTCGAGATATAGGCTGGTTTCTGTCACATCTTTGTTTAGGCAGGCCGCACAAACCCCACATCTGCGGATACGCGTGGCGGCTGAAGAGGGAGGGGCGTTGCGATCGACCGGGGGTGGCGGTGTCATGACGGCGCGTATGCGAACCGGGGTGCTCGCGCTGCTTGCTGTCGTCGCATTGCGGGCGGCGCGAATGGATCACATGGGTCGCACCACCCCCGTCGAAGCTCCCGCGGTGGGCAGTGGAGGGGCCGCGTTTTCGGCTCCGGGCGCAGGCGCCCTGGCAGCCCGCGTATGTGCCTTTGAAGATGATTGGCACTCGAGAGGGGGCGGAGGTGGAGGACTCTGCGCACGAGCCACCATTCTGGCTTGATTTGATCCTGCCACAAATTCCGTTGGTGAGTAGTTCATAAACAGATATGCGTGCAAAGCCACACCGAGCATCACCAATTCACCGTTCTGGCGCATCGTCCATGGGTTGTCGGATGAGGAGCCCGCGAGCTTACTCAGATTGAGCGCGCTCATACCGGTTGATGCAGGAAAGCTAGAGCGAGAGCGATCTGTGTTTGCCTTGCTTTGCAATTGCGCATGTGATTGCTTCTGGGACCAACAATCTCGGAAAAAGTCATAGCCGTGTCCACCGCGTTTCGAACAGTTGGACGGTGTGATCTGCAGTCGCACATGCACACATAACACTGAGATCCTGGCACGAGACATCAGCAACATGTCCCTCCAGTCTGGGAGGCACACTGTTCACAGCTCGCGCAGAGTCCTCTTCAAACCGCCATGGCTAGCTCGCGCACAGTCCTCTTCAAAAAATGTTGCCCACTCCGTTTCTGTTGAAACACATCAGTTCGCGATCTCGCATAAATTGGAGTCTGACTTAACTGATGTAAGTACGACCATGCGCAAGCAGGATGCGCGCACGGAATATCCCCTGATCAGCGCAAGGGCAAACCGCATCCGATATCACCTGGCCAGATAAGGAGTCAGCCAAAAAAAAATCAGACACCCAACTTCGCGCACAACCAGCTCCATTGCAGGAGGCTGATTGACTCGGCTTAGAGCGACAAGTACAAGAGGAGCGCCAAGCGCCAAGAGATGCCAGAGTATCAGGTGCCAGAGTTCAGAGGCGAATGGTGTATCGGTGTAGGCAGAGTATCGGCGGAGGGCATTTGACGAATGGGGTGTTAGAGCGTAACACCCAGACGAAAGGAGACACAAACTCGGAGAGGAGCAGAAGAGGAGCAGGTTTGGCGGAGCTCATTTGGCGGAGCTCCGCCAAACCAAGGCGCGTCAAGTCACGTTCACATGATTAATTGATCGATTGATTGATTGTTATGGTAACGGTTGACTCTACTCCTCGTGCTCGCGCGCCACAATCTTGCTAATCTGAACAACCGAACTGGATGGCGCAATAACGGCTAGACCTTCCAAACGACGCTGCTCCACCGACCGAAGATAGACGCGGTAGTGTGCGATGAGGCAGAGCAACGCATCGTCAGACTCCGGACGAACCTCCCTACAATTTATCGTTAGAGGAACTGCAACAGAATAGAGGGACTCACTTGAAATATGCGGCATACCGACGCCCTTCCGCGAGAGCCGCCTGTGCGCGTTCCTCATCCCAGCGCCACAGCCCGCCAGCAAGTGAAGTGTGGCGCGGTCCCGCCGGAATTTCGCGCCCAGACCAAAACCCAGATCCGCCGGAGCTCAAAGCCCTGGAGCGCGCATTGATGAATAGAACACTCAATTATTAGAGGAAATTTACCAGGCTTGTTCGATATTTTCGGCATTGACCATCTGCTCCCAGCGGCCCTGGCGCTGAAGGAGCCGCAAATACTGAAGAAACTCTCAGTATCGGGTGTGACAGACACGGCGAATGATGGGGTGGTACTCTTGCGTTGGGAGGAAGAACGAGTTTGGGAGCAGGCTCATGGGAGTCAGGAAGAAGTCAAGCGGTCAGTATTTCAATCCAATGAAACGGGCACTTTGATCAGCCAGGTCACAGATTTGTGAGGCGAGGGAGCATCACAAACAAAGGACCGCACAGGATCACGAACACTAAGAGAACCGAGGCAAGCTCCCAGCCTCAAATCATCACGAACACCGGATGGCCCAAAAACCATCCGCCCACTCCATGCGTGGCCGCAGCTCCTCAATGGCCTCCGATGCAGACCCAGTTCTGGTCCCCGCCATCCGCAGCCCCCACGCTGAAGCTCAGGCCAGATACCGTGCCCGCTTGCTCATAAGGTCCGTAGCATTCAATTTAATCATTCTCGTGATAATTTACAATTATACTGTCTCCCAGCAATCCTCTAGCAGAACGCAAGAAGGCCAAGATGCGCATGCATCAGTGAGCCTCCATAACCCTAGTCCTGCTTGTGTTGTGCATGAGACCTTTCGACCCCGCAGCATCCGGGAGGCATGCAAGACCGGCACTGCCAACAAATATATGCAGGTGGTCGATGTGCACACCAAGAGGACCCAAAAATCCCGCCAGAATGACATTGCGCTGAATGCCGCCCGTTCCGAATGAGTGTCTCTTGAACTGGAACAGAACGAGCTCGGGGAGACATATGCGGAATACATGCTGCGTTCGCACAGCGAATTCCGGGCCACGTAAGTCTCTTCTCAATGGAGGCCTCCTTGCATCTCACCACTCTGTGCAGCCACGATTTTCGCGAATTCCGCGAGTACTGCGACAAAGTCAAGAAGTTCCGCGTTGTGGTAAGGACCGCGGTGCTACGGTGTGAAGGAGGTCGGCTTCACGGGTGTAGCTGGTCCGGCCTCTAGGGGGATTAGCGTTGGACACTCGAGGGAGGTGTGTGTAAGGGTCACAGGCGGTGTTTGTTCCGGGTGGGAGTGAACTCGGGCGGGATACATGGGCGAGTGTGTGTGTGTGTGCTCGGGCTGGGGGGTACTGTAAGTGCAACGGGTTACGGCTGCGGAGGGTGAGTGGGGTGCGAGCTTAGGACTTAAGCTGCAAAGGAAGGGTGAGTGGGGGCCCGAAGGCAAGTCTGGACTGTGGTGTGGTGGTCAAATCCTATGTATTGGGTGGGAGAGTACGAGTGGGCAAACTCGTCCCGGGGATTGACTCCCAAGTTCGATGTCCGAATTTGATTGTAATCGAATGGAATGTCCGGAATGGATCTGATATCTACTGCTCAGAAACCTCGCCTCTTTTATACCTGCTGCAGCACAGCCTCTGGGGCCCGGCGTATATCGAGACGACCCAAGGTAACGGACCATCGTCATCTCCCAAGGTCCAACACACTCGTATTCGGGGCGAGAACATGCAAGGAGACCGAAACGCCCAAACGCGAGGCAGGAAATACGCTCGTATCCCGGGTGTCTTGCTTTGGCGAGGACCCGAATCAACGGATGCACTGGTGCGAGTCCGAACACGAGGCAAAATACGACGGTATTTGTGGTGCCTTTGCTGAGGTGAAGACCCGAACCAACGGGAATGCAGGTGCAAGCCCTGGGTTGCTACGAATTCGGGCGGAGTCAATGGCGAATGATGGCCGTGCCCCAAAGGACGGGGTCCAAGCCCGAAATACGGTCGTGTTGGTGTGTGCGGATGCGTCCAGAGCGCGCTGCGCGTCTGTGTACGTACGTGGTGAGAGCCGCCTGGTCGTGTTCGAGTGTAGTGAGAGCCGCCGTGCCTGGTCCTGGCATCGCTGGCCACATCTGGGGGGTGTCTGTCCGAATGCGGTTTCTTGGTGCGTCCCGATTCGGAAGGAAGGGTGATTCGTGCGTGTGGTTGTCGAAACGGCATGGGTGAGACGCGAGGGCATACACAGAGCGTATACAGCCCTCACAGCGTGCAATGCGACTTTAAGAACCCACAGGATGTCGCGGATTTGGCACGATTCTACCGTGAACACCCATACCCCTGCATTGAAGACACCATTCCATTGGATGACGACTACATCGAGAACTACTACCACAAACACCAGGACTATGTACCAGAGTGGCGAGAGGAGCTTGCGGACTTCCGTGATTTCATCTCTGAGCACACAATGGAGGAGCTCGACAAGCTACAGCGGGAGGCTTGCGAAAAGTCGAAGACTAGGCTCGTGATATTGGCGCGAGGGGAATTTTAGGATACCATATCTCTGTATGACGTGACTCAATAAACTGTGCTCAAAGAAGACTCCCAAGAGTGATTGCAAAATATATTGAATATATTAAAATTTAGAGACGTAGGCGTACACACGGCGAGCCCACAGTAGCCTGGTCATCTTGGGGCGGTGGCGAAGGGTGCGTGGCATGCAGAACGTGCGGCCCATGGTTCTGCGGCCGTGGCATAGGGGACGGCACTGTGAGCGTCCAAGGCACGGCACTGTGTTCACCCATCCGCCGACATCGCCCCATCCACTGCCCCATCCGCCATCGCCCCATCCAGCCCCCCATCCCACTCGCCCGCGTTGTCGCCCAACCCGCCCGCCGTCATCGACTGAGGCTCCTCTTCCTGCACCGTGTCTCCCCACACAAACAAGGGGTAGATGGAGCCGACATCGGACAGAGTGCGGGCGGGAACGTCAAGCCACGCTGACAAGTAGGCGTTGGTCCTCAAGGATACACTAAGTTCTTCGTGAGCATTATGTAACGGAGGGAGGGAAAGATAGTGCGGTGCATACTTGCGTTGTGGAAGCGAGCTTCCGCCTCATCTTGAGCTCGCTGTCGATCTTGCGTGTCGCGTCGAATGTGGCGCCGCACAAGGAAAATGGCATGAGCGCATGCTACAAAGGCACCAGTTAAAGTTCGTGATCACAAATGTAAAGGTACGGGGACTCACCAAGCTGGGCTTTGAGGTGGCACATGTCTTGAATAAACGACGGTGTCTCTTGCACGTGATCCGGATGAGTAGGATACGTGGGGTATAGGCCCTGGAAGGAGCGCTTGGCATGGTACGCTTCGGCAGCCGCCTCAGATGCTATAGGGGCATCGCAAGGAGCGAGATTGAAAAGGGGGGGGGACAACGTTTCGGAGAATTGAGGGTCGGCGACAGGGAAACCGTCGAAGAGGCGAGTTGGGGGAGACCAGGGGGCCGAGTCTGCCCATTCATAGGGGTACCAGTCAACCATGATGTGAGCACGTGCAAAATAGGTATCGCCATTTTGGGCGAATCTCATTTGCAGGTGTCCACCTCGTCCTCAAAAAGCTGCCACATGGAAACCCTGAAACATGCCGCTGCGGCGCTCCAGCCCACAAACATGATGGCCGAGGACATGATCCCCGACACGTGGACCCGCTGCACGACCCGCAATTTTGGTGCCTCCCCCGGATGCACGAAGCAGCGCCTCCCGACGGCAGCGACGGAGGGTGCTATCCCTTGTATCTCGTAACGCAAGGGCATATTGTCGGAATTTGGAGGAGTTGGTGCGTTCATTGACATGCTTCATGTGCTATCTGCAAGCTGACCACCGCACGCAGGACTGTAGTGAAGGCTATGGTTAGCCAGTTTCCCTCCGGGGCCCAACGTGGGCATCATATGGTGAAGGGATGCGTGGACGAGTGGCAACAGCATTGCTGACTTGGAGCTCACCCACACCCGGCGGATCCAACAGTCAAAGGTCGGAAGGATGTCGACGATGCAGGCAGTCAAGTGATGACCGCGAGCCTGGCGCGTCATGCTGTCAAACCTCGCCTACAAGTCACGTTGTGAGTCGTGTGCATTCCACCTCTGTTCCTGGCTGCTGATCCCAGTTTGATTTTATAGGCAAAAATATTGCATGCCGACTTTGCCTGCAGGACGCTCATCCGAGAAGATGGAGGACGGCGACACTGACACTGGGGGGTCAGTATCGAGCAGCTCGAGCGTGACGGCCTCCTCGTGGCAAGAGCTCCCAGCGACAGCGTGCTGTTATGCGATATGGCGCGGTGGAATTGTTTACGGCGACCGGTATTATTTTTCCTGTTTCGAGTGGCGTAGTGTGTGCGCTGATTAAGACTGCCAGCGAGGAAGCTAAGACGGTGTTCATGGCTGCGCTGATGGCGGGGGTGAAGCCCAAGATCTTGTCGACGGCAGATTACGATGAGGCGCAGGCCTTTTGCGATGGAATTTATTGGATAGAAGACTAAAAGATATATATTTTCCGATAAAATATACATGTGCACGCTGGGATTCAAATACTGGACTGAAAGTGAGCAAGCGAAATCATGGGGACATTGTTTGATGAAAGAGGCACGCACGTGGAGACCGGAAAAAAAACGATGGTGTGTTCCTCTGTCTAACTTAAGCTCCCTTAAATCCCGACATGGACGAAGCTCCTGCGAATCCAGATATCGCACCTACGAGCCGGGGGCACACCACCAGGGTCTCCTCCACTTGACGTAAGCTCTGCTCCATGTGACACTAGCGCGCGTTTAATGCCGCCACCACCCGGACTGAAACACCGGGAGGCAATGGCGTTGCGACATCTGACAACCCGATGCAGGGGCGCGTCACGATACGGAGGCCCAAGGCTAGTGGAAAGAGCCGCCGACACAAGAAGGCGGACGGCCCGAAAGATGCGCCGGGGCCAGGATTGTGGGTGTGGGGGACGAAGTTGGTCTTCTTTGAGAAGCGGAAGGACAAATATTTGAAAATGGCAGAGAAGAAAGCGGCAGGAGAATTTTACACGAAGATATCCCGGCTCTACGAGCTGAAGTACGGCTTGGAGCTGGAGGACGACGAGGACATTATGCCGGACGAGCCCGACCCGGATGACGAGGAGGAGAATAACGTGGTCCATCGGAAGGAGACGCCCGAAGATGCAGCGCGTCTCAAGGCTCACCAAAAGCTGCGCAGTGTAAGCATTCGTTCCAATTTATGAAAATTGAACTAATAGACGCACAGCAAATCAGAGACTGGTACCGACGGAAGTTCAGCAGACTGCTGAAGAGCGACAAGGCAGCCTTCGGAGACCTGTTCACTGGCGTCTTGGACGGTGCCCCTCCGAAGCCGCAACGTCCTCACACGGACCAATTCTACTCCCAAAACTTCTACCAAGAGCACATGAAGGCTCGCTTCGAGGAGGAGAGAGCCGCGATCAAGACGCGTGCATCGTTTACCGGGGAGCCAATTCCAGCCGAGGTCACGCATCGGAGTAGGTTTACGGAAGCGTGTTGGGAGGAAGAACCTGAGCGCTTCAAGCAGGAGGTACTGGGCGCTCTGGAACGACAGTACCAGACGGTGTTGGTGGGCTGGAAAGCATAGCTGGCAGACAGTCCGACAAAGACGGCAGAGGAGATGGCAGTGTGAGTGGGTTTTAAGTTGGCGGTATTAACGCGGCTGATGTTCTTGCACTCGCAGAACCTTCGAAAATGCTGGATACTACCTTCAGCCGTTCGTGGACACGGTGAAGCAGCGCTTCGGCATGTGCGTACTGCTACTGCTGTGTGGGCCGATTGGGAACCAGGGAGGCGTGGTGGGAATACGAAGGTAACAGGATTTACGGCACGAATGGGATATATTTGGAACTGACAGTAATGAAGTGTACATGCAGGGGAGACGCGAGGATTAGCCCAGCTGAAATGGCCAGACTGGGACAGAGGAAGATTTCAAGAGGTCGAGACGAGGATGTTAGAATGGGGAAGAGAATGCTTTAGTAAGCAGATTTCATTCGTGTCACAATAACAAGCGTGCTAATATTGTTTCGTACAGCGGAGGCGGACTGTCGAGCAAGAGCAGTGGGAGGAGCGGCAAAGGCTGCACTCCATACCCCAGCCGTTTCCGGCGAGTCCCTCGTGCTGGCGGCGTCTGGCTCTGGGTCGAATGCAGAAGGAAATGGGGCACCAGACTGGCTTATGGAGGACGGGCCAGAGGGCATCGGCGGTTCTTACGTGACACGCGGGGCTGCGGTGACGGCAGGGGGCGCAGGCGGCAGCGGAGGAAGCACAGGCAGAGGCGGAGGGAGCGCAGGCAGAGGCGGAGGTGGAGGGAGCGCAGATGGAGGCGGAGGGAGCGCAGATGGAGGCGGAGGGAGCGCAGATGGAGGCGGAGGGAGCGCAGATGGAGGCGGAGGGAGCGCAGGCGCACAGGGCGGTAGAGGGGACGGTGCACGGTCGGAGCCGGAAGGAATGGGCGCGACGGTAGGGGGCACTGGTGCACAGGGCGGCGGCAAAGGGGATGGCGCACAGTTGGCACCACCGCGCATTGTAGATGCGGTCCTGCAAAACAAGATCGACACGGCATGGAAACGAAAGGATCGCGTGGAATGGACGCTGGAGCTGGGACGCGCTCATGCAGCATTTGCACGGGGAAAGGCTTGGGGCTTGAAATGGGCACAGTGCGTCGCCGCATTCTTCGACTTCGAGGGCGCGCATGGCTACGACGACGCCGGGGCACAAATGCCGGTCAAGGGGCGGCCAAAGCAGGTGAAGGCGTGGATTGCGAGGGCGAGGGCGTGGGAGAAGGGGATGGACCTTGGGGTGCTGGGTGAGCGCAAGAGAAAGAGCACTTTCATTGGCAGCTGGTGGGTGTATTGGACGTCCCTGCAGCCGGAGGAACGCCTGGGAGGGGAAGAAAAGCTGTCCAGACCCGAGATGGCGGATTGGGAAGCGATGTCGAAGCTGCACGGGAAGAACGGACTGCTGCAGGTTATGCTGACACTGCTGTGGTGGGGCGACTGTGCAGGGGATGAGACGGAAGACGACAAAAACGTGCCGACACTGCGGGAGGTGTGGCTGGAAGCAGTGGGGGATGTCGAATGGGTCCTGCGACAGCTGGGAACTGGCGAGAGGTGAGCAATGCGATCAAATCTTAGACAAGACGACTCACCATAACCAGAGGATCAGAAAGCACCGCAGGTGGGAAGAGAAAGCGCCAGGGAGACGATGTGGCCGGCACTTCGATGAAGCGGCGTTAGCCCCAGCGCCGTAGGGCAAGCCCAGCCGCCCGAGGAGCAACAGACGAGGTCGAAGGAGGTTCCTACGAGGCCAAAACCAAGGCCGAAGCCGAAAAAGGCAGCGGCGTGAGGAAAGAAGAAGTTGGGGGGGGGGGCAGGTGGAGGTCTTGCTAGACTCACAGTCCAACAGGCGAGATTAGTTTATAGAGGAGCCGTAGAGTATTTATGGAAAAAGAGGTGACTGCAGGAAAATGCACTAAGTCCACAAATCAGATGGATGACATCATCCAACGTGTTGTTTATCCGAGAGCGACTTGAACGGCAAATATTGCAGGAATTAAACAATTAAAGAGGGGCAGGGGCAGAGGGAAGTAGTAACGAGGAAGTGCTTTGGTTTCCCACTATGAGGACTGTTCTGTTTGTCAGTAGTAGAATGAATTAATCATACATTAATCGTTAATACTATTAAATTGCGGATGTTACCGAGGCGCGGCAGATTGGCGGCAGAGGCCACAATTATGCAGAGTGATGCACAACGACAGGGGACAAAGCACATCAGTATTGATCACTGTGATGCGACAGTGCACTGCCTCCGGCGGGAGGCTCAGGAGCGGGTATTGATCGAATTGATGCAGGGCGCGCAGCGCAGCGATCAGCAGTGCCGAAGGTGATTTGATCGATGCGAATAGATCTAGCCGAAGGGGAGATAAAATTTATTGATCTGAGGCGGCTATCTGGCTATCTATCAATCCAATCAAAAAGAAATACAGGCGGAAACCCAATTGGGGGCCCATCAAGCTACATCAGTACCATCATCAAGAAAAATAATAGGAAGCCATATTGGGCTGCCAAAAGGGCCGAAAAACCGGTATTATATAAGCCAAAAACCAAAATTTGCCCCCCAGGGCAGCCAAAAGAGGGAAGCCAATGCATTTACGGGCTCATTAGATTGTGCCTATATCCCGCGGGACTGTCAGCCTCCGCGCACATTGAATTACGCCGTCCAGCCAAGGCAGGGCACATTACAATAATAGTACAGCCTCTACATGTGCGGCTGCATGGGGTTCCTGGATCGATCGTATCGGACCGGGACGCCAAGTTCACCGCCAAGTTCTGGAGGGAACTACACCGACTAACGGGCACCAAATTGCTTATGTCAACCTCTTTCCATCCTCAAACGGATGGCGCTTCGGAGTGTGCTATTCGCAACGTTGCGCAGATACTACGTTCAATTGTAGACCTGACCCAAAAGGATTGGGTCTACTTACTCCCGATGGTGGAGTTTGCCATCAACTCAAGCATTAGTGCATCCACCGGGTATGCACCATTCGAACTCAACTATGGATACATACCCCGCATGGGAGACATCGCAGCGACGCCCACGGAGTTCCCCAGTGTGCGGAACTTCGTGGACAAAGCCCTCACCAACATCGCGATGGCCCATGATAATATCATTGAGGCCCGCGTCAAGGCCACTCACTACGCCAAAAAAGGGTGATGCGAAGAAGTCCCTTACGACGAGGGTGACATGGTATACCTGTCCACCAAGAATCTAAACCTGCCAAAAGGATGGGCCCACAAACTGGCTCCCAAGTTTATAGGGCCTTATAAAATTATAAAAGCCCAGCCGCGGACATCCAATTATACACTGGAATTACCGACCGAATTACGGACCCGTCGTGTACATCCTACGTTCCACGGGTCCCTCTTACATCCCCACCACACGTAATGACTCTACCTTCCCCAGTAGGGAGGCCCAGCGGTACTATGATTTTGGGATGCCCGATGACCAAGAATGGTTCATCAACGAGATCATACGCCACGAGTGGCAGGGACGCCGGGTTCGCTTCTGGGTGAAGTGGACCGCGGGCGACCTCACCTGAGAAAACCCGAGCACATTAAACGACATGCAGGCCCTGGACAATTATTTTGAGTCCCAGGGCGTATCGCGTTGGCAGGATCTGTCAAAATAAATGACACGCCCGGCCCGCCGATGCGAGATCACTGATGGGTGATCCCATCTTACGCCTATTTTCTCTTTGTCCTCTATCACCATGTCGAACCCTCAACAAATGTGGGTTCGGTCGCCCAAAGGTGTCTACTACTGGCGCGACCCCACGGGAAGCGTCTGGAAAGGACCCCACGATGACTGCATCTGGGTCCCTTCTCAGGACTCCCCTGCTGGAATGCCACCCCCACCCACCGACTTCGCAGAGCAGCCGGGCGACCCAGCGCCTACTCCTCCGTCTATGGGGGCAGCGCACAACTTTGGGTCGCTCGCCCCGCTGCCCCACCTTCAAAATACTCGGGCATTCCCGCCCACTGGATTTGGTGCCCCTCGACCTGCCCATCAGGGCGCTAGTATTCCAGCCACTCAACGACCTCATGGGCCCATGGAATATCAAGGCTACACGGGGTCGTTTGCGATGACCATGCGCTACCGCGACGAGGTCGCTACGTGCGGCGGGTCATCCAACCCCGCGGTCCACCGTGATAATGGATACCGCTCAGCGGAACCGCCTCGTTACGAGCAAGGATGCCGCGACAACCACCGCCGGGACAACCACTGTTGCGAAGACCACCGACGCAACGCCGCGAGGGCCACAGGCGCAAGGAACACTGCCGCAATTTGCGCGACGACTTTGCTGGGTCCTTGGGCTCCCCTGAACGCCGGGATAGTGTGCGGGCGGAGACTCAAGCACACCAGGAATGCGCCCGCAAAGCGGCGCTAAGGGGTCGCGCACTTGGGTCGCGACCTGGCATGGTGGCGATGACACCCAACCAGGTCCCACGGTTGCACACCGCTATGGCCCACCACGCACCTCGCATACCCCCGACCTTGCAGCGGCACCCCGGGACACCGCTGGGCACCCGCAATTCCCCATCGCGCCGGTGCCGGACGACGAGAGCGACTGGGGTGCATCGGAGGACGAGAGCACCGACAAAGAACGGCGCAACCTGAAAAAATTCGAACACGCGAGGAGACGTGCCTATTGAACATGCACGACGTGCCACAACCAGCGCCGGCCTTGCAAGATAACGCCAGGCCATTTGCGAGGCTACGTTTCGGCACCGTAGAGCACGCCTGTAATCTGAACCGGTGGATGACCGCAGGAAGCCCCGATGCGTGCGCTCAATGGCAGCACCTCACGAAATTCTTCGCGGCCAACCCTGGCACCCGACGTAGCAACGGGCACAATACCTGATGTGCCGACAACAAGAGGCCGAGCGCGGATGGTCGCCACTACAGGCGACCCCACCCCGCAATCCCAGCACGGCACCACGAAGACTCGGAACCAGCGCCGCCGCGAGAAGAAGCGGGGTACCATACGGAAACCCCCAGGACTGGAAAGTGACGGGGCAACTGTAATGTTGCCCATGGATCACTCGCCTGACGTTCATATGCCTCCACCGGAGTCAGATGACGAAGGCCCCTTCCAACAATCATACGCGGGGAGCTCACCACTGCCGATGGTCCTGTATGCAGAAACTCGCGGACCGGAGGTGGACTTGCGGGTCGCCAGACGATTCATGGCGACGCATCGTCCCCATCTCTGGTCCGTGGATCCCACATTACGGATGGCTCACGGCCAACCGCGGACACCCCCATCGGCACATCCATGCACGAAGGGGACCTATTATCAACCCGCTTTGTAGAATTCGTCGGACCCGCACGCGGACCAACCCCTCCTCAATCCATTGATCCCGTTTTCGGGAGATGCTGCTCACGGGGTTCTCCGTGTTCGGTCTCTTTGAACAGATGGTGATGCTCGGCCAGTGGGAGTACGCTGAACTCCCGCTGGAGCACGACCCATTCGACGCGACCAACATCACGATGTCGCAGGCATTCGCATGGGCATACACCCATGGTATTAAACCGGGATTGAGGGCCGCCGCGCAACTACACGACTATGCACAGTCATGGCGGAACGCACGCCACAATCTAGCAGGAGGAAACAAGGAGTTTGGGGACTTCCCACGCAATGCGCGGGGCGTACTCAGCGTTGACATGCCCTCCATCACCAGTTGGCGCACATTGTACTACGGGCCACCACGGACGGGCGTCAATACGTCGATGCCGTCGACATCATCACAAGGACACATGTCACGCCCTCCTCCCGCGATCACTCCCGCCGTCGACAGCAAGATGGCTCCGGCTGACAACATGGCCGCCCCAACATCAGTGACGGATGTTGAGGCTGGTGAAATTGTGCCAATGGAGGTACCATTGCCCGAATCACCCGTGCGCAACAGCCCTCATTCGCCAGACAAGGACCTGGCCGACGTGACATCCGACAAGGGTCCCACCAGCATGGCGCCGAAAACGGACACGCCTGCTTAATCGCAAAAACATTTTTTTTTCTTGCACTCATTACTTCAAATCGGACTCGTAAATTCGTCCTAGGGGGGAGAGTGTAACAAGTAAGGATAGTTGGGCCCTAATCGGCCCCTATCTTACCATATCATGTGACGCAGTTGTATATACCTGTATATTGCTATAAATACCAAATGCGGACAGTGGGGATGGCATCTGACATCCACCCACTGTACGCATTACTGGTTCCTATCAAATATAGACCGGTTCTGTTACTCGGGTGTGATTCGTTTAAGATAACACTTACACCACCCTTATAGACACAAAGTAGAGTACGTATGTACCGGCAACGTAGGGTTTATTTACTATTGGTTGTCTTGTCTTAATGCCCTGTGTGTGCTGGAAAATCCACGTGCGCTGCGACCACACCCACTGCGGCAGCGAGGATACGCCGTGCTCTGCCACCCTCCGCATCACCTCGCTGCCCTGCCTGCGTCTCACCTCCCTTACCCGCCCGATCGCTGTCACCAAGCGTGAGCTCGCTGTTCTTCATCTCGACCGCGATGACCAGCGAGTCTTCTGCCTCAGCCGCGCGTCATGTTCCCCGTGCTGCCGTAGCCCAACTGGCGGCCGTTGTCTCCGCCTCAGACTCCCCCTCCATGCACCTTCTTTACAACAGCGTGAAACGAAGTTGTCAGGCTGAGTGTTGGGCTGGGTGTCACATTGGCGTTGTTTTTTGTACTCTGCGTATTTTGTACTGTCCTGATCTTGATGTTCTGTATTTCTTGTCGTAGTTCTTATTTCTTGATGCTCTGTATTTCTTGTCTTGTAGTTCTTATTTCTTGTAGTTCTTGGGTCCAATGAAAGCTGTCTTTGTATTTTTTATTCTATTTTAATTGACCTGGCGATGCGAAAGAAAAATGTGTGCTAGTGAAAAAGGATTGCGTGCTGTGAGGATCGAACCCAAAAATACCAGATGATACAGGAGTTGGGCTCACGAATTAAGTAATCACTCACTAAAGTCGCTCGCCCAACCCCTGTACCATCTTGGTATGGGGGTTGGGCAAAATTGGTGTGGTAAGTGATCATTTCCACGGTGTCAGATTTCTATCTAATGTCCGCCGTGATCTCCACGATTGAATGTCTCTATGTTTAACTCTGTGGGTCCATGCCCACACTCATGCCGTACTCTTCTTCGTCTCTGTCATGATCTGGCTTTTCAAACCTTGAACACCGGGTCAGACCATGATCACGGGAACGTGTTATCCCGCGACCGCGTCGCAGCAAGTCACACATAACACCAAATCCCTAAAGACGGACGACACGTGACCTCGATATCCCGACAACTCGCGATCACATCCCGGTTGCCTATACATTCTCTGGCTAAAACATCAAATCCCGAGCGACAGGATAATGCGTGATTGCGATACTCCGACAACTCGCGATCACATTCCTGCCGTTCGAACCCCTCTTCGGTTTCAACAATAGCCCTTTACGCCTCATATAGGGTATATTGAAACATAACACATAGGGTTGACACAATCGGACTCCTAGCTATATTAGTATATAAACCCGAGGTAGAAACTCCTGTACTTTAGATTCTACCTCGTCTAATCTCAGGCTTTACCTTTGCTTGACTCTTGTTCCCTCGGGATTACGAGGGACGCTGGATTCTCACCTGTGGCACTACATACGGCACTGCCTACGACCTCACATCATCTTCCTCAGCGGATATCACTCCGTCTTCGACTCCTACCAGTTCCCACCTGTACAACACTCGTGGCCTTACATCCCAGGACCGAACAGGAAGCTGTTCGTCTCGTACTACTACTCGGTGACCGCACAGGTTACTAGACGGGTTGTTAAACCCCGGGCGGGATTACTATTTGGACGACTCAAGCCAACCTATAGGCTGTTGTTGACAGTCTCTCTCTGTGTTGCTGGCGACTTCTCCTCTGCAATAGCCTCCTCAAACGCACCCTATCGCACCGTTTCCCAAAAATCTCGGCACGTGCTGTGGAGCACAAACAGACCCCAATGCGCAGGCTTTTCCTCTGGCAGCCTTTCTTTTCGCAACCCCGCCATGGCCAACAAGGGCGACCACAACGACCAGCGAGTTCGCCTTCCCCTCCTGCTTCCCCTCCCCCGGACCCCATCGTGAAGGTGCCCCGCGTCGTCGACCTCGACCCAAACGAGGACGGGTGGGAGGATGAAGACACGCAGCTTGAAGGTCTGGGCACGACCACGCACCGAAGTCGTAACTGGACGAAGCTGGTCATCCCCCTCCGCAAGCACTGCCGCCGCGTCCCTGGGGCCAATTCCCGGGCAACTGCAGCCGCACGCGCCAAAAAATTGGGAGGAAAGCGCCTCGACCTCGCCGCAGATCTTGCCGCCTGGGAGGTGGAGCGTGAGGAACGCGCCCAGGAGCTTGCTGACAAGCACTCCATGAAATTGAGGGAGATACACCGGCTCATGCTCTCGACTTCCGCCTTCACGCCAAAGCGCAAGGTCCACTCGTCAGCCCTACCCGCTTTATATGGAGTGCCCTGGGCACTACTGAGTGCATTAGAGCACTATTTGCGAGTGCTTATGAGTACTCAGGGGAAGTGCCCGAGCACTACATGGCAGTGCTTTTTCCGTGGTTCAGTGATTTGAAAAAAACAACATGGGCTTCAGTACATGGGTACACCCCCTTTCGGAAAAATTGTTGTGAGAATGTTTGGTTGATAATGTCCTGAGATGCTCGCCAGATGGTTGCCAAATATGGCTGTGAACATCGTCACAATACAGGAACGTCAATTCCTTGATGCTTTCTCAACATGGTATTCTGAGGACATCCTTGACAACATTTCTTGAATGTCGCGACAGTATTTAAGGAACATTGTCATCCATATACCATTATCCGCTGCAACAATTTAGCAAGCAAATAAAATTGAAACTATCCATGAATCTGTACAATATGTAAAGAAAGGACCCGCCACCCGCCATCCACCGCCCGTAGCGCACAATAGTTTCCAGCCTTAATCCCGCATTTGCCCGAACCCGATGTTGTTGGTGTCTCGCCCATGCGCGATGCACTCGGCGGCACCTGGGGAAACCCTCAGCGAGCGGAACAAAAATAAATGAAGGGGAGAAACCCACCTGCAGCAATGCGGGAGGCAGCGCACATAGTGCATATAATGGAGGAGCGCCGACGGCAAGGGGCACAGGAGGGGTGTGTTGACAATGTCTAGGTGATTGAAGGACAGAAGAGGGATGAAGGCTGAGTCTGAAGGCTTGAATAGGCTTGGATATGCTTGAGGTCTTAAGCCAGGTTTGAGCCTTGAGGTCGCCGGTGCACAGCTTGATTCCGTCCGGAAACTTGGGATGGATTTAGTTGAGAAGACCTTGGTACACACAGCAAGTAGCAGCGACTTGCAGCATTGAGCCACACGCGCTTGTACAGCTCGGAACCTCAATGAGTTTCATCTCGGGCTTGATGCAACGGTGCGTAATTTTGTTGGCACGTCGACTGGTGTGGCGCGCATAAGGCCTCTGCAGTAACTTGAGATGTGTGAATGGAAGGTAGAGGCCAAGTAGAGGTCTTATCATGAAGGCCGGACATGGCGAGATCAGGGAAAGCGAAGAGATGGGCTGATCGCAATGTCAACATTGATACTTGTTTATCATTTGATCGGTTCTGCGCACGGACCACATCCTGTCCTTGCGGGTCTCTTTGCTCGTTTTAGAATTGATAGCCTTTGGCATGAATAATGGGCTGCTGATTTCAGTTGGCAGCTCAGCAACGCTGAAGCCTGGGCATTGCAGCATCTTTTTGGCACCATTCCTCATAATGCCCAAATCATGTTGTGTTTTATGGCCTCCTCAGTGAGTCGCGTGTAATACCGCCATGTATGGATGTTATTACTATCATATACAGTCTACCTGAGCTGCACTTTCTCAAATTGGTGGTCATTATCAGTGGCCCACGGAAGGATGATGTGCTGCAAATATTTTGCGCAATGTATATTTCGGCTCTCAAAAATGTTATTACAAGCTGGTAAGGATATTCCAGGAATATTTGGCTTCTAATGTCTCACAGACCTCATGCCAACCTCAATGAGACATCTTCGGAAATGTTCGGAGATTATCGGGCTCGGATGTGTAACACATATAAGTCTCGAATGGCGGTGTAAGGAGGAGGTTCACTTAGGTCTGATTCAGACACTAGGTTAAGACATTGAAGGAACACAACATTATCACTTCAGGCTACCTTGAAACTAGTCTTATTAGGTACCTCTCTACCTATGAGAGGTGGGACCTAATAGGTCCGGAATCCATGGGTATGACCAGCACCAATGGGCGTATCCATACACATGGGTCTACCCACCTGTCCATGTGGGTGTGCCCACCATTCACACATGTGGGCGTGCCCATGTGTACCTGTAACCAGCACATTTCTGGGATTCTGGGGCCTGTACGGGGCCCTTTTCCTGGCTCCTGCTGCCCCCACTGGTTACCCCTGTTCAGTAACCCTTCTTAGGGATCTATACAGAACTTGTATGCATACTGGCGTGCTGCAGGGGCACTGGCGGTTTGCCCTTTGCGCAGCCGATTTTTGAATTTTGGCCCCCATACGGGGCCCTTTTCCCAGCTCTGGTCCTCCTCACCATCCGCCTTGCTCGACCAATCGACCCCAGCACCCGCCTTGCTCGACCGACCGACCCCAGCACCCGCCTTGCTCGATTGATCCGCCCCACCACCCACCTTGCTCGATCGATCCGCCTCACCATCCGCCTTGCTCGACCGATCTGCCCCAGCACCCGCCTTGCTCGATCGATCCGCCCCACCATCTGCCTTGCTCGATCGACCCGCCTCACCATCCGCCTTGCTCGATCGACCTGCCTCACCATCCGCCTTGCTCGATCGACCGACCCCAGCACCCGCCTTGCTCACCGACTGACCCCAGCATCCGCCTTGCTCGACCGACCCGCCCCATCATCCGCCTTGCTCGATCGACCCGCCCCAGCACCCGCCTTGCTCAATCGACCCGCCCCACCATCCGCCTTGCTTGATCGACCTGCCTCACCATTCAATTGACCTGCCTCAGCACCTGCCCCCCCCCCGAAACACCATATTGGGTATGCCCAGATCCCTATCTGGGTGTATCCACATTGCCTATCTGGGCGTACCCATATGCCTATCTGGGCATACCCACATCTGCATGTGGGTACGCCCATATTACAACATGTGGTCTTGCCCACAGTCAGTTGGGTGTGCCCATCGGTCTCCATGTGGGTACACCCAGACACTGCGTGGGCACACCCACATATAAATTCCACATTGTGGGTGTACCCACCTGAAATGGCCCATGGGCACGCCCATATTATGCATGGGTCTATCCACCTTGGATGGATATATCCACGTCATTTTCCAAACAGCACGATGGGCATGCCCACCCATGTCCTGGGTACGACCACATACGGTGGGCATGCCCAGCTTCCATTAGGGTTAGCTGGGTGTAACCACATCTTTGTTTGGTTCCCACATGGGTGTAACCACACCATGTGGGTATGCCCATGGCTCCACCATGGGTATGCCCACACTGCAGTGGGCAAGCCCACATTTGCCCAAAAGACTTGTGTTTTTTCATTTTTTTTTTTTCATTTAAAAAAAAAATCTACCTACTGAAATGTCATTGTATATCATTATTTACTTCAAAATATCGGAACCCCATTGTTCCCTGCCTTTCCCGGACCAAGTTGAGTGAAATTTCCTAATTGGGACATCGGCGGTAGTGGTCCGCATTGGGAAGGGTGGTGTTTTTCTTTGGGCCCGGGTGGATGCGGGGTGGGTAGATACCTTCTTTCACCCCCCTAAGCATGGGCTCCGTGGCAGAACAGTTACTATACCATTCTTGTTTATGTAATACTTTTGTGCCCGTCGCGCCGGTTCGATCCCCACTATATATATATATATATTTATTTTTTTGTTGCTCACACACGTATGAGTTATTCCTGCATACATAGTATCTAATTATATTGCCTTAATCTGGATTCATCCCCGCGCTCGCACCCCGGTCTTCACCCGACTCGGTTGGTATAAATTTCCTAATTGGGACGCTGGCGGTAGTGGTCCGAATTGGGATCGCGGACTTGGGCGATTTTTTTTGACACCGAAAATTTCTTTTATTCTTAATTAGCTTGCAAATTAAATTAAATCACATGCGAATAGAATGAGGGCAAAAAGCATGATGCATAACATGAATCACGGGAATCAAAACAGCGTATGTAATCGGAAAAATATAAGTGGGTGGCATAATAGAAATTAAACTAGTCGTCGGCAAGGCCGATGTAGAACCGTAGCAATTCACACCGAGCCTCGTCAGCCTCGGATACCGCCACACCCAACCCCTTGGGCAGTGCACGCCAGCCTCCCGCGGTCCAAACTTGTGTCTGGCACTGGATGCGCGTCGGCTCGTCGCGGTACTTCATGACAGCTCCAACGAACGACTCTGAGAAGTCTTGCCTGTTGAAGTAGCAGCACATCATCTCCCCAGGGCCGGAGGCAGAATTCCCCGACGCGCCAGACGGGGCGCCAGCGGCGTTGGAGCCGCTTGCGGCGGGAGCTACGGTGTTTTGGGCTGTGCTTGGACCCGCGGTCCTTGGGCGCTTTGCAGCGCGCCCACCCGGCGCCCGAGACTTGCGTTTCTTCGAGGCGTTGGGCGCGCCGTCGTCATTGGACTCGTCATCGTCGGACTCGTCGTCGTCGGACTCTTGGTGGGCGCTGGCCTTGGCCTTACCCTTACCCTTCGGGGCCAAACACCTCAAAAGGTCCTTCGAGTCGCGCGCGTATAGCAGAACGGATCCGTCGGCGCAAACGACGAGTGGCACGTTGAGGATGTCCGTTAGCGGCATGTCACATTCCTCTGGATAAAAGTTTGAGTAGCCACTCCCCACCAATGGAATCGGCACGTACCTTCTGTCCAAGAAACGATCCTCGGCGTATCTTCCTCCACAGCGTCGTCCGTTCCCAAGTATCTCGCCTTCATCGCCGCCACCATCGCTTTCAGCACACTGGCCTCCTTGATGTGCGTAATGGCGAAGCCCGCGTTGGGGAAGGCTAACTTGAGCTCCACCGGCCACTCGACGATGCGCAAATGCAGTCTGATCGCCATCTCGAGCCACTTCCAGGACATGTCCTTGGGCAAAGTCAGGTTGTCGCCTCGCTGAGCCAAAACGACGTCTAAAGGAGTCTAAGTTCCGACGACGCCACAAAAAAAAAAAAACAACGTACGTATATCATTCAAGAACATCTTGTGGAGCACACGACGTCTTGTGTCGCGATGCGACTTCTCCGTCGCCGTCTGCCCGAAATTGATAATTATCGGGCGCTCGATCCCGCGTGCCGCAGCGTCGTGCGATTCCATTGCCACAACTCTATACCTATGTCAGTCATCTATGCATATCGTCATGAACTGACTCACTGGTGCATCGCCTTGATATCACTGAGCTCCGTTTGATAGCGTCCTTGAACCGCGTGTAAACACCTTTGAAAAATTGACCCCCCCCCCAGATAGTCGCGTTGTCGGTGAAGGGGTCGATCGCGTAGCCGCAGATTTCGATGTCGCAGGTGTTCGCAGTGACCGTGCTCTGTAACCAAGTTAGCGCATAGTTAGAAGATGGGGGCCAGGAATGACTTGCCATGTTAATAAACGGTTCTACGACTTTCGTGAGCATCGCGTGGCCGCGGTCGTTCGCCTTCTGGTCGTCCAGCATCACCGTGGTCGCCTCCGGTACCAGGTCATCAAGTCCGCGACGCACGCGGCCCGCGCGCCAGGATCGTTCGCGTCGTCCTCTGAGAGGTCGGCGAAGAGCTCGCTGTACTTGGCCCGTACGATGGTGCGATGCTCCTTCTTGCTCACTGAATAACAACACATCAGCTCGGGGCGCCTCGCATAGATCAATACATAAGACTTACTGCCTTTGGGCTGAGGGAACAGGGCCCGTTGTTGCACCTGGAAGGCGTTCCACGGGTTTGTTTTGCGCGTCAGGGAAGTTGTGTCGCCGATGGCTTTGAGGACGGTGGAGACCTTCTTCCCCTCCTCGCGTGCCACCGCCCGGAGCATGTCGTGGTAGGCCTGGCGCACCGCGAGGGCCTTGTTCACACCAGCCGCGCTGAGAGGTCCCGGCTTGATATCCCAGGCTGGCGGGCAGGTCGGGTCGTCGTCGTCGTCGTCCGGCTCCCGCTCGTCTGCGTCATCCTGGTCGTCATTCTGGTCGCCGTCCTGGCTGTCGTATTGCTCTACGTCTCTGGCCTTGCGCTTTCCGTGGCGCCCCTTGCCCCCGGTCTCAGCCTCATATTCTATCAACGCCTCCTCCTCCTCCTCTCCTCGTTCCCGTAGAGTTTCTCCCAGGGCAGCTGGCGGGCGACGTGGTTGTGCTGTTCCTCTGCCCTTCGCCTCTCCTTCTCGGTGTTGCTGAAGTTTGACTCCATGTCGTCGTCGTCGTCGTCGGGCTTTGCTCCGCCGAGCTTGTGCAGGTCGATAGGGGTGGACGAACGAGAATGCTGGAACGAGAATGTTGGGGAAGGGGGGGGGGGTTTGCTCCAAGCGCGGCGTGGGGGTGCGGAGGAGGATTGGGGTGCGGGTGCGGGAACGGCCACGCTCAAAGCGCGGCGTGGGGGACGGGATAGCCTCACCCCGTCATACGGCGTGTGCCTGCGAGAATCGACGTGGGGTGGGATATCCGCCAACGGATCTTCCTCGTCCAGGGGGGGCGTCGGTGGACGAGGCTCCGGCGTCGGCTTCTTCTTCTTCCTGTCCTGGGCAGCGGGAGGCTGGGCAGCGGTAGCGTCGGCAGCCTGGTATCATGCGGTGTCAGATAAATGCCAGGGTTATTGTGCTGAGGCGGCGTACCTCAGTCGGCGTCTTCCTTTTCCTAGCAAGCGGCTTTCTGACGGGTTTTGGCTCGGGATTCAGGCCTAGGTTCGCGACTTTTCCGGTGACACTGTTGGAACGCAGGGCGCGTTTGGTGGGCGCTGGCTGTACAGACATGGCGGGAGTGGCGGGAGGCGCTAACTGGCGGGAGGTGCTAACGTCAGACACAATACTCGTGGTAGAAAGGGCCTACATTTTTGCGTCTGTGATTGTCCATCATCGAAATCGAGGATAGCGACTTCGACGTCTTGATCGGTAACCTGGGTATCGAGGCCATGCACCAGCGCTCATTGGGCAGCGGTCGATGCCACGCACGCATCCGGTAAGCAGTCTAGACAATGTGAGCATCCCAGTCTATAAGTACCCGCAGCGCTCACCTTTACTCCACGGTATTCCCTGCATCTCGTCTGATATTATCCCGCCCGCGCCCTAGGTGCTTGCGTCCATGACCGTGAGTTCCCTTCGTTTGCGTTGTATTCGTCCTTCCTCACCCGCATTTGCAGCCTGCGCGCGTCGCGTGAGTCGCATTCCGCCGGGGTTGTTGACGCTGCTCACCCTGATTTTTTGCAGTGTATATCTGTAATGTCTGCGCTCGCAAGCGTCAGTCATGCCACCGCCTTGCTCATATTTCCAATACTTACTCGTTCCGTTTCCTCGTGGCTCTGTCTTGTTCACCCCATTATTTTGGCAGAATGCCGCCTGCACGCGCCGCGTGAGTCCCCGCAGACATCAGGTGCCCCCGTCGGCACGCAGTCCGGCAGGGACATGGCCTTGCCAACTGCGTGCCGACAGCCGGTCACCTCATGTCTGACGCGGTCAGGGCACAGCCACCTTTTCCATTTTGTTTCTAACTCCCATGTCTGCTAGGTGAGTCTCTGTCCCGGTGCTCTAGCCAGTAGTTAGTGTACATAGAAAAAAAATATCATTGCACCTCTGTGGGGCCTCAAACGCGCCTCGTCGCGGCGTCCATAGCATGAGAAATAAAAGTAGTAGAATAGAGTACATACAGAATGAAATGCTGCCAATCTGTCCGGCGATGAACGATGCTGACGCTTTGCTGCCCAGACGCCCCACCCGTACATTGAGACGGCTAAGACGCCAGCGACGAAGCCCAGCGACGACGCCGACGCTGAGCGAGATGCGACGTGCGATTCCGATTTTGACCTGCCCCCGATATTGGCCGGCCACGACGCCAGATTGCGCTCGGATGCGCCATATCGCGTGCCCGAGGCCCTGCTGCATCGCCCGCAAGCAGAAGCAGGACCGTCGCGCCCATCCTTGCCGCCAATTGCTGGCGGACAGGCCGCGCAATCCTCCGCTGGGCCCTCGGCCTGCGCGCTGGGCGTCGCCTCCCTCCTCAATGCCAGGCTCGAGTCTTCGTTGTCGCGCGCCCCCTCGACGACTCCGTTTGCCCCGCCGTCCTTGTTTGAAGACGCTGTGAGTTATTTTGCGCGAGGGCCATGCTACCCTGCTAACATCCCTCAACTAGCACGAACGCACACCGTTGTTTTTCCCGGGCTCGCGCGACCCCACGCCCTACTCCTACCCAGGCTCGCGTGGCCCCACGCCCTACTCGTACTTCAATGATTTCCCGGTGCGTCACTTTGCGCGAGGATCATGCTACCCTGCTAACATCCCTTACCTAGCGCGATGGCACACCGTTGTTTCTCCCAGGCTCGTGCAACCCCACGCCCTACTCCGGGCCCGGCAACTTCTCCTGTGCGTCGACCAGCGCACCCGCCAAGGCAAGAGAATTACCCCCCGCATCCCGCAGCGCCCCCCCCGCCGACACAAGATCCCCTGAGCGCAAACGCAGGCGCATGGAGGGCCCTGACACCCAGCCCACTGACGTTGCTCAGTTCCTCGACTTGCACGCTTCGGACTCGGACGACAACGACAACGAAGAGGCACCGTTTGTTATGACGCAGCAGGATTTGGGTCAGTACGTTTATTTAGACTCTTCAGCATGTGCTAACCCTCCTATCACCTAGATTTCATTGACGACGACACCAGGTACCCTGAGTCGGTGCCGTTGCTGTCCAAGCGCACTCTGGAACAGTGCGAGGTCGGCGACCTGGAGGAGTTAGCTGCGCACTACGAAAAAGAAGCGTCGAGCTACACCCAATCGGCCGCCATGGAGCTCGATGATGTGGTCGAATTATCGGACGTTGCTCATGACCTCGCCCAGCACCCTGGACTGCGCCCTGCCATGGAAGAGGCGATTAGCTTTGTTATGCCCAAACCAGCGGTGCCTGCTTTGCCCCCCCGAGCGGAAGAGACGGCCGGCCAGATGATACACCGACTCAAACAACTGGTCCCCGCCGCCTCCTCCTCCGACGTCGTCCAAAACGGGACCTGGATCCACTTCCGTCACAAAAAGCAGGCATCCCAGCTAGCATTTGCTTTCTCATCGAAGCAGGTGCTCGTTCAACTTCCACAAGGGTTTCAGATCGTCGCTACTGGCAAGCCCTTGCGCCAAGCCGCCTACCCTCGAATATATCCGACCATCGAGGAGGTAGCTCCATTCTTCGTGGTTTACGACCAATTTACCAACGCGCACTTCGTTGGCCCCGCATTCTGTCTTCAAGCGGGGGATCGTGTAATCGTCACAGAAGGGCAGCACACGGGCGACCACTTTTACATTTTGAAAGTGCGCGATTTCCTTGCAGACACGACGGCCAAGGACAGATACATCCCACTGGAGGATGTGCCGAAAGAGACCGCCATCCAAGCAAACCTCGTCGTTCGGATGGCTAGACTCCATGTCCGAGCCCAGGCCACGAAGGAGAACCCCGGATTCTGGCACCCGCTAACTCAGCTCAGGCGCCATGTCCTGTATCTGTCGGCCTTCCGCAAATTTGGACCGTGTCCAGATCACTGGCTTCCACCCCAGCATGGACCAGGGAGTCGCCTGGATAATGAGTATCCAGGATATCGGGGATCACAGGCAACTCATCAAGGTCAAGCGGAGAACGACCAGACACTCGATGTCGAGCTGGACGCGCTTCGCAGAGACTTCCGCCTCGGGGACCATCTGCTCGTTGCTCGCGGCGAGCATAAATCGCGCAAAGGGTTTGTCACCGCTCTGCTTGATTGCGGTGTACTGGAATTATTCGACATATTTATTTTATTTTATACCTTCCACCTATAGCTAATGTTTATTCAGGGGTCCCAGCCACAATGGTCAGAATGGGCCGAAAGACACCCGGACGCCGACTCTGGTGTCACTTTGGCATCGCCCATACGGTGTGTAGTATATTGCACGACTGCGAACATAGTAACTAATCGCTCCACAGTTCCAAGTCCGCTCGGCCGACGTCGACTTTTTGCCGTTCAACGCGATGGCAATGACAGCGCCATGTTCGCAGTTAACAACTTTGCGGGCCAATACACTGCGACCTCTGAAGTGCCGCATCCCAGTATCCCGCAGCCTGTCGGTGATGCTCCGAACGTTCTCCTGACATGGCGTGAGAATAAGGCTGCCATTTCCGCTGAGGAGGACGCGCGCATCACAGCGTCTTCCCTCGTGGGTCATTCCCTGGCGGCCAACTTCCAGCACCTCGACGAGGAGCAACAGGCCAGGAACGTGCAGATAGCCAAGCTCAAGCAGCAGCAGGACCAAGAAAAAATCGAGCTGCTCAACAAAGTGGGGCAAACGCTACGAGGATCTCGAGGTCCTTGTGGTGGGTACCAAGGTAACGAAGGCCACCATTGAAGGCCAGAAGGGCAGTGTTTTTAAAGGCAAGCGGGGCCAGAGTCATTGGCGACTTCGATAGCGATGCACATGCGGTCAGGCTTCGGGCGGCAAGACCTGACACTCCGCACAAATGTCCGGGGGGACACGCATGGAATCATGGTCAGCATTTGAGGGGGGGACAACTGGGTGTTTCATGTCGAGGTCGTTCGTATGTTCTGTTCCTTTTTGATGACCGCCCTTGACACGTTTATGATAGAGGTGCCCCGCCTGTTTCAGCGGCCTCGTACATGATCCTACACAGCTCGTGGACGTAGAGGTGTGCGCCGACGCCTGCTTCACCCAGAAGCGGCGTCGGAAAGGCGCTCGAGATCCACCTCGCATACACCCGAATTCTGTCTTCGTGCAGGAGGCCACCGCCGATCAAATGGGCGCGCATGTTGACGAAGTCCGCCCAGCGAGAGGTCGATCGGCGAAAAAGGCGCGAACACAGGCGGAGAAGGAAGATGACAGCTACGAAGGGGCATCTCTCAAAGTCCCGCGCTCCGTCTTGAACGAGTGCGAAACCTCCTTCAAGGCCACAGACGAGAAGCGGGAAAAAGCCAGCA
>JARKIE010000416.1:0-75105 GCA_029378255.1 Mycena rosella | reverse complement strand
AGTGAAGTGTGGACTGTTTCTATGCAAACAAAGGCCCGTGGGTACCATTTTATTTTTCTCGGACCTCGAAAAATTGAAACACCGTGGGAAAAAATGAGTTTTTGTGCTCAATCGCATTCTTTTGGCGGGTTTCGTGGCTCAGAAAATCAGAAATCAATCACAAAAATTTCTATGACCACGAAAAACACGTGCAGAGAAGTGGTGACTGGCACTGTAACACCGGTGGGTTCGGCTTGAGTTCGGCCTACCATCCGTGTCGGAGCCATCAGTTCCTGTGACCGATTAGGGCAACAGGTCTCAGGTTATCTATCCATAGTGATGGCAAAGTTCGGTTCGGTTCAGGTTCGGGCCCTTTTTCCCGAACCTTGAACCTGAACCTGCGTTCAAGTTCGGTTCAGCGTTCGAACGCGTTCGAACGCGTTCGAACCTGTCGAACCTGAAAGTTTTTCCCAGGCCCAAAATGACCTACCTGGGGCTACAAAAAATGCTATCAGTGGTCCATTATATTGGAACTTACATCCCAGAACAATTGCAAGCACATACAACGCCTACACAGCAGCAATCTGAACAACTCCGTACTCAAAAGATCATGTGACAACACACCGGCTGAGTCCTGCGAGGGTAAAACCAAGGTGAGGAACCTTTAGAGTCATTCGGAAGGAGGATGACGGATGGTAGAGAGTATAACCAATGAAATTTTGTGCAAAATTCGGGAAAATAAGACTCAATTGGGTTAAAACAGGGCCTTTGGGGTTCAATTGAGGTTCAGGTTCGAACGCGTTCGGAAAAAATCGTGATAGCCCGAACCTTGAACCTGAACCTGGGGTTCAGTTCAGTTCGGTTCAGGTTCGAACCTGTTTCTGAACCGAACCTTGCCATCACTATCTATCCACGCCATGGACCCCCTCCATCGGGCTCCATCCTCCACGCTTCCGCAGCGCGTGCGTCCGCGTCCTGCTGTCTCTATAGCGTCGAGGGTGTACGCAGCGCATCTCCCTACACCCGCACTTCTCACTCGATCGTCCTATTTCCTCCGCCTACTCGCTAATACTCCATTCCAGATCCAAGTCCTCGTGCGCCTCCCCTCGCTCCCTCTGCACGGCATTGAGCGCGCGCTCCCGGGCCGGGTGCGCGAAGACGGTCATCCCGGCGAAGGTGGGGGAATAACCTTGGTAGCGTCTTTGTGTCTATCGATTGTGATTCTTGTTATGTTCTTCCCTGCGTTCCATCTCCTTCCCCATGTACGCCCTCTCTGTCTCTTTCCACCTCGTCCGCTGCGTCTCCGCACATCCCGCATCATCGCCGTCATACTCTTCCGCATCCAGCCCGTTCACGCTCTTCCCTCCATTCCGTCTCTCCGTGTCTTCGCCCGACCCACTCCTTGCTCCATCCACCCACCCCAGTCCCCGCGTCCCTGCCCGATCTTCCTGATCTTCCGCTCTTTCTCGTCAGCGTTCGCGTCCGCCTCTGCCTCGTGCCACGTCCTACGTGCGCGTCGCAAATGGGCGCACTTTGCCGTGCCCCCGAGTCCTCGCCCCGCATCCCGTCCGCCTCTTCACCGCCCCTTCGCACGCCCCTCCGCGTCCCCCGCCTCTTCCCTTCTCCCCTCCTCCGCACCCCCTGCCCCGAATTCTACGCTGTACCCCCGCTCTGCGCCTTGCGCCTTACGCCTTCCCCGCGCCTCTCCTCGTCAGCTCCTTCCGCGTGCCGCATTTATTTCCTGTCCTTTCCGTCTCGCCAACATGTTTTCGTCGTAACTAACTCCTCCGTTCACAGATTCGTGCCCCGCAAACCCCCGCGGCCGTCGAGCGCAAGTTTGCGAAGCTTGGAGCTGTGCGTCGTGCTTCTTCTCTTTTTTTTCGAGGGCGGGAGAGTGGCATGAGGGACTGGGATGATTTGCGCAGTGTATGTGGCTCGCGGAACGGACGCGGCGAGGGCGAGCTGGGACGAGGGCATCCGGCACGTGGGGGATGATACGCCGCTGGCACGGTGCGGCGCGAGTTCCCGGGCGGGAGCAATGCGGCGTGCGCGGGGGTGCGGGGGAGGTGTACGCGGAGAGTCGGTGTCAGCGTGCGTCGTCGCCGGGCGGGGTGTATCCGCGGCGCGCAGCGCGGAAGAACATTGCTGGGGCCGGTGTCGTGCGCGCGGAGGGCGCGGAAGCTCATGGAGGGCGCCTGGCGGCGTGGGCGCAGAGGGTGGCTTGCGACACGGGAGCGGGGGGTGACGCGGGAGTGGGGCTGCTCGATGTCCGTGGAGCGCGCCTTGCGGTGTTTGCGTCGGGAGCGGACCGGGGGTGACGCGGTGCGCGGCATCTGCGCGTCTCCATCTCGGAGTGTGTGGTTGCTCTTCAGCATCCGTGGATCGGGTCGGAGATGCGCTGTGCCGCGAAAACTGCACGTTTCACGGACGCGATGTAAGCGCAGCGCGCGCGCCCACGTTGTTGTCGCGTGCCAGAGTCCGGATGAGATGGTGCCCGGTCGGAGAGCTGCTACGTGCGCACCACTCCCGTTGGGTGTGAACGGAATGCAGTCGGTGGTGTTTCCCGGTGCCCCGGGATCCGGCCAGTTGTTGCTTGGCTGCTTAGGCGTATGTATGTATATTCCATGGCGATCTACTTGGTGCCGTTTTGTAGTGCTGTGTGCAACGGAGAGTCGTTCGAATATACGTAAGTACTTCAATACCAGAATGTACTAAGTAGTATGCGACGCCGCGGAAACGGCGCACCGAAAAGGGTGCAGAGCGAGACGATCTCGAGTCTAATATAATGTGTGTATCTCCATCTCGACAAAGCCGAGGAGCCGGAAGGATTCAATTCAATCGTAGCCTACGTTAACACGACTCCACTGTGTATATCTGTGAACGGCGTTGAGTAGGTAATTGATGCAATTTTGATCCCACACAACATAGACGGAGTCAACAAAGGATGTGGATTCAAATGTTGGAGTCGACACCCTTGGCTTCGTGAAATTTCCGGAGGAGCTCGTATTGTCTGGCAGTCCAGAAACATTTCCCCCCGAATATCGTGAAGACGACCTGAGGGAGACCCAGTTCGGAAGCGGAATCCTCCCCCAACAGTAAATACCCTTTCGCCAAAAGAATGTCATCCTCGCGCAAGGGGCCCCCAAGGTCCCATTGCGTCAAAAAGGATTCAAGCTGAATAATCGTCAAGTTCTAGAATGACTCCAGCTAGGGGACTTGCGCACCTCCAGTGAGATCAGACTGTCCAGTGACGGAATCTCGAATTCGCGCAACGCGAGTTTGTAGTGGCGCGGCGGGTTGTCGCGCGCTGGATCGGTCCCAAGCTGCTGGAAACACACCTGAGACTGGGAAGTCCCGACTGGAAAATTGGCGCACATCGCTAGACATCTGCATGTCCTGTAATGCGAAGTGCTGAACTCGTCCGGGGAGTCCTCGGCTATGGGTTCGGCACTGAGCTGCTGAAACCGCAATGAGGACACGAAATGACCGGCATCGGGAAAGCATACTGGGAGCAACAAAGTGCGGTCGTGTGAGCGTAAGACGATTCCAGGGACGCGCTTGACTCCCTCCTTGACGCTGATGGACTGTAGCTATGATTCGTCGATGGTGAGCCTGCCAAATTGGATATCCGGGGGAGCAGCTCACCATCTGTGAGAAGCAATTTCCTGGCAGCGATCTTGGTTCAAAGAGAAGTAAATCTCGAGGTATGATGGAGAATGCGGGAAGGTGGGGTGTTGGTTGAGGTTGGCTGTGAGGAGGCGAGTGCTTACACTCTGCGGCACGGCTCGACGAGAACAATAAAGAGCAATGTCCAGTGAATGATCGTCGAAGTGGCTTTTCTTGGACCCACGTTACACTGTCTTTTTGTCTTGACTGTTCGTATCAACAATAGAAGCTCGTTCCGGCATCTGCCGAGCGGAGATTGAATGAATCAACATTACATCGAGGGAATTCATCCCCGGCGCGACCATCGGCCAATTCGACGCGGGCGCGGACCATCCGCTACCAGGCCTTTCTTGGATTACCTACGCATGGAATTAGATCAGCATTCTTTCGCAGGAGAGAAGGGAGAAAAATGATGCGGACACACCCAAATATGACCCGGGCTCGAATCGAACGAGCGACTCCTACAGAACATCCCGCTTTCTCAACACGGAATGCAGAGATGGACCATCCCCACCGGCCTCCGTGTATCGCCCACGCACAAGATCAAACGGGCATTCTCGTGTGGAAAAGGAGAAAGAGATTCTCAGCACTACGACTAAGGCCCGGGCTCGAATCGAACGAGCGACCCCTGCAGAACGAAATGCCCAAAATATGGAATGCAGGCGCGGACCATCCGCTACCGGGCCTTCTAGCGGCTCCTTGCACTCCAAATGAGACAAAGATTATTGCACAGGAAAGGAGGGGGAAAATGAAGGTGACTCGCCCAAGGCCCGGGGTCGAATCGAACGAGCAACACCTGTGACATGGAATTATCCCAGTTATGGAATGCAGGCGCGGACCATCCGACACTGGCTCTATCTTGTATCCCCGCGACGAAATTACATATGCATTGTTCACCTGTAGAGGGAGAAACAACCTTCCGAACGCCACAAGGCCCGGGCTCGATTCGAACGAGTGACTCCTGCGAACCCCGAAATTTGTGAATTATGGGATGCAAGCGCGGACCATCCGCGACCGGGCCTTCCCTGTATTGCCTGGGCATGAAATTGGATGGGCATCATTTCGCAGGAAAGAGCGAAAAAATCAGTGCGACGTACACATGACCCGGGCACGGATCGAACGAGCACACTTGCAGAACCCAGGAATATGCCAGTTATGGAATGCAGGCCAGATCATCCGCTACCGGACCTTTCTGGTATCGCCTGGCATGAGATTAGATGGGCATCCTCGTGTGGAAAAAATGAGAAAGAATTGTCTTCGTACGAGACCAAGGCCCGGGCTCGATTCGAACGAGCAACTCCTGCAGAACGAACGATTTCCACTCTATGGAACGCAGGCGCGGCGCATCCGCTACCGGGCCTTCTGATATCACCTGCGCATGGAATTGTTTCACAGGAAAGAGGGACAAAAAGATTTACAGTATACCACGACGATGGCCCGGGCTCGATTTGAACGAGCGACTCCTGCGAACACCAAGGGATCCAAACATGGAATGCAGGAACGGACCATCCGCTACCGGACCTGTTTGGTATCCCCTATGCATGTAATAGATGAGCATTGTTGGGCAGGAAAAGAGAAAAGGTGCAAACAGATTCACGGCCCGGGCTCGAGTCGAACGAGCGACTCCCGCGGGACTTATGGTGCCCCCATGATAGGATGCAGGCGCAGACCATCCGCTACCGGACCTTTCTCTCGTTACCTGCGCATGAAAGTAGATGGGCACCGTTTCAAGGAAACAGGAGAAAGAATCACGTGGACACTCGAATATGCCAACCCGGGCTCCAGTCGAACGAGCGACTCCTGCAGAATACAGTAACAAACCCCCTAGCGAAACGCCACGAGCGAGCGAAACACTGGATTGTTTATATACTTAGAGGTTTCCGACAGCTCCGAAATTTGTGAGGTGAAATTCCTCGGTATAAAACTCCCATCCGCAAAAGGAATTGGGTCAAACGATCCTGTGGCGTGCTCAGGATTTAATTTTGTTTGGGCCATTATTTGGCCCATTTTCCCGTAAATTCCCCGAGCACTGGCGCATCATCGTGTCGCCCGTTGTTGGCTCTCCAACATGTCACACAAGGGTTTTCAGGGGCTGGGACGCCGAATATCACCATTCCGCGGCTTCAATCCGGCCATTTGAGGCTCCGGCCGGTATTTTCTAGTGTTTCGCTCGCTCGTTATTTGGCCAAATTTGGCCTCTTGGGCAAAGCACGCTCGTTCTCCACCAAAGCCCTATCGAATCACAGACCTCTTTATATATCCAGGTATCCGGAAGCAGGCCTATAATTACAGATAAAGATCCCGGCCAATTACGACCTACACAACAGTAGCAAGCGCCGCCTTTCTTGGCAAGTTGGGCGTTTCGCTAGGGGGTTTGTCACTGTAGCGAACTGTCAAAAAACCATGCATAGAATGCAGGCGCGGACCACCCGCTACCGGACCTTTCTGGTA
The DNA here is from genome assembly GCA_029378255.1 of Mycena rosella. Lineage (NCBI taxonomy): Eukaryota > Fungi > Basidiomycota > Agaricomycetes > Agaricales > Mycenaceae > Mycena > Mycena rosella. The sequence goes on along the minus strand of JARKIE010000416.1, from coordinate 69,009 downwards.
TTACGTGCACACGAGATTGGATGGGCATTGTTCTACGGGAGAGGAGGGCGAAAAATAACAGGCCCGACCGAATGACTCGGGCTCGATTCGAACGAGCGGCTCCCGCAGAACTCCGAAGCCCCAGAATATGCAATGCGGGCACGGACCATCCGCTACCAGGCCTTCGTGTTGCAGCCTGCGCACGAGATGGATGATCATTATTTGGCAGGAAAGAGTGGCGAAAGAAATCACGCGGATGGACCAAGATATGACCCGGGCTCGAATCGAACGAGCGACTCGGCGGAAACGCAACTTTCAAAACACATGCATGAAATGCAGGCGCGGATCATTCGCTACCGGGCCCCCCTGCATGACCGGCGCACGAGATTATTTGGCAGGAAAAGAAGCGACGAAATCACGCGGACCGACCTACACCATGACCCGGGCTCGATTCGAACGAGCGACTCCCGCGGACTGTGGTGTCGAAATGATGGGATGCAGGTGCGGACTATCCGTCACCGAGCCTTTTTGGTATTGCCTACACATGAAATTAGATGGACATGATTTCACTGAAAAAGGGACAAATATGATCGGGCTCGATTCGAACGAGCGATGTCTTCAGAATGGTGCATGAATTGTATGAAGGGACGGACCACCCACTACCAGGCCTTTGAACTATAACCTGCGCACGAAATTATGCGAGAATTATTGCACAGGAAAGGAGGGCAAAAAACTTACTAGAACCGAGATATGACCGGGCTCGATTCGAACGAGTGACTCCTGCAGGACAAGTGGATTCGCGACATTGGATGCAGAGACGGACCATCCGCTACCGGGCCCTCTTTTTATAGCCTGCACATGGAACAGATGGGCATCTTCGAAGGGAAAAGGGGAGAGAAATTTCTGGTGGCTTACAGAGTTATCTCGGGACTTTTTTTGATTCGGTTGAGTAGCACTCGATGGGTTGGAGGGAAACACGCACCATCTGGTATTCGATATATTCTGAAACTAAGAGTGATCCACAGTGTAATTGTCGGAATTCGGTGACACTTATTAACTCTGTGATGATCGATGTAAATTGTGCTTGGTTAGAAACAGGAGGGTGCACACTACCATCGTGATAGATCAGCGCATTTACACCGCGCGACTCTGCTACACCAAATAGTTGAAGCACGAAGGGGAGCCTTATCGGGTTTTCTTTTACACGCCGCTGAATTTATAAATTGGTCGACATACCGCACTGATTGGCGCCTTTCGGCTTCAGCCTGCCACTGGAGAGAGCAAAATTGGTCCAAATTAATCGTAGCACAGAGGTTGGAGACCTTCCCGAACTGGGATCCTTCATAGACAACCGCCGTCATGGGGTCCTGGTTGCCAAAGATGCGCGCACGATAGATTTTGCGGGTTCCGGCGGTGACCTTTCGCTGTACAAGAGCAGCTCCGCGCCGTTCGACCACATCGGAGGTCAGCGCCTCCTCGTTGCCCATCTGCGTCAGGAGATTCAGGTCCCCCAGGCGAATCGTGCGGAAATCTGGTCGGCGTAATCAGCGCTGTAATCAAGGAGCTGGACAGATCACACCAGATGGCGGGGAGCGAGGTCGCTCCCAGACGTTGAAGATCCCGCCGGCGATGGTGACGTTGCTGCAGTGGTGGAACATAGTAGATACGGAGGGGAAGGTGAGGGCAAGGAGATAAGAACCTTCAGGGCGGTGTTTCGACGGGTGGGCATTTACTGTACGTGAGACCAGTAGTAGGACAATTTTCCTAATAATAAAGTGACAACGAGAAACAAGAAGAGACGGCACCCCCCGTGATCAATTCCGCGTCGATCCACCGCTTTGGAAATGGCTTGCGAACGATATAATACACCACGTGTTTGGACAATGTGGTGGAGATTCTTTTCGTAGGTCGGACAGCATTGGGAAAAGAAACTGCAGACGTTCTGAGATGGTCCAGTAAAGCTCAGAGCTTGACAGATGACACAAGATAACACACCGCAAGGTGCATTTTTAGATCAAGGGTCCCTGGCACTTCCTGTGATAGCTTTCGGCCTCTTTCGGCGGAGCAGACGACTCGGAGGGGCCTGTGCGAGGCAGCGACTGGGCTCAGCTGGGCGATCTTCTGGGGAGTTTGTGCGGGGGCGACGATTTTGTAGTCCTCTACACTGAGATCGCAACTTAGACAGATGTAGCACTTCCATTTCGACCTCACGAGTGTGGAAGAAGGACGTGTACGTCATCGAAGCCGAATCGAACTCCGTCCGGGATAGCCCGGCCGCCGAATCTCGGCAAATCGGCGGCAGTTCGAATCTTCAATTGTGGCACACTCCATTCCCGAAATTGAGGGCTCCCGCACCCACAAATACACTCGGCTTAGACTTTCAATGGAAATAAAAGCATGTATGATCTTGTAAGCAGCGCCAATAAAGACCTCCCGCTGAACTCATCCGAGCCGAACGGGGACCTTCCACCGAACCATGCTATTGGCGTTAGTGGTGTGGGCGCGGTCCGTACTCCAGCAGGCTTCCCTCCTTTTGTTCTCGAGCTTTTTGAGTTCAAGGAACGCATAGGCGGATGGAATTCAAGAATCTACTCGGCCTCGGCACTCATGTGCGCCAGAATTGTAATACATTTCGAGTCTCGCACTTCCGCATCAGTAGAAAATAAAAAAGCTTAGGTAGACGAGTTGTTGCCGCGGAATGGTATTAAACGAGGGCTTCCGGGGTACATAAGATACACCGAGAGTACAGACAGTTTGCAGCCAGGCTTGCAGAATTCTCCTCTGGATTCTGCATTAATTCATTTATGCAGCTGTTCAGTCTGCTATCACAATTTTAACAGGACTTCGCACAGACATCAATATAGCTTGCGCATTTGACTGAAGCTTTAGCTAGCGAGATCAACGCAACGTGCACGCAGATCAGACTTTCATTCCTCTATACGTGATAATGCCTTCATCCGCGAGTTTGGTCAATATTCTGTGCCAAAGTGAGGGCTGTACATATGCGGCAGTCCAACCCGGAGTCGAATTGCAAACATTCTGCGCGGTCATGGTATAGCCTGATCTCGAGTCGAACTAGGGCTCCCACAGAACACGTCAACTCCATGTTAAAGATATTACGGTGTGTGGGCGCGGACCGTCCGCTACCAGGCTTTCCTGGCTGTATATTCGGAGGTTGGTTTATGTAGCAGCTCAACCAGCCATCAAAAGAGCAAAGCCTTTGACCGTGTCGTCGAATGGCTTCTCCTGCAGATAAAACTACTACAAGACCACGCATTACTGAGCCCAGTATCGATTTATATACCCATCGGCGTAGGTGGGAAAAGGAAACACCTTCAAGATTATAGCCTGGCCTCGAGTCGAACGAGGAATTCCCGCAGATAATGGCAGCTCAAACTATCACCACAGTGCACGGGGGCGGACCGTCCGCCACCAGGCTTTCCTTGCTCTTCCATTTCCTTTATTCAGGCAGCAGGTTCAACCCAGGTTTGAAGTACAAAATTTCTTGTGCTGCTATGCATAGCCTGGCCTCGAGTCGAACGAGGGCTCCCACAGATAAATCTACAGGACCAGGGTGTGTGGGCGCAGAACTGCCACTATCAGGGTTTCCTCGGTTGGATTCGAGGGTTGATATAGGTAGCAGCTCGTCTTGAAACGCATGAAAGAAAAAATAGATACCAGCACGAGCTTGCTTGCATACCCTGACCTCGAGTCGAACGAGGAGTTCCCGCAGACAATAGCAACTTCACATTACTACGGTGTGTGCGCGGGGACTATCCGCCACCAGGTCTATTTCCTACACTCTGGACTCGCGATTCACGCTGATTCTCGAGTCGCACTCCAGTCGCGTGACCGCGCCGCCGTAACCCAATGCGGACTGATCCCTGATCTGATTAACTGTTCTTTAAGATGCTCGTTCGGCTGTGCTCTTTCCCCATCTATTCTTCGCCCTTTGCTCAATCTCAGCCCTGCCTCTGTCTCTAGCTCCATTAGACTCCAAAGCTTCTCACTGTGAATTCGGACTGTGCCGCAAATTTCCTGACTTCCGTTCCCACAATGGCCGACGCCACCAGGTTCCATGCTAAATCGAACTGCGCACTACAAAAATACTGAACTATTTCAGACCATTGAGCACAGGCGAGGTGCAGTGTTCCCAAGCTACGTCACAATTTCCTAAACCGTGTTCCCATTTCTCACTGCGGCGCAAAAGTACTAAATTTATAGCACTGTGCTGTAGTCGATGAAGGCGCAAGATCCGTACGCAGCATTTTCACTACTTTCGATTTATACCCGAGTGACCTGCGACGTTCCCCATCTCTTTCCGTTCCCCCGGACGTCTAGCTTCAGTATCCTCGGTTTTTTCAGCTTAAATCAGGTCGTCGCACATCGATCCAGGACCTGACAGTCACTATCTCACCTACTACGCCCACTACGATACCGCCAACAATACGAGCATTTCTGCAGGCCTCCGCGTATACACGATGAGCACAGTTCAACCCATCCTCCCCTGACAATAATTCCCTTCGTGCCGTCCATTTCAGTTAACGCTGACCGCGATTCCGCATTCAACAGATCCGCTGCCGACCCATATCGGGTAGTCCCCTATCATGCAGATGTGTGTCGTTCTCATTTTCTTTTAACTTGCTCATTTTGATATTCGCCTGCTGCAACAGTCCATCGTCTGCAACGTACGCACATTTCATTTACGATGTTAGATGTACCTCTAATTGCAGTACAGAGCCCCCCCTGCATCTCCGAACGTCGCTACATCGGGGGCTCAGCCAAGCTCTTCCTCTTCTGCTCCAGCTCAACCCCCTCCGCCAGCGACTGGCACGCCGTCCACCACAGCTACCCAGACAACTGCTCTCCGAGATTAGACATCCGGTTCATCAACTTCCACGGCCCAGGCCACCGCCCTACGACTCGCTCCGCTCGTGGTACTACCTGATTGGCGTACAATTTGATTATAACGCTTTACATAGTATAATCGATCTCCACTCTCAAATATCGTTGTGAGGAAACCGCACCTAATTCATTTGTGCCATAAGATTCGCGGGTTGGAACACGATGTTGAGATGGCTGCAACCAGGACTGCAGACGAAGGTTGTAAAAAATTGGTTCAGGCTTCCCAGAAGACGGAAAATCCCCGAGTCAATTAGGCTATGTACCGGCTGTGGAACCTGAATTCTGCCTACCCACCGTGCCAAAGAAAATAAAGCAAACGCAAAATACCAAAATCTGCTGGGAAATTTTCACCGGAATGGAGCGCCCGATTAATTGCGACACTCTTCTCATATGATGTGCATGTCTGATCTCTTTTTCACCGTTCATCCCCTGACAGCGAAAGATATCCCGAGAGTTTTTCCCTCGCAGCTGGTAGGAATCGTCTCGGGTTGACGCACTATCAACCGATTGACACCAAAGAAACTCCCCACAGCGACGCAGCACAACTGCGACCGCAGCGGTAACCTGACTCATCGACCTCGGCCATTGGTCAATTACAGTCTTTTAGCCAGCTCGGAGCTTCGACGAGCCTCCGATGAACCCGCGACGTACTGCGCACACTGCGCTGCAATGCTACTACGAACACTGCCTTAAACACAACTTCTGAAAATCTGCTGGGAACTTTGAACTCGAAAGCGGGAGTGGAGTCCGGATTTCTTCCGCCGTGTGTGCCCGATCTCTGTCCGCTCGAGGCACACATTCAATTTGTCCTCTTCCATGACACTGCGGCGGCACGGTAATGCGACGCCTAAAACTACTTCTTAAAAAATCTGCTGGGAATATTTTAACTCAAATTGGAAGGCGTGGCCGATTCATTGCAACAACTCTCCTCATATCCCGATCGCTCCGTCCCTTGATTGACCATGCATGGCCTCATGACATCCAAGATGGGAGTGCACACATTCAGTTCCCCATTTCGTGTTTGCGTTGCGTCGCATCCCAAAATCACATCTCTCTCTTAGTTCTGGCGCGTCGGGCACATATCCCGGACCAATGGGAAAATTTGCGGACTCGTTTCGAATAAAGTTTCAGCTCACCCAAAATATGATAATTGTTGGTATGATTTTGGTTTTCAATTTCAGTTGGACTTTCGTGTCATCTAAATCGTAGGCTTTCAAATGGGTTTCAGGGCAGCCGAATCATAATTTTATTCTATTACTTTAGGTTACAAAATCAGTGGGACCAAAAGTACTAGAAGCAAATTAAATTTCAGGTCCACCTATGTGCAATTCGACACTTGGGTGTTCAAATTGCATCTGGGTGGGCCCTAAATATGATAATCGTCGGTGTGATTTCAAGAAAATAACGATTACATAAGTACTCGTAAACCATTCTTAGTCTACCGAGCATTGATCGAACACGATGATGATCTTGGCCCGACCATCGAAATCAGACCACGGTAAGAATGAATCCCAAAGCAAAGGCCTATACTGATCCGCGCCTGCACCAACGGGATGTACCCTAGCACATTCAGTTTTTTCACCCTCCTTCATGTCTTTAGTCCCGAGTCACCTAGATGCGTTATTCAATCCAACAGCAACGGCAGCGCGCAGTGGATCCGACGGATCAAACTGGGGAGTGGGTCGGATCATGCCTCCCGAAGAAGTCCCAAATGTTAAAAGGTGCAGTTGAACTGTGATAAACAAGCGGACAGGAAAGGTTGCGAGATGACTTCAGGGGTTTCAACAATATTAAGTCCAGTAAATCAATACTATCACTACTTCTTCAGGAAATGCCTACTCAAACATGGCCATTGGCAATAGCCCCAGCGGCCGGGGCTTTGACAGCGGTTCCCGGGTCAGTCACATCAAATTGGGTGGCGCATCCGCCGCACGCGGAGGGCTGAAGAGCGCGACATTAATTATTAGTGGCGTTGGGATAGAAATTAAGTCACTCACAAAGGGGGAAGAACCCTTTGCGGCGGCGGTGATGCATGCGGAGTTGAAAGCGGTGTCTGAGGGGAAAGTCAGACAAGGATTCTGAGACGAAGAGACGGGTACGCACTTGCGCCGAGCTGAGAGACGGCGGGTGCGCACGCAGGGAAGGAAGGGCCGAGGGCGATGACGCAGGCTGGTGAAGATGTCAGTTGTAAGTGAGGCAATAGATTTAAAAGCCCGACGTGCCTTGTACGTCGCAGGTGTTGGCTCGCGGGACCGGGGACGCAGGAGCGGCTGCGTCGGCCGGTGCAGCATTGTTTGTGGATGCTGGGCTACTAGCGTTGGGGTTGTTCGTGGTTGCGGCGCCTTGGGATTTGTTGGCCGGGTCGGTGACACCGAAGGGAGCGGCACAGGGTGCGCAAGGCGAGGGCTGGGAATATTGTAAGGAAGGCTAGCAACATCGTCGGAACTACTCACGAAGGCAGCGCTGCCCTGAGCCGCGGCAGCGAGGCACGCAGTATTGGAGGGGGTGTCTGTTGTGCAATGGATCAGTGACGTCCAGAGCAGAAGAACATTGACGACTGTACGCACTAGCTCCCTGAGCCGTCACTGCGGGTGCGCATGCGGGGAAGGACGGCCCAAGTGCAATGACACAGGCTGTCGGTCGAGTAATTATGAATTGCCTTGAGACAGGTTTATGAACATACCCTGTATGTCGCAGGTGTCGGCTCGCGGTTGTGGGGCCAGAGGAGTCACCGCGTCGGCTGGTTTCGCATTGTTGGCGGGCGGTGGGCCAGCGGCGAGTGCCTTAGGCACTTTGGGGGGAGGAGCGGCGGGCGCAGGAGGCTGGCCTCCTGCCGGCGGTTTACCAGGTCCCGCTCTCTTCACATGATTATCAGAAGCAGGGCTAGCACCCTGGGGGCCGTTCACAGTCGGAGCCTCCTGAGCTTTGTTGCCAGGGTCGGTGACACCAAATGGCGCGGCGCAAGGAGAGCACGCGGAGGGCTCGAAAGTATTGTAAGATGACGAAGATGAGCAGAAGGAAAATCAGTGCTCACAAAAGCGGCGGTACCCTTTGCGGCGGCAGCGAGGCAGGCGGTGTTGGATGGGGTGTCTGAGTGAAGAAATTAGAGAAAGGAATATTCAGGGCGCAGTACGCACTGGCTCCCTCCTCAGCGACGGCGGGCGCGCATGCTGGAAACGATGGCCCGAGGGCGGTGACACAAGCTATGGATGCAGGTGAGTTGCGGTACAAAAAAAGGGCACCCTTCAACAAACATACAATTAATGTTGCAAGAGCCAACTCTGATAGAAATTGGGTGAGCCGGAGCAGCAGAGACGCTGGCTGTGACGATCACTAGGGCTACAACGAGAGAGGAGTGCATTTTGCGGAATTCAACGATGAACTTCGAGAATTGGTTGCGGGATAAAAGGTGAACGTCGAGTTCGTAGTGTGGAGCAGGGAGTGGTTGGAAATGAGAATGGGAGTTTACTGTTTGTGTGCTTCCTGCATTCTAGTTCCACTTTATATAGGTCAACGCAGACTCATTGAGCATACCTTCGCTTCAATTGCGCGTAGATTCACTGCCGTAGGCGCCGGAAACCAAGCAATAACAGGGTAGCTGGTGGTTGCCGCTAGGTGGATGAGACATGGCTGCGCCGCAGTTAAGTGCGCGAGAGGTCGGTGTTCTGAGAGGTGAAGGCAGTGCAATCCGGTGGCTTTGATCCTGGCAGGCGGGGCTTCTGTCGTTGCTTCTTTCGTTCGTTTGCTTCCGCTTGGGGAATACCCGCTGGCCTATTGATCGGCGTATTGAAGGTGCATACCCAGCACCATCAACGTCAGTGTGACGGGGGAGGCCGCCCCGAGATTGAGGCTACATAGTTCAAGTTCTGTTGGTTCCAGCAATTCTTCTTGAAGCCTGCCACGCCCGAAAAATATCCGCGACGGATCGCACATGATGAGTGATTGGGCAAAGAGTGGAATCGACGTACAATCACACTGTGCCGCAGCATACTTGAATCCCGATTTTTTGAGCCGTTTGGCAACGATCAATATTCGTAACTAACCTTCCGCTGCTCGGGCTTCATTGGAGTGCGCGATATATTCCGCGAAGGTTAGCATAATGGATGGCAACAAATTCACTTCCCTGGGAGTTTAGGTTCCGTGATCACGATTCAGACCCAGATTCCTTGCTGCTGCGGCGTGTTCAAGCTAAGGCGGTGAGCGGTGATCCCAACACATTGAATGATTCAGGCCAGCGCCTTTGACACCCTCTACTTATTGGTTCTTATGTCTTGTTGCTGAACGGAGCTTGAAGCCGATGAGTCGCTGCACCGAGGCATATCCGAGACATGGCACTGCCCGAGAAACTTGAATGCACACGTCGGAGATGATGAGGATTAGTTGCGGATTAGAATGCCGGTGACAAAGGACTGGGTTCAGGCGGTAGGGATTTTACAATGGGTCGTAATTGACCGTCTGCGTGCGTCCATTAGAAACTTGAGCAGCTTGTTGAGTTGAGGGCAAGTTGAGGGCTGGTGAAGGGCGACATCAAGGCGACATGCTGGCAGGTTAGGCAGGTTACATGATCCACCGGCGATTGCCGATAGAACTCCGATGTCGCCAACTTTTAATTTACTTTAACCCGAGTGGAACGAACCAAGACAACCTGCGCGGTACCTGAGAACTCCTACAAAGTTGACGCCCTTCAAATCAATGATTATTTCCTCAGGCCGACGTCGATTCGACTCAAATGACAAAAACGCTCCTGCCCTCAGTGCCCTGTGACCGCGATTTGAAAATATTCAATAGTTTTTAGTTATGTATGGTGCGAAGGGTCTCCGGCTGCAGTATGTTTCCAGAATATGTATGAACCTCCGAACTGTACTCTATTCCAGTATTTGACGTGGAACGAATAGGTTGAACATGCTCGTGCCTGCTCGCGTGAGCGGCAATCAAGCGGCGGCAACAGCCAGCAAGAACGAATACAGCCGGGGGCAATTGTGGAGACAGTTCTTTGCTTAATTAATTCAGAGGACTCTCATCTAGGTATTTTGGACGATGGTTTATTCTAAATATTCGGATTTCCGGTGGCACCAATGTGAAATATTTGAACCAACCGTATACGGCCGTCAATGGCCATTTTTTGACGGGACAGACGGCAATTTTGCCGTCCCGTACCCGTCCCGTATATTTCATCGGGCGAGGCCTCGACGGGACGGTGCGGTATGTCGTTAACGGCACCCGTCAGACCCGTAAATGACGGGACGGTGGGCAGCCCTAGGCAGTGTCGAGTCGACCGCGACCGGAGGTAGAGATTCAGAGTCGGAGGACGTGTTCATAGCGTGAAAATTGTTTGAATTCACTCATTGTAGCTATTGTCTTTGAGGTATCAGCAGACACCGTCAGAGAGATGCTAGAGCGAGTGTGTGCTGGAAAGAGACGACAATGCCGAAAGCGGCCGGGTGTGATGGCCTGATGGCCTAGAAGTCTGCCGTTGATCTGTGTGGCCACATCAAATGCTACGATCCGCCGATCACTCACTTGGCGGGCTTCGACGCAAACACACGATTTATACTTGGAAACCGTACAATTTTGAGTAGGCAGCTACCTGTGATATACTTGACGTAAAGCCGCCCGAATTTAAGGTGATATTATGATACTGAAAGGGAGGAGGGCAGCGGGGAAATTTGCCGAGACCAAACAGATGGACACTGCCACCCAGTCCTCAATGCGAATCAGGTATAATAGGACTGATTTACAAGCTGAAAATTGTACGAGGCCACGAGGAAAGCATGCGAGTATGATGTTGACATTGTTGTGGGAAAATGAATGCACCAATGTGCGTAAATGAAGCGAAGGCGACACATGATTGCAAGGGAATGACACAGCCACTAAACACTCACAAAATTTGAAGTTGGTTTAAAGGACAGGCTCTATACACAGCCACTAAAAACATTAGCACAGCCCCTAAAAACATTACACGCTTAAATTCGTGACCAAAATGTTGCGAGACCTTCGAAACCTCATTTCGATTGATTAAAAAAACGATTACATAAGTACTCGTAAAAATAAACTGGAGTTCAATCGGAAACGACTCTGGGAGTTTGTTGGACTAGCGGGCAGGGGGGTGCCGCGGAAGTTGGGACCTCAGGTTCAGGAACAGCGTGATTGACGTAGGGGCAGCTCCGTCTCAACGAATGCAAGGGAACGAAATAATATGTTCGATATTCTGAAAATAGCTCTACGATGACAGAACCTATGAATTTATGAGTGAGAAGGAGGTTGAAAGAGAGGATAATAGTTAACTTGCGATATAGTCGGTAAAAGGTCCGGGTGTGAAATGCTAATTGACGCCCTTGATTTCGTGGAATTTCCGGAGGAGATCGTACTGGGCCGTGGTCCATGAATAGCCAGAGGCGGTGACTTCAAAGGTTACTTGGGGAAGGGAGAGCTGGGCAGCAAGATCCTCTCCTAGCTGTTCTTCTCCCGAGGGATCGAAAGATCAGTAACAGCGCTGATCTGCAGGCAGGATATCCAGCCAATTTGACCCAGCCTCTTCGAAACGACCTGCCGGTAAGGATACAAAGAGATATGGCAGATTCGATGCAGGATCCGTGTTCTGATTCGGGCAGTCAAGCTGCATCACTAGTTCGACGGTATTGATAAGAAGCAGGTCGTCCAGCTTCACGCCGGTGGCTATCGGTTGTCAATTTGAGAAACACAAGCAGAGAATCAACACACCGATCCCAGATTCGAGTAGGCAAGGAGCCTGAGAAATCCAGGATTCCCTCATCGTGTACCGACGGATATCAGGTATCGAGATATAGCTGCCAAAACTCAGATTGTCCGCCGGCAATGTTATCCTGGTGCTGTGTGTCAGCGCAGCGCGGCGAACAAACCAGAACATACCGTGTCCATTGCGTGTCCAGAACAGTAATATCAGTTCCAATGGGGGGGTCGTAAACCCTCCAAGGATGAACGTGGGGTTCGACCTTTGAACGTTCTGAATCCGGGAAATGGACGTGGAAGTCCAAGAGGTCTCCGCCGGCAGTTGCAAGTCTTCCACAAAAGGGAATACGATCGTGGATGGAGAGCTCGACGTGCCCGTATGAGGGATAGAGCATCAGCAGGGTATGGATATCGCACATGTCCATGCGTGAAAATAGCTGCTGTTCGATGTCTCTCGTGCCAGGTGTTATTGAAAATGTCATTTCCCACGGAATCAAATCCGCCGATATGTACCCTGAAGGAAAACCGTCCAATGGAAGTCCCAGATCATGGTAGCACAGACGACCCGTCGACATTCGTATTGAGGGGGTCGGATGAATATAGGGGCCAGTGTAGGAGCCAGCATGCTTCCAAGGCGGTCAACGTTATAGCGTCGGGGTTGACTGGTAGCTTACAGCATCATCCTGCGCCTTTGGATTCGACTGAGTACTACTCAAAGGGTTATATAAAACACACACACCATCTGAGTGTAGGGGCGAGCGTAGGACCAAGCACGCTTCCAAGGTGGTCAACGTTGTGGCGTCGGGGTTGACTGATAGCTTACATCCTGATCCCGCACCTGTTGAATTCGGCTGAGTAGTACTCAAAGATTGGAGAGCAGCACACACCATCTGATATTCAATATATTGTGTAACTAGGGGTGATCCACGATGCAATTGCCGGAACTGGGTAATAGTTATCAATTCTGTGATGGTTGGTGTAAATTGTGCTCGGTTAGGAAAGAGGAGAGTGCACACTACCATCGTGATAGATGAGCGCGTTTACGTCGCGCGACTCGGTGACACCAAATAGCTGAAGCACAAATGGCAGCCTTATCGGGGTTTGCTTTTAAACACCGCCGAATTTATAAATGGGTGGACGTACCGCACTGACTGGCGCCTTTTAGCTTCAGCCTTCCACTGGGAAGAGCAAAATCAGTCCAAATTAATTGTAGTGCAGAGGTTGGTTACCTTCTCGAACTGGGATCCTTCATAGAGAACCGCCGTCATGGGGTCTTGGCTGCCGAAGATGCGCGCACGATAGACCTTGCGGGTTCCAACGATGACCTTTCGCCGTACCAGGCGAGGTCCGCGCCGTTCGACCACAGGGGAGGTCAGCTCGTCCTCGTTGCCCGTCTGGGTCAGGAGATTGAGATCCCCCAGTCGAACTGAGCGGAAATCTGCTCGGCGTGGTCAGCTTTGCAATCATGTAAGATCTGAACAGATCGTACCCGATGGGGGGGAGCGAGGTCGCTCCAAGACATTGAAGGTCCCGTCGGTGATGGTGATGTTGCTGCAGTGGTCAAACATTGCGCTCGATATGGGGGGGAAGGTGGGGGTGAAAAGATAAGGAACCTACAAGGCGGCGGTCCGCATTTGCTGTGCGTGAGAGTAGTAGAAGGACATCTTTGACAGTAAGAATGCAAGAAGAGGCAGCGCCCCGCGAGATCTATTCCGGACCAATTCAGAGCTGTGAAAATGACTTACGAAGGAAATAAAACGCTGCATGTTGAACGATGCTGTGGAGATTCTTTTCGCATCTCGGGGGACAGCAGACTTGGAACAGAAACCGCAGACGTTCTGAGGCGGTGCAGTAAAACTTGACAGACGCCATACCGCCGGGTGCATTTCTAGATCAAGGGTTCCTGGCACTTCCTGTGGTAGCTTGCTGCGAAGTGCATGAGGGGCCTGTGTGACTGGCCATGGGCGAAGCTGGGTGATCTTCTGGGGAGTTTGCGCGGGGGCTTGGGTATCTATGGCACTAATAAATAAAAATTTCTCAAATGACACAAAATATTGTGAGATGACAGTTGAGAAAGCGAAAGATGTTCGAAATGACATCTCCCCTGAACAAGATACTTGAGATGACATGCACTGGATAAAAGTCTGAAATGGATGGGAAAATATTGAGATGACAGGGTGACACCACAATGGTTCTAGCTCAAATACTCAGCTGAACTTTGGCTGGGTTGATAATATCGGCTAATCTAGTAAGGGATGTGCGGCACTGCATCCGTCTTTATCTCGCTCGTTTCAACATGGCCGATGATGGGGACTCTGTGCGCCAGTTCCTCATGGAATGCCACAGAATCTCCCCAGAGGAGGTGCAGTTCATTGTGGACTCTGCCTAATGCTGAGACTCCAGCAGTCGAGAGGGTGGCACACCAGTTAGACACAATCCAAATATCCTTCTTGGCCCCAATGATCCCTATTAGACAGGTGAGTAGGTAGTACAACACGCGAGGTACGAGCAAAAACTATTCTAGTGTCTGTTTATAAAGGACTAGATAGGTAAGTAGGTAGGTAGGTAAAATTACATGGCATGATCCTGCTCAGGAACACCGGTTTCCAGGAAGTATCCCGGTGTACAAAGAATAATACACCATCGTCCCTGGCCCTCTCTGTTCTCTTAGCCGAGCTCACAGTCGCAGCTTTCTGGTCCAGGAACACCAAAAAGCGGAGATAAGTTACTACATCAACTCGGGCAAACCTCTCGGGAACAGAGTAGAAACAGAGTTGGGATAAGCCTGTTTGCAGTCCTTCGTTCAATACACCCCCGGCGATGGGTGGCACCAGATTTTCGGTTATGCCGGCCAAACTGGCTTGCGTCTCCATCTTTTTACAAGTCACCTCGCAAGTTTTTTTTTTGCTTCCATTTCACGTATTTGATCTGGAGTGTCATTTCACAGATTTTTTCTTCTGGATGTCATTTCGGTGATTTTATTGTCATTTCAAAAAACCCGATTTATTATACAGTATATGGCCCATACATAGGGTCATCTGGTATCAAAAAATGGTCATCATGGTATGAAAGTACTTGAAAAATATAGACCATATTCAAATTTTAGTTCATATAGATTGCTTGCTATTTGAGCTCACAACACGGCTCGCAAGTTCGCCATTTTGAGCATTTTAGGGCGTTTTTTGGTGTTTTTACCTCAAATGGCCATCTTGCTCTGTGGATTGTGAGCCCGAAACCCATGTGATTTGGGGGAACCAAAATATGAGTGTGTTCCTATTTACAGGTACTTTCATGCTGGCTTCACCATTTTCTCATACCGTGTGAATCGACGAACCCGATCAGGAAGATGATTTTATTACGATACAGCCACATAGGTAAAGTATGCATTAAACCTCACAGAGGATCCTGGAATGATCCCAAGTTCGTGTTATAATTTTAGTTGAAGTGATTTGGCACAGAAATGGGCTCAAACCACTGCGGGCATTATTTTTTGCTGCCACTGTATACTACAGACTTTGGCATCTGCTGGCAGGGTATTTCTCGAAATCGGGATCCAAGCGATTTGAAGGAAGGAAGTCCAATAACCATTCGTTTCGCAGGGAATTTGATGCAGAGAGCTCGGACGGCATAGCAATACAAAGGTGTTGATTTCTGTAGCAGTTCAACTCGGTGTCGAAAGAAAATAACGCAAGTCACGGGAACATAGCCTGGCCCCGAGTCCAACGGGTGACGCCCGGAGAGTAATTCCTTCGATGTATAGGGTATTAGATGTGAGTGCGGACCATCCACCACTAGGCTTGCTTTCGTCCATTGTCGTGGCTTAATTTACGTATTAGATGTGGTGCGGATCATCCGCCACCAGGCTTGCTTTCCTCCGCGGTCCTGTGTGAATCTATGAACGATCTAAGCCTTGCAGCTCGATAGGTTTTTCACTATGAATGATAGCGTATAGAAACTTGAAATCCAGTGCACCGGCATCTAAAAACAACGTCAGAACCCCATATAGCCGTCCCGAGTCGAAAGGGTCTTTCACCAGTCAGTGAGAAGTGGATCAGTAAATTTGAGTGTGGAACGTCCGCCACCAGGCTTTCCTTGTTCTGCCATCTCCATTTTTTTTATGCGGCAGTTCAACCTGGCGTCGAATTGCAAACACTTTGAATAGCCTGGCCCCGAGTTGCCTGAGGAGTTCCCGCAGACAAGTTGACAACATGGTACAATTTTACGATACTAGGGTGTGTGGGCGCGGACCGTCCACTACCAGGCTTCCCATATATAGCAGCTCAAGTTGAAAGACAAGAAAGAAAAGAAAACAGACACCAGGCAACACCATTTCCTGACCTCGAGTCGAACGAGGAATTCCCGTAGACAATGGAAACCCACCTTGCTACGGTGTGTGGGCGCGGAGCGTCCTTTCCTCACTGTGTGGCAGTTCACTCCGGCGTTGAAATACAAAATATTCTACGCAGTTAGCACAGCCCGGCCTCGAGTCGAACGAGGAGTTCCTGCAGAGACGGAAATATTACATTGCAGCGTGGGTGCAGACCGTCCGCCCAGGCTTGCATATCCCAGTATCAAGGCATGATTATCTACCATGTACATACTGTATTATTACATTCAATTCGACCGGGGGGGTGACGCGTGACCCGAAATACCGATTCGACCATTCGACCACGGCCGAAATATTGCGTGACGGAACCAAAAAATTCAACCACCGGAGCGAAAATTTTCTATTTTACGTGTCGCGGACGTGATTTTGGATGGTCCGTCACGAAAATTACATTCGACCACCCTATAGGTGACGCGTGACAAAATACCAATATTCGCCATCGACCAAGGGGGGAGTGACGCGTGACGGTCGAACTGAATGTAATTATACAGTATGTATTATCTGCGACTGCCTAGTGGGCCGGTCTAGCTAGTGGGCCATTTGCATAATACAGGGGGGTACAATGTATAATATCCAGATTTGGGACCTGTGGCATGGTACGTGACCTATGAGGACTCTGTAAGTCAAATTTGGAGGTAAGTTACGGCGGCGATCAAAAGCAGTGCGAGGTTTTGATAGGTGATGTCGGCGTGTGAACATCATTTCTTATTTCCGAACACCAACTTCACGCTTTCTCCTGCCCATTTCTTCACCAATTCTTCACCGATTCACAAGGTCTAGGGCTCGTTCTTATCGCCTGATTCTGGGGAATTAGATATGCCCACTGTATGCATCGACGCCCCTCCGGCTCGGCCCCTGGAACCTCGTCGAAGACCTCTATCTGATCTCCAGTGGTACACTACGGCAACCGCTATAGAGAACCAGGCGTATATGCTACGGGCCTAGAAATTTGGTACTGGACTTTAAATATGCTTCAATCTCGCCTCCTCAATCCATTGGATTTTACCTACTTTATTTCCTGGTCATAGCGGGGTACATGTCAAAATCCTCCAATTTCATTCGTCTGTATAGATGAACTTTTTTTGAGGGGTTTTTGGGGTGTCGAGGCCGTTCTTTGCTGACAGGTATATGCCAATACATCTCATTTAGTCACATGTATCCTCCTTTCCGGAAAAAATCCACTCTGTGCTTCGTAGAGCGCGCCATTCAATCCACACCCCGATTTCACCCATCATCCTTGGCTTGAAGGGAATTACTTATGGTATTCATATACCTCGGATTCATCTTTTGGGTGTATATAATGGTAGTCTCATATCCCTTTCTTGATTTGGGATCCATTGGGGTGGCCAGCACGAACTCAAACGAGCGATTTAAACTGGTGACCCACTGCCCTGTTTTTGCCATTTTGGGAAAGCGCCAGAAGAAAAATTCGGTAGGTCCGGAAACCGTCACCTAAATTCGTGAAAAATATATCAACTCACTCCTAGGATCCTTGCTTACCTCAAGTGCCCATATATTTGTATCCACCTCAATTTATGTGTGTGCCTGAGGCCAAAAGTGCTAAGGTGGCCCAGTACCCAGTCACTGATAATAGATGAAAAAGGAAGGGGTCGAAACCATAGCCTAGCCCCGAGTCAAACAAGGAAATTAAATTGCTACAGAAACAGTCAGCACTCAGTTACCACAGGTTTTCCGTCCGCCACCAGCCTTATTCTCCCCAGTCTGGACTCGCGATTCATGTACGCGTTCAAGTCGCGTGACCGCGCGTAACCCAATCCCGGTCCGGATTCCATTATCTGATCATCATCTCCCTCTCACCACAAACATCCAAGATGCCCGCCCCCACCGAGCTGCTGAGCTATATCGATGCGCACACCGCCTTCATTGCGCGGCTCACCGAAGCCGTCGCGATCCCGTCCATCTCCAGATGCCCGAGTGGCTCGACGCGCAGCTGCAGGCCGTGGCGTCACCACAAGCTCGTCGAGCTCCGCACGCACGTCATGGACGGGCAGACCCTGCCCCTCCCGAACGCGATCCTCGGCCGCATCGGCGCGGACCCCGGCAAGAAGACCGTCCTGCTCTACGGGCACTTTGACGTCCAGCCCGCGGCGCTGGGTGACGGGTGGGACTTGCGGGCGCGGCGATTGAGCGATGACAAGCTTTAAACTGCAGCTAGCCTGCTGTCCGTACTGAGGCCCTCCGCCATATCCC
Organism: Mycena rosella; assembly: GCA_029378255.1. Taxonomy (NCBI): domain Eukaryota; kingdom Fungi; phylum Basidiomycota; class Agaricomycetes; order Agaricales; family Mycenaceae; genus Mycena; species Mycena rosella. The sequence goes on along the minus strand of JARKIE010000416.1, from coordinate 50,819 downwards.
CGCGCTTCTCCTTCTCACTCAACCGTCTTTCCTTCATTCCCTCCGCCCACTCGCTGACACTCGCCCCCACAGACCCAAGTCCTCATGCGCCCCATGCGCCTCCCCTCGCTCTCCCTGCACGGCATCGAGCGCGCGTTCGCGCCCGAACGCGAGGCGGTCATCCCAGCGAAGGTGGGGGAAAACTTGGTATTCGGTGCGTCTTTGCCTCCATCGATTTTATTCTTGTTGTTTTCCTCCTCGCCTTCATCTCCTTCCCCATGCACGTCCTCTTCGCCCTTCACGTCGTCCGCGCCTTGCGCCGCTCTGTCTCCGCACATCTCGCACCATCGCCGTCATGCTCTTCTATTCCATTTGCATATTGCCTTCGTTCCCAACGTGCCGCTTTGTCCCCTCATTACTCGTACTACCCACCCCCGTCCCTGCGTCTTCGCCCGATCCCAGTTCCCGATATCTCATTACATTCATTATCCTCCGCGTCCGCGTCCGGCTCGGTTTGCGACGCGTCAACAAATGCAGTTCTCCCCTCCCCTCCACACCCCATCCTCGTCTTTCCTCCACCATACCTCCGAGTCCTCGCCCCGCATTCCGTCTGCCGCTTCATCACCCCCTCTCGTCCTTTCTTCCCTTTTTCGTCCCCATCCTCCCGCGCCGATGCTCGCCCTCCACGTCCCCCGTCCCCGCCCGCCCCTTCCCTTCTCCCCCTCCACCGCACCTCCCGCCCCACATTCTACGCTATACCCCTCTTTGTGCCTCTCCTCACCGGCTCCTTCCGCGTCCTACTTCTTCTTTCCCATTCCTTCCTTGCCATTCCTTTTCTCTTTTTCCGCTCCTTTGTGTCGCATCTGACTGACTCCTTCCACAGCCTCTTCCCACCGCAGACTGCCCCGGTCTTCCAGCGGCCCGTCGTGCCGCCTCGAGAGCTCGAGAGCGCGCGTGCGGAGCTGGGAGAAGCATCGGATGTGCGTCGTTTTCTGATTTCTTTCTCCTTAATGGCATTGTGAGCGGGATGATGTGGAGTGTGAGTATACGCGCGGTGTATGTGGCGCGCGGGACGGACGCGCGAGGTGCGCACTTGGACGAGGGCGTCCGGCGGCGGGGATGATACGGTGTTGGTGCGCGGCGGAGCTCGGCGGGAACTGCGAGGATGATGCGGCGTGCACGGGAGTGCCGCGAGGTCTACGCGTCGGCGTGCCTCGTCGCCGGCTGCTAGTGCGCGAAGCGCAGAAGAACGTCGTGCTCGTGGGGGTGCGGGGGCGTGTACGAGCACGTGGAGGTCGCGGAGCTCGTGGAGGGTGCCTGGAGACGCGGGCGCGGGGGTGACGCGTAAGCAGGGGGTGACGCGTAAACGGGGGCGCCGGGGCGGCTGCGCGCTTGCGGATGCGGTGCGCTTAGCGTCGGCACGCATGCACGGACGGGGGCGTGTACGAGCGGGGACGGCTGTTGCGGACGCGGACGTACATAGGCGGGGCTGCGTGCCCTGGGTGGAACGAATGTACAAGGGCTGCGTTAGCACAAGCAATATTAATATAACTTTGCTTAGTCACAAAGCCCGAAAGGAAGTATAGACTAAAAGTAAATTGGAGTTCAATCGGAAACGACTCCGGAAGTTTTTTGGACTAGTGGGCGGGGGCTGCCGCGGAAGTCGGGACATCAGGTTCAGGAAGAGGGCAGCGTGATTGATGAAGTTCAACCACAATGCACAGTAGGGGCAGCTCCGTCTCCCCGAATTCAAGGGAATAAAGCAATACGATCAATATTCTGAAAACAACTCTACGATGACAGAACCTATGAATTTATAAGTGAGAAGGAGGTTGAAAGGGAGGGTAATCGCTGACTTGCGATATAGTCGGTAAAAGTTCCTGGTGTGAAATGCTAATTGACGCCCTTGAGCTCGTGGACTTTCCGGAGGAGATCGTACTGGGCCGTGGTCCATGAACGACCACAGGCATAGACTTTGAAGGTTACTTGGGGAAGGGAGAGCTGACCAGCGAGAGCCTCTCCCAACTGTTCTCCTCCCAAGGGATCGAAAGACCAGTAATATTGTTGATGTGGGGGTGGAATCTCGATCCAAACCGTCCCATCCTGTTCGAAATGAGCTGCCGGCGAGGATACAAACAAATATGGCATATTTGATGGAGGATCCGTGTTCTGCTCAGGGTAGTGAAGCCGCATCCCTAGCTCAACCATATCGATAAGGAGCAGGTCGTCCGGCTTCACACCGCTGGCTATAGGTTGTCAAAGCGAGAAATATAAGCAGAGAATTAACACACCGATCCCAGATCCGAGTAGGCGAGGTGCCTGAGAGATCCAGGATTCCGTCATGTACCGGGTATCATCCATCGAGGTATAGCTGGAAAATTCCAGATCGTCTTCGGATCCCGCCGGCACTACGATCCTGGTGCTGTGTGTCAGAGCAGTGCAGTGAACGAACCAGAACATACCACGTCCATTGCGTGTCCAGAGCAGTAATATCAGTTCTAATGGGGGTGATGTAAGCCCTCCAAGGCCCTACGCGGAATTCAATCTTTGCAAGTTCAAGATTCGGGAAATGGACTTGGAAGTCCAAGAGGTCTCCACCGACAGTCACCAGTGTTCCAAGGGGAATATGATCGTGGATGGAGAGCTCGACGCTCTTGTATGAGGGAATGGCCATCAACAGGGCATAGATATCACACACATCCATGCGTGAAAATAGCTGCTGTTCAATGTCTCTAGTGCCGGGTGTTATTGAAAATGACATCTCCCACGGAATCAAATCCGGCCATAGGACCCATGAAAGACGGCCGTCCGATTCAAGTCCCAGATCATGGTAGCATAGACGACCCGTCGACATTCGTATTGAGGGGGTCAGATAAGCGTAGGACCAAGCACGCTTCCAAGGCGGTCAACGTTGTAGCATCGGGGTTGACTGATAGCTTACATGCTGATCCCGCGCCTTTGTGATTCGGTTGAGTAGTACTCAATGGGTTGGATAAAAACATGCACCATCTGGTATTCAATATATTCTGAAATTAAAGGTGATCTACGATGCAATTGCCGGAATTGGGCGATGGTTATGAATTCTGTGGTAGTTGATGTTAACTCCCCTTTGCTGGAAAGAGGGGAGTGCACAATACCATCGTGATAGATGAGCGCGTTTACGCCACGCGACTCGGTGATACCGAATAGTTGAGGCAAAAAGGGAAGCCTGGCGGAGATTTGAACTTGACAATCATGCAGCTGAATGTATAAATAAGTGGACATACCGCAGCGATTGGCGGTGTTCGACTTCAGCCTTCCACTAGTGAGTGCAAAATGAGTTCAAGGTAATCACAGAGCCATTGTAGATTGCCTTTTGGAGCTGAGATCCTTCGTAGACAACCGCCGTCATGGGATCTTGGCTGCCGAAGATGCGCGCCCGATAGACTTTGCGGGTTCCGACGATGACCTTTCGCTGTACAAGGCGAGTTCCGCGCCGTTCGACCACATCGGAGGTCAATTCCTCCTCGTTGCACATCTGCGAGAGGAGAATGAGATCCCCCAGTCGAATTGAGCGGAAATCTGCTTGGCGTGTCAGTCAGCACTGTAATCAGTGTAAGATCATAACAGATCGCACCCGATGGCGGGGAGCGAGGTCGCTCCCAGACGTTGAACGTCCCGCCGGCGATGGTGATGTTGCTGCAGTGGTCAAACATTGCGCTCGATATGGGGGGGAAGGTGGGGGTGAAAGACAACCTATAGGGCGGCGGTCCGCATTTGCTGTGCATGAGAGTGGTAGAAGGACATCTTTGACATCAAGAATGCAAGAATAGGCAGCGCCCCGCGAGATCTATTCCGGACCAATTCAGAGCTGTGAAGATGCCTTGCGAAGGAAATAAAACACCGCGTGTTGAAGATGCTGTGGCCCGTGGCTTCGTATGAACAGCAGATAAGGGACCGCAGTAGTTCGGGCAGCAAAACCAGTGCAATGAAGCACAGACTTTGGATGAAATATCACACGTAGCTCTTCCAAAACTAGTGTCTTTCTACGAAGCGGGTGAGAGGAGGCTTAAGCTGCGAGCATTGCTTGATCTAAGGATCTTCAGAGCATCTTTCAGTGCGCTCCACAACCGAGACCCAGAGCTGTCGCCCTGCCATTCCAATTTCAAGACTGCATCGGTGAAGTTGCGGGCATGAAGAAGGGTGTGCGTCATCGAAGCCGAATCAAACTCCGCCTGGGATCAGCCAGCCGGCGGTCCTCGGCATGGCTCGGTTCAAGCTCAAGTTGGGCAGTGCAAGCAGTTGACGGGAGGGATATGCAGCTGCGCGTGCTCAGCGAATGACCATGCTTTCAAGGGACACTTGGGATCATTCAGGTGGGTCACGGAGAAAAACTGGCGCCACCGGTGACCCCGAGTCGGACGAGCCACATAATTACGCCTTTCATTGGTGCACCATTTTTGGGCGCGGAGCGTCCGCCATCAGGCTGTCCCTGCTCCTCTGGCCTTCATCCACGAGTTTGGTTAGTATTCTGTGCCGAAGGGAGAGATAGAAAAAAATGCAGATGCGGGCTGCGCGCCACGAGCTTTATCATTCAAGTTCAGGATCGATGCGCGTAGGAATTTGAATGCGGAGAACTTCTAGTTTCAAGCTCCGACTACTAGTAAGTGGCAAGTAAAAATTAAAATTCACTATTGGACATTATTGCCTGATCCCGAGTCGAACGGGGGATCCCACTGAATTTCTCGAACACAGGCACAGGAAATATGTGTGCGGACCGGGCTATAAGTTATTTCTCATGGAATCGGGATCCAAGTGATTTGAAGGAAGTCCAATCACCAGTCGTTCGTCGCAGGGAGAACGGAGCAATAGAAAATCATCTCTGGAGTTTCATGGCCGAGTCTCGTTGTTTCAGGGTGTAGGGTGCAGAATTTCCACTACCAAGCTTCCCTTCGTCCATTTCGTGACTCAATATATTGATACGCCTACTCCGGGACTGAGAGCGGAGCTGAACAATGAATGAACAACACCCTGAGCACTCGGAATAGATGTGATGTGCGAGGTGGGTCTAACACATTCCGATACCGATCAGGTATGTGAGGGGGCTCCGGTGATACGGCGGCGGCGACGGAGGACTAATGTGGACGATGTCGGGGACGTGGGCGTGGCTTCAGCACAAATGGTGTGCGACGGGGACTCGGTCTTCAGCGCTAGCTCGGCGCGACGGTGGCTTCAGCACAACAGTGTGCGCAACGTGGACTTCACACAGGGAAGATAACCAAATAACTCAGGCCAAAACAGGGAAAAGGTATTGGAAAAGTATTTACAATAACTTTCGCATATCTTGGCCTTGGAATTATTCAAAAGATGCTGAAGACATTCAGAAGATATGCTTAAATTAGAATATCTTTGCAGTGTCTTTTGAATGCTTTCTCCACCCTGGGCCGACAGATATGCAGAAGTTATTGTAAGTACTTTCTGCATATCTTTCCAGTATTCCAGCTTGGATTATTTGGTTATCCTTCCTGTGTCAGCACTCGGCGTGCGCGGTGGACTTCAGCACTCGGCGTGCGACAGGGACTTCAACGCAAATGCGTGACGGACTGGGGCGATGGAGGATGGAGGCGATATGTTTATAGCAATGCACAGGAAGGGGGAATGAGATCTATTGCAGGGGTGCAACAAACTGACACTGGGGGAAAAAGCCAGCGCATGCGGAAACGACATGCGTCAAGCGCATGTCGTCCGCACTTGGTCGCGTCCTCGGACCAGTGATTGACAAAGGTGTCAATCACCGTTTTGGAACCTTTGTTTTTCAGGGCAAATTCAAAGGAAAAACAAAGGTGCCAAAGAGGTGATTGACACCTTTGTCAATCACTGATCCGAGGACGCGACCAAGTGCGGACGACATGCGCTTGACGCATGTCGTTTCCGCATGCGCTGGCTTTTGCCCCCGGTGTGAAGTACATGTAAACTACGAGGGCTTTTATAGTAAATGAGTAGGCTCAAAGGGGATGTGTAAACTGTGTAAAATGGGCTGAGTAAGGCCGAGTAGAGTGAATACCCGAGGCTGCGTAAGCTGGTTGAGTCAGCACTCAGTGCTTGGTGCTCGGTAGTGCTCGGTAATGCTCGGTGCTGCGAGCTCGGTATCCAAAAGGGGAATTGATGAACCGTGGGAACTCGGTACCCATCCGGGCTCGGTGTCACGGATTCCGGGTGCAGAGGGAGCTGCTGCGCATCAATATGAACGATCTTTCAACCCATATCCCCGGAAATAAAGAAGAGCAGCTCGGGCGGTACTTAACTCTGGGCGATGGTATGTAGGAACTTGAAGTCCAGTGCACAGGCACATGAAAACAACGCGAGAATGATTATAGCCCGGCCTCGAGTCGAACGAGGAGATCCCGCAGACAACAGCAAAGAATTACTACGGTGTGTGGGCGTGGACTGTCCGCCCCAGGCTTGCGTATCCCAGTATCGAGGCATGATTTATCTACCACCTACGTAGATGGGAAAGGACGCGGTCGAAACCATAGCCTAGCTCCCGAGTCTGGTGATGTGCCGGGTCGGGCTTGAAGCCCAAGCCCGGGCTTGAGCCTGGGCCTCCATGGGTCTCACTTGGGGTTGGATTTTTCGAATAGAATGGTAACGTTGACATTGTTAAACTGAAATGCACCATCCCCAGCAGGTCTTCTCACCTTGAATGTGGCAAGTTGCGATAGTTGGTCGAATTATTTTGACGGACTGATTGGTGAGGAAAGAACCGTCTGTGAGGGTTCAAAAATTTACAGAATGAGACTTACAGTGAGTAATCATATACAGAACACCGAATCTGCTACGAAATTTACTTAAATACAGGAACAAAAGAAATACAGTCAGGCCAGGGCTCGAGCCCAAGCCCGACCCGACCCAGGCCCTACTCGCGGGCTCGAGTCGGGCCGGGTATTTTCTCAAGCCCAAGCCCGACCCGACCCGCACATCACTACCCGAGTCGAACGAGGAAATTGAATTGTGATAGAAACAAACGACACTCATTTGCGATAGGTTGTGAGCGCGGACCGTCCTCCACCAGGCCTATTTTCCCCACTCCGGACTCGCGACTCATGTCCGCGTTCAAGTCGCGTGACCGCGCCATAACCCAATCCGAAATCCGTGATCTCCCGCTCACTAACATCCTAGTTACCCGCCTGCCGAGCTGCTGAGCTACATCGAGGCACGTAAAGACACCTCCATTGCGCGGCTCGCCAAGGCCGTCGCGACTCGCGATCCCGTTCTCCGACGACCCCGCCTTCCGGCCTGCGAGTGGCTCAACGTAGACTCGTAACCAGGCTGCCTACGGAGTGCACCAAAAAATGTGGCGAGTACTGTTGCCATAGGCAGACTGGTACTGTCAATTGAGACAGGCCTGAGTTTGAATTTTTTGGGCGGTGCCGATCACGGCATCACGGTGGCTGAGTCTTGCCATCAATTTCAATGCAACTTTGAGTCTTGTGTACAGGCCGCTCAGATACCTACCAATAATTCTGAGGAGACAGAATTTAGGTAAAGAAGAATTACCACCTTCTATCTCTTTGCATTTTGTGTAATAGAGTTAAATTGAGCCCAGGGCGGACGGCATCAAAATCCCGCCCGTGCCTTTTCTTTGGTCCGAATAGTACCAGTCTGCCTACGGCAAAGTGCTTGCCACATTTTTGCCAGTTGTAGAAAGACTGGTTACGAGTCTAGGCTCAACGCGCAGCTGCAGGCCGGGGTTGCGCGGTCTGCCCTCTGGTGCCTCCTACACTCTTCCCCTTCTCTTATGGCTGACATCCCCAGGCGTCGTCGGCCGCATGGTGCATGAGCCGAGCCCATGGCGGACCTCATCGCTTTGCTGGAGTAGACAATTTGGTGTGCACCGCGGATCCGTGTGATCTACGAGAAGCTCGATTACAGCCTGCGGATTGCGTTGAGTGCTCATAAGGTGCATTCTGCACTCCTTCGTATATATTCTTTGTCCCTCGCACCACTGTATCCGTTCCTCCTTCATGCTTTTGCGGCACATACGTGCACGCCCTGCTCTGCTGTCTTACGCCGCCGGTGCACAGGCCACGTCTTCTCGCATCGAGCCCCCGCGTCGCATCCCCGCGCTTCTTCCTCCCACTCAACTCAACCTTCCATTCTCCACATGCTCCGCCCACCCACTGACACTCGCTCCCACAGACCCAAGTCTTCATGGCCGCATGCGCGCCCTCACTCCCTCTCAACGCACGGTGTTGAAGGCGTGCGCGAAGGTGGTCATCCAGGGGAGAGTGGAGGAGAGAATTTTCGTATTCGGCGAGTTTTTGTCCTAATTCTGGTCCGCGTCTACCGCCGATTTGTCTATCCCCCTTCCTCGTCCTTCCTCACCATCCATCTCCTGCTTATCGTGGCAGCAGTACCGCCGTACCATTTTTCTCACTCTCCCACACACTCCTCGTCCGTTACTCACTGCATTCAGTGGGTTGATAGCCGAACCTTCGGCTAGCAGTTGTGAGGTGTGGCTATCTATAGGTTAGCCATGGATATACCGGTAACCAGGGGCACATAGCCACACCCTGGTTAGATGTTGCGAGCCGCCGGCCAGCCCACATAAACAGACCCTCGGAAGTCATGGGTAGCCTGACTCATTACCCCACCAGTGCCCCACCCCACTCCCGCCCTGTAGCCACACTGTATTTCATGCTTGACCGCACCTCCGCGCTGCCCTTGCACAGCCGGGCTCTTCTCCCGTAATTATCACAGTTAAACTTTCGCTTCCGATCCCAGCGAGTGTGTAGTCGATGGGTACATCTCCGATCAACTCGGAAACAGCGGCACGCCGGCAAGTTGAAGGTGTCGTGAAGGTGTGCAGTTAACGTTCCAGTTGCTCAACGGACTCAGCCAAGACTCAGTGTCATCTGCTGTAAGGACCAGTGAATAAAATGATGATTTTTTAAAAAAAAGATAGGAACAGCTGTAAAGGTTCATAAGTTGAAACGGTTCAAACGGCGGGAAAATTGGCGGCCTGAGATCAGACACGATATATTAAACTGTTGCATTGCTTAGTAGTAGTACGTGTTTTTTTTGTTCAGATCTGTTTCCGGAACAACGGTCCCTCGAAAAAAAAAATTGAGCAGGGAATCCTTCCCCGAAAGGAGCCGGTTGACTTTAAACTTCGGTTCCCGATCTCCCCAGTCCACCACGGTGTTTCCTTTAATGGGAGAAACATGTGGGGGATTCAAGACAGAGTAGGAGATAAGTACAGTATATTTTGAGCTATCTCATAAGCACGGCTCGGAGTGGAAAATGTTATAGCGATGTCGCATCATTTTTGAACACGCGGGCCGAACTGGTCAAGGTCAAAACAATTGAAACCCTGGGAAAAAATATAGTGTGGAGGAGTCCTGTCACGCAGCTCGAGCATAGGAAAACAATTTAACACCCAGGTATGTGCTACGGAGGCCCACCCGCCACCTACATACTCCAGCAGCGTCGGGAGCCGAATAGCGGAGATTAAATCCAAACGGGGAAAGATCTGATGGGAGTTGTACCCATCGACTCAACACTGGATCCCAGCCGATCCCTTCATGTCACATTTGTTTGTTGTCCTTTCATCCTTGTAGTTTCCCAGTGTTTTTTATTTATGTTTGAAACAATGTACGGGAGCGGCAGTGGAGCAGCTAGCCAGGGCACAGTGGGCCAGAGGCATGGGAAGATCAGGCTAGCCGTGGTGAGCTGTTGTGAGCTGTGGGCAGCCAAATAGCCGAAGCTAGCCACACATGGCTCGGCTGACTAGCCGAAGCCCCGTCGTATCTTAGGCGAGGTGGTCCTGTGGCTACCCACGCTCTGAACACAGTGACTCCTGCCACATCCTCATGATTTACTCTGATCTTCCCATCCGAGTCCGCATTACACCTTCCAACTCCTTCCCCGCATCCTCGCCCGATCCTCCCATTCCCCTCCCTCGTTGCTGCGCCGCCTTTCAGCTCGATGCGAGGCACGCTGCCCCTCTGCATCCACCCTCCTTCCAGCCTACCCAACCCATTCCATCCCCTGCTCTCATAGATCTCATCCCTCGTCGCCTTCCATGCATGCACACCTTCCGAAGATCATGCATGCTCCCCATCACACCCCTCCTTCTGTGCTCATAGCAGCGTCTGCACGCCCCTCCTTTCGTTATGTTTCATTTCTCCGCTCTCTCAACGCCTTCTCCACACTTTTTTCTACGTACACCCATTTTCTTGTGTGCTCCCCTTCATCTTTCCTTTTTTCGAGTCTCGTATACACCTAATAATTATCAACTCACCTCCTGCCACAGACTTGTCCCGCCCCAAACCCCTGCAGTCTTCGAGCCGCCCGCCGTCGCTGCCAAGAGCCTGTTTGCGATGCTCAGAGTACGAATCTTGCGTTGCTTCACATTATTTTATACCTTAACTCTTCGGGGAAGGGGAGAAAACAGGGCGTGTGCACGCGCATATGCGCGGTGGGTGTGAAGGGTTGGCGAGCACGGAGGACCCGGAGCTCATGGAGGGCGGTTGGCGACGTGGGCACGGGGGCACTGCACAGTTTCGATGGGCCGCCTGGCACGGCGGACAATCAACTGTCATCCGCGGTCCGGAGGGTGACTGTCATCTGATGGCTAGCTTTACTGTCATTTGCATAAAGCCGGCCACTTACCCCTTTAAACAGGTTTCGGGCTGTTCCGTGGCCACGCTGCAGCCTCGCGTTTTGGAGGTTTTTGTCTGAATTTTCTTTGAATGCACATTGACACAATAAATGAGATTGGTTTGTTCAATTTGTCGAATCTTTCAAACAAAGCCTTAGATAAAATGTTATGTACTACTGTATAGTATATCAAAATTATCTATGTAAGTCATAGTCAGGGGAAATTTAAGCAAGCGAGGTGTCAGATTTAAGCAGTTCCCGATTGGGAAGGTGTCAAATCAAGCTGTTTAAATCTCACGGTTGAACACGAACTGTTGAAACCACACATGTCCTCAACTGTAAAGAATGACTTGCAGTGTACTTCTGATACGACTGAATTTCTGCTTACTCACACGTGTTCCGATTGGGCCAGCACACCTGTCTGTACCTTCCTGGCTGCCATGCCAGCTACTCGGCGCAGCTCTCGGAACAAGTCTGCGGCATCTGCCATTCCCGCAGCCTCAGCATCAGCCGCTAAACCTCGCGCACCAAAGAAACCCACCGCCCCCAAATCCTCACGTGCGAAGGCTACTAAAGCTAAATCAGCGCCGACGGCACCCGCATCCGACTTGCCCTCAGCATCCTCTTTGCTCAATGACAGCCAGCAGACGACGGATGAATGGTACAAATCCTCACGCACCAAGAAGGGTTACGCAAATTATGTCAGGAGCGGTAAGAAGTGGTTGGTGGATTGGACGGCCGAAGGCCGGCTAGACAACGAGATTTCCGCAGACGCCTTCGATAATATAACTGCTGAGACACCGCTTTCCCTAAGGGCTCTCACCGCGTATAAATGCGAACATCTGGAGCGGGGATTCGCGTCTGCGGAGGGCTGAGATCTGCCTTTAAAGATTACTTCGAGCGGCAAGTGCATTGATTTGGCTTCTCATTGCATGCTGACAAAATATTTAGTGTTCGTGGCTGCCAGGGCGACTTTTGGAAATACAATGCCCACACCAAGAAATGGGAGGGGAATCCCGTCTTCGAGAGTGGGTTCAAAAGCTACTATGAATCACTCAAGAACCGTCAAAATCGTACCGGAACTGCAACCCAAGCACTCCCCATGCTACCCGTGGATCTTAAGCTCATCCTGGAGTACCTCGACAGCGAAGAGGCTATTAAATACTTCACCCTCACCCAACGGCTCTATTTCAAAGCCTTCGTGATGACGGCCTTTACGCTTTGGACTCGGTGAGCTTCTTGGCAGTCCATTGGTCGCAGAACTGATTTCTTAAACGAATAGAAATGACGAGCTCATCAATCTGCAATTCAAGGATATTAAGATGAATCTGCGTTCACTGACCGGAATTCCATATCACGAATTCTTTCTGATCTTCCGCAAGACGAACAAAGACCCTACGAAAGGTACCTTCTTCGCACTCAATTCATTGGCCCATCGCTAATAATTAACAGTTCAAAAGTACAAAGTTCAGATCGATCTCGCTCACCCAGAAATCGACTGCTACACACACCTTGCAGCTTGGAAAGCACACATGCAGAGTCTTCTGCGACGCCCTGTCGGGGGCAATGATTTTGTTTTCCCTGCCATCGCATCCACTGGACAGCTGAAGTTCGGGGAATCTACAAGCCGCTCGGCATTTGAAACCCTGCTGGAGGAGGTTGTGGAGAAGTCGGATGTGATGAAGGGCCGGAACGGTAAATTTACCACCCACTGCTTTCGTCGTGGTGGTGCGCAGTACCGTTGCCTGTGGGCGGATCGAAAATGGAGCTTGAAGGCAGTGAAGTGGTGGGGTGGATGGTCCTTCACTGAGAATGTGCGTATTTTCTGGGCGATATATTCCCCGAATACTGATGACTTGAAGGTTGGAACTCTCATGCGCTATCTGCTGGATGAGTTGATGGCATACGAGGAAGGTTTTTCCGACATCATGATGGACGACCGTGTCATCGATCGCCACGAGACATTCATGGGCGAGGATGAGACTGCACCGCTCTCGAAGGCTGATCTTCGGAAGTTTGAGGAGGGCATCTTCGAGAAAATCCAGGGACTCATAGGCACCTCCGCTTCAGCTGCACCAGGTTCTCTGATCACCCGTGTTATTTTGTAATCACTCGGGTCGGTTATATTGATGACTGACGTTCAAATTACAGCCAGCGCAACTGCGACACCTCCGAGCACGATGAGAACCGCACTTCCTCTCCCTCCACCCAACCGTGCAGCATCTCCAGAGTCAGTGGCATCGTCACCGCTGCCGCCACCACGAGCTGCGCCATCCCGCATTCCGGAGACTAAAACATTGGACGACGCGCTCGAATATTGGGAGTATGGCTCGCCTCAGAAAGGACTCAATGTTCCTTTGAAGAATTGGTCAAGCCTTTTCAAAACAGCTGAATATGCCTCCGAAGCGGTGAAGCATGGGAACATTCGTTTTGTTTGGGAGGAGTTTCACGCCCGATGTGGTGGCAATCATGCCAGCTTTGAGGCAAAGTTCCCGGGGTTGCGAGGAAAATTCACGATGCTAATGAAAGCGGTGCGGGCAGAACGCAAATAATTTAGAGGTGAAACGAAGTCTCGCAATCGCCGCAAGCAGTAAAATAGTGTAGCACACAAGTCAGTAATGATATTCACTTCAATGTGCAAAGATGCACAGGTCTAGACTGCACCAAATACACGGTTGGCTATCAACTGTGTGGGACACACATGTCATAAACTTACAACTCATCCTTGACTGTTCAAATCCCACATTTTATTTGGGTGGTTAAATCTTGCCCAACTATGTGGCTACTCAGAGGCGACTATGTGGAAATTTAAGGGAGATTTAGGCTAGATTTAGCCTCCGAAAAAAATCAGTTTTTGTCCATTCAGCAGGCAAATTCGACTAGGATACATCTAAATGTGAGGCAAACCACTGACAAAAGAGCTTTGTGACCACCACTTCATCTGGTCCTGCCGCTAATGAATATATGATTTGTTGTCCCCCGAGCTGTGGCCCAGAGTTAACAGTCAGATGCGCATCTGGACCATCTGTCAGGTGTTACTTCAGGACACCTGGAATACTGTAATTAGCATACATCCTGGCCTTAACTGTATTACTTCTACAGCACCAGGCCAGCCGCCAACTGCTATTCCAGCACACCTGGAGTACTGTAACTGGTGTACATCCTAGCCTCAACTGTATTATTTCAACAGCACCAGGCCAGCTGCCAAGTGTTATTCCAGCACACCTGGAGTACTGTAACTGTTATACATCCTAGCCTCAACTGTATTATTTCTACAGCACCAGAATGTGATCTACGGACACTTGAAAGTTATTACTAATATTAGCACAATTGAGCGGACAAGTCATGTGACCTCCGGCTCGGAGTATGATGATGTAATCCAGAAATTGACTTCCTCTTTTGAATAATAAGTTGAATCATAGTATGTACAATTGACTACGAGATGGAAATTCTTATGTGATATATCAACCCTTGGGACCCTTCAACGAAATCTACAGCTGAATCGAACTGGTAGTGGCAAGGAAGGGCTGAATGAGAAATAAAACTCAACCACAATTTCTATGTGACCTAATGACCCTCGGGACCCTTCAACCAAATTTATAGCTGAATCGAACTAATGGTGGCAAGGAAGGGCTGATCCAATTTTTATCATTGTTTGGTTATAAAAAGTACCCCCGGCCTGCGCGTGCTGTGGCGGGAGGGGTAGGAAATACAACTCAATTACAATTCCTATGTCATCTAGTCACCGTTGGGACCCTCCAACTAAAATTTCAGCCGAATCTAACCGATGGTGGCAAGGAAGGACTCATCCGTCTTTTGAATACACTATCCAAGGCGAACATGTTGCCCAAACACATCGATCTTACACCGACTTGCTCTGATTTTCGAATGAAACCAATTATTTGCGATGAAAATACATGCGAGGGACCCCCTCAATTAATCTCAGATTTTCTGTATGACCCTTGGCAGCAAGGCACTCCAATTATCTGCACTTCACAGTCACGTGTTTTTCAGCCGCCGGGTAAGACCCGCTCCACTTTTGCCACCGGCCAAGTAAGAATCTTGGGAATATTCGTGGGGATTCAGCAGGTGGATATGAGCTCAGGATTATTGCGGAACTCCTCAAAATTAACCCTGGAGTACCAGCCCAGACACAATCCTAATGAATCACCTGAATGCGCCAGGATTGGGCAAGACCCCACTCCACTTTTGCCACCGGCCAAGAAAGAATCTTGGAAGTATTCATGGGCCTTTATGAGGTGAATTAAGGCATGCCACGAGTCCAGGTCGTGGATCTTTACAGGTAGATCCGCGGGAAAACCCGCGGATCCGAGTACTTGTTCCCACGGGTATGTCACGGATCCGAGTTTCACTTTTGGGTTGGAGCATACTCATGCGGGTACTTGCAAGTATTATGGTCACTTAGTCTACCTGTATAGTTCCATGACCTTGAACATTTCTCGGCAAGGTGAGGTCCCCTGTTCGAACCTAGCTATTGCTAACACTTTTGCCTCTTACCTCAAAAACCAGTGGCCAGAACTATTAATATCGATGACGCACTAGGCTGGCAAAATGGCCGTTTCTTCGACTTTTCGTCGGCCCATTACATCATTCTTCCAGAAGGAATCCATTACGTCCCACTCCACAATTTACAATGATCTCCATTAAATCAACTAATATTTACAACCTTTCAAAGCCGTCAAAATACAGTTTTAGGGTTTATGCATATACTTGCTTTGCTCGAACGGTTTCCGGTTGAATGGACAGCTATGCAAACATGGATAAACTGAAAATGTATCAAGTGAAATGCATATTTACTTGTAGATTGTGCAAGTGGGCAGCACAATGATACATTGAGACCCATCGTGTAGGTGACACGGAAGCAGCCAGAGTTCTCAATTTGCGAACACCCTCAGAGTTGTCGGAGGTAATGTATGTCAAGGACACAGGCTGTTAAAAAAAATAAGTAAATGACCCGCATTTGGGATATAAACCCACCTGAACACCATGAATACAAACTCAAAATTATTGCTGAACTTCTCAAAATGTAACCTTTGCGGCCCTGCGCGGGCACAATTATGATGGCTCACGCAAATATGGCAGGGTCGGACAAAACCTCTGCACTTCTGCCACCGGCCAAGTGAAAATCTTTGATTCAATTAAGTATCTAACACTTCGGAGTGATCCCCTCAAGTAAGTAGTTTCTGAAGTTATGCATTTTTTTTCAGCTCAAGTTGGAAACTAGTGAGTGTGTGTAGTCACGGAGTGAAGTGTTACACTGGTTGAACATTTCAAGTTTTTCAGTGAAAAAATTGGTAAAAAACTTGACTGATTTTAAGAAATTTCTCACTGAAAAAATAGGTGAAAAACTCAAAAACTTGACTGATTTTTTTTGACTCACAACCACTTTTTTCACCAAAAACAGAAAAAGTTTCCAGTTTTTCACCTGCTTTTTTGATGAAAAATTCCTGTAAAATTGGTAAGGTTTTTCACCAATTTTCTTACTGAAAAACTTGAAATGTTCAACCAGTGTTATTTGTTAACATTCCGTAGCTGTCAGAACTATACATCTTACCTCGAACTGTGTAATTTCCACCATGTCTGGACTGTGAAGTTACAGCAGTTCAGAGAGTGTCATTATCAAACACTCCAACCTGGACTGTTTATATTGCACACTCCAAATATAATGTGCATGCGGTACTGGTCTCGAGAATTTACAGAACATTTATCTACACAAGGCGATGGCTCTGTCTAGTCCTCTGTGGCAATCGATTTAAGGGTTTCCGTGAGTTTATTCGACAGGAAATGGAAGGAATCAGCGAACATGGAACCGTCCTCCGAGGCTATCGCATGCAAGCGTTGCAATGCCCAATGGATTGTATGCTCCAACCGTTTATGTTCTGGCTGGAGCAATGTGTCCACATCATGACCTGACGCCGCCTGGATGCCCCCAGCAATCAGCTTGAGAATGTCTGGATTGAGAGACAATCGCCGGTTCGTGATATCGTCATCGATGCGCTGAGGAATATCCTTATACTGCGCAGTCATCTTGATCATCCAAAGCTCGAGGGCGGCACCACGCAGAGAGCATTTACAGTCGGCCAGGAACGGGTGATCAGCCTTGGGCGGAATCACCCTCTCGTCAAGGGCTTTGCCACGCAAGGCGTCGCAGCTGATGCACTTCTGGCGATTGTTCTGGATGAAGTAAGAACAAATTCAAATACAGAAAGGTAAAGACAGACTCGATTCGTCAAAACAGCAGAAACAGTGTCCATACCCGCCTCAACACAGCCAGGGTAGCTGCTCGGGTCGGTCCGAGCTTCGATGAGCATGGCCGGAGTCATGGTGATCTGTTTACCCTCGTGACTGATTTTCACGGAGGGTGTGGCGCTCTGTGCAGCTGGAAATAGGCTCGAAATTGTGTATCAGGCACGGAATGCAAGGAAAACATACCTTTCTTTGCGGCTGGATCTGGTTTCCTTTGAATACCTCCAATCATCAATTCGGTTTCCACGAGCCAGTCATGAAGCGCAATGAGATGAGAGATTTTGAGGGGCCCACTATCGTACTCCATGGTCCATTTTACCTGCTCATGCGAAAAACCCGATTGCTCAGCAAAATCCAGTACATGGTGAATGATCTCCGTGGCTGAATCTCGGAGACCAGGAAATATGTCCGCAGTGCGCGAGGAGTCTTTGGACGACTCCACAGCAGTCCCATGAGCAATCCAGCCGTTCAAAAAACGGGAGAGCATAGCAGCACTCAGTGCCTCTTTGACTGCTTCTATAGGGTCAACAATGGCTGTCTAGAGTTGGGAAAATGGTGTGTTACAGGAAATAAAGCACTTTACCAATTTTACGATGCCGTGACCCATCATTTTTGCGTGACTTCTTAGCGGCGGGTTCTTCAGGATTAATGAGGGTAGGGTCGATGTGAGCATCTATTATGGAGATGAAGTCAGTTTTGGATTGGAAGAAGTCCGAGCATTAGAACACGGGTGCCCAAAGCGAACACTTGGGTGCTGTGCAAAATAGACAGTTGAATAGGGGTGTCAAGTGTAAACACTCCTTCAGCTGTTCTCAACGAACAGCTGGGGTATGCACCCAACCGTTGAAAAGACACGGTGGGATCAAGGCATCAACTTTGCACGGTACATGGACTGTGGGGAACATACAGTCCGAGGCTGGGCCAGACCGTTCGGAACATGCACCCCAGGCTCAAGTGTCGGATTCCAACAGCTCCCTACTGTTTGAAACCCACACCTCATTCTGGATTTCCGTGGCGCATTGCAGATCCAAGGCATGAGATACAGTGGAATAAAATACACACCTGGCATCAGGCCGGGATTGCCCCCCACAGTGTTTGATATGGTGTTGCCAGAGCCTCCAGTCGGGCCTTTTACGACCAAAAAGAGCATGTCAGTGGTTTTAGAATGGATCCTTATACCATGGATGTACCTCGAACAATGCCACCCGCAGTGCCCGGAACGATCGGGGGATCATTGGGAGATCCAGTGGGAAGCACAACATTGGGATTCACAGTGGCTGGTGGATTGTAAACTCGAGACGTGCGACCCAGATGACTTGGACATACACAGAGCTATCACACTTCGACACTCCGCAATTCGAGAGTCGAGACGGTCCTTGTAGCCTATGTATATCTCATCGTCAGTCTCCTTGTTAAAACCCGGCAAGAAGCTGAGAAGGAGAAAGTGAAACATACCCGGACTAGCTGCTTCCATCTTCGCTTTGTCGGCTTTGTTTTTCTTCTTATAAGTGTATTCAAGCTTCAAAGCCTTATCCAGCTCCGCGGAGGCGGTCACCGAGGTGATCGGGATTTCAGGGGCTTCCATTGGCACGTAAGTTCTCGATGTCGAAAAGACTCAGTCCGGAGGGATCTGTGGTGACAGTTCGTGGAAGAAGGAGATGGCCTTGGCGCACCTGGGCACAGGGTGTAAATCTTTCACAGTCTGCGCATCAACGATCGCATCTGATCGACACGTCTATGCTATGATTTCGGTTCGGAGCGGTGCTACCCAATGAGCGCACCGACTGTTCGCATCACGCAGTTCGCGCTCGGCTCGCCCAACAGTCGGTATCACACGGTTGGCCATCAACCGTAGATTTAAGCACGTTCGCGCGCCCGCCAAATCCCTTAAATCCAAAACACTATGTTCAAGCAGCAAACACCCATCCAAACTTGGCTCTTTTGCATTATTCAGCTTATTCTGGGAGACCTGAGTGACTTGTGGCCCCTCTGAGGATATAAAATGCAACTCATGATTGATTAGAGTCTATGTAAAATAGGAGAGGGGCAGGAAAATCCCCAAAAGCATATTTTACAACGATGTTCAGACACCAGCCCGGCCCGGCCCGGACCTCCGGACATCTCGGACACCCGATCAATGGAGCTTCCCTCTGTGCTTCGAGTCCCCAAGTCCTTCAGCTTGAACATTGATTTGTTTTGAAGCTATTCAGGGCATTATCTAGTTGATTTGATGTGATCCAGCAGCTGAGGTGTGGCAGGAATATTATTTTTCCTCAGATTGTATGCTTTCTGACCATAAAATAAGCTATCAGCCAGTCAACAGTTACAGGAAATGGTATAAGATGATCATCTGGTCTTGGGAACAATAAAATCCCAAGAGAACACTATTACTGCCTAAGATATATATGATCCCAACTTCCTCTTTTGGACAGAGGAGTTGAATATGATTGATCACATCATAAGATCAGACCCTGCCATGAACCTATCAACTAGCTATGGTGAGGCTCTAAGGTAGACGTCACTCAAACACAACTTACATCCCAAATATGGGCAAATACATGAAACAAATGTGCCGAATATTCCATAGGCTGTTTCCAGCATATCTGTGCCTACAATCTGTGGAGATACATGCTACCTATCATCTGATATACTCCAATATATGATTATGGCTGTGAACAAAGAGGAGTTCGAGTTTGAAGTTGGGATCAGCAAAGGTTTCCCACAACCTTCGAGAACCCTTGCGATATTAACTCCTCCTTCAGTTTTCACTTTTGTCAAAATCTGTCTCATTCGGAGATAGAAAATAAGGGTTTCTATCGATTCTAAGGAGGGATAAGGCTTAATTTGTGTACTGATTATCTGGCGCATTTGTTTCAGGTATTTGCCCATATTTGGAACGTAAGTTGTGTTTGAGTGACGTCTACCTTACCTTGGACAAATGACAGTGTTCAAGCCATGACAACTCTTAAACAAGTACTGGAACCTGGCAGAGATTATGTTTTACATGACAAGCATCCCATGTGATGGCAGGCTAGGCCCGGGATCAGATTCCAGTACAAGGGGCGGGTGTCCGCAGCGGATGTGGCGCGTAGGAAGCGCACGGGGCGTGTTAGGTGCATCCTGGTCGCTTTATTTTTCTGTTTTTAATCGTTATTTTTACATTATTTTAGGATCATGTCTGATGGCGGGGCCAAGCAGCCCAGGCCCGGGATCAGATTCCAGTACACGGGGCGGGTGTCCGCAGCGCACGTGGCGCGTAGGGTGCATCCTGGTCGGTGTATTTTTCTGTTTTTAATCGTTATTTTTACATTATTTTAGGATCATGTCTGATGGCGGGGCCAGGCAGCCCAGGTACAGGATCAGATTCAAGCGCACGGGGCAGGCATCGGGGGCGCACGTGGCACGCTATGCTCATCTGGGTCAGTTTCTTTCTCTGTTTTTAATGGTTATTTTTATATTATTTTAGGATCACGTCTGATGGCGGGCCCAAGCAGCCCAGGTACGGGATCAGATTCAAGTGCACGGGGCAGGCATCGGGGGCGCACGTGGTGCGTTATGTGCATCTAGGTCAGTTTTTTTCTCTGTTTTTAATGGTTATTTTCACATCATTTTAGGATCACGTCTGATGGCGGGCCCAAGCAGCCCAGGTACGGGATCAGATTCAAGCGCACGGGGCAGGCATCGGGGGCGCACGTGGCGCATTGCGTGCATCTGGGTCAGTTTTTTTCTCTCTTTTTAACGGTTATTTTTACGTGATTTTAGGATCATGTATGATGGCGGGCCAGGCATGCAATCACACCACACACATCAGTATATCCTAGTCAATTCCAGTACATAGGGGCAGGTTTCAGCAGTGTTGATGGCACAATTTTGGCAACCTTATTTTTCTTCTATTTTCTTTTGGCAATTTATCATATCTTTGTTAGTAATTTTCTTTTTGGGACGGCGCGGCGCCTGTTTGGCTGCTGCGCGTGCAGCTGCCTGGGTGGAGGCCCGAGGACGAGACGAGGGTGTTGACGGCGTCGCAGTCGCATTCTCATCATACACATAACGTCCATTGGACATCGCATAACAACGCAAAGTCGACAAATTCGCATTCTGACGGTGCAGGAGCGGGCGGGGAAGGAGGAGGAGGAGACGTCGACGCTGGCCCTTGGCCCACGCTCGTCCACGCACAATTTTACGCGCAAGTGTGGTGCACGTACCACGCGGGGTTCAAGCCCATCCGCGATTTGCCCTCGCTCGCGTCGTTACCCCCCCCGCTGCTCACCTTCCCTGCGCCCTCCCCCATTCCCTACGCCGGCGGGGGACACGGCCCCGCGCAGCGCGATTCCTCCTCTTCCTTCCACTCGCACGCGTGTATCACTCCTCGCACTCGTCCAACACCAACACATCTTCCACCTCATCCAGCCTCAGCGCCTCCTCAAACCTGAGCTCCTCGAGCACAACAAACTCGAAGAAGAAGTGGTGGCCACTCGCGAATATCGGGATGGGCGGCGGTGGGGAAGGGGGAGGAGGGACGGAGGGGTTGACGAGCGATACGGGGTGGGGGTTTATGCTGAGGACGGGGCAGAGTTTGTTGGCGACTGCGTTAGGGCGGGTTGGTGCGTTTTTCTTTTCTTTTTGTCTTGCATTTCTTTGTTTTTGTTTGGGTTTTTCTTAGGGGGGCAGCGTGGGGCGGGGTGGCTTCGCCTCTCTCTGGGTCTCCTCGAGTCTCCTCGGTGGTTGCGTGAGCGGTGGTCTCAGGCGTTGAGGCCGTCGACGATCTATCTTCTTCGCGCTCAGACGAAGCGAGTCGATTTCCTTTTTGGGAATTGTCTCCACCTTCACGAGTCGTTTTCTGTGCGCTGTGCTGCGACTGCCCACGGGCCGTTTCGGGAGCTTGATGGGGCACCCCGAGGGCGTCGCCGCCCGCTTGTATGACGCGCGCCGCGGAGCTTTTCGAAATCGCTTCTTTTGGCGTGTGCGGTGGTGGTACAAGAGTGGGGCTGTGGGTGGAATTGGCGGGATCCGCTGAGGGAGATGGATGCGGGGGTGCGTGGGCGATATCCCCTCCCGTTCGCTCGAGAGGAGTGGTGATTCCGAGCTGATGCGTCTCACGGCGATTTCGCTTGGTGCACATTCTGTCTGTCTTTATTTCTTTCTCTTATGTACTCCTCCGTCATCACACCACTAACTCCGCCTCTCCCCGTAGACTCCCCCGTATCGACAGATCCCGCTTTCCCTCCGTGCCCGCCCACTGCACACGCCGCGCACGGGCGCGGAGCCGTTCCCCTTGTACCTTTTCCCCTTTTACGATACAATATTCAATTCGGGGATTTCCGGGGCTGGATATGATACTTTACCTTCGTCCATTCTTTCTCCCCTCGCTTGGACATTTCTACCATCCGCACACTATCCGTCATCCACTCCCCCTTCCTCCCCGCTGTTCTCCCCGCCTACGCTCACGCTCGTCGTGGAGAGCGTCGCCGTCGCCGTCGGTAACGTCATCCCGACTTAGCGCCTTTCCTTCTCTCCACCGCCCATCCTCATCCCCATCGCATCCTCCGTTTCTTCCCCATTGTCCCCCGCTGCCGCTGTTTTCCGTCGCCCCGTCCATCGTCCCTTCGCTTACCGCTGGCATTCTTCCTTTTCCAGCTATAACTCCTCGCCGGCAATCCACGCTCCTTGTTCCTCCGTCGTGCTTCTAGTACTATTCATACTTCCCGGCATCACCCCCACCTGCCGCCGCACCCCGTCTTCCTTCTACTTCAATCCTTTTATTCCACTTCGACTTCTGATTAATATTCATGGCCGCCGTCGCGCGCCATCTTTCTTTTTATGATCATTCTACTTGTTCCCATGCCGTCCCCCCATCTTCCCTCCCTTCCCCTGCGTCGCTTCTTTTATCATCCCCGTTGCCCGCATACACTAACCTACTCCCGCAGAACCCTCGTCGACGCTTTCCCTGCCTGCGGGCTCGGCGTCTCCGTCGCCACGGACGGCACCCTCTACCAAACAGAAGTATTCGCCGCCTCGCACTCGCCCGCGTCCCTCGCCGCCCTCCACGCCACGCATGCCCACTCGTCCAGCTCGCACTCGTCTAGCGCAACGCCCGCGCGCTCGCCGGGGTCGTCCGCGGGGCACTCCGCGCACAGCAAGGGGCACGGGAAGCCCAAGACGAAGGTGTGGGGCGACCGCCCTGTGCTGCTCCTGCTGGGCATTCGTCTGGGCTTGGACGGCGGGCACTGGAGTGCCGTCGCCGTCGCCTGAGCGCAGGAGCGCCAGCGCAACGTAATGGTGTCTCCCAAAAACGTGGCCAGCGGAGGCCAGCGGATGCACACAGCGCGCGCACGCGATGGCGGGCGGACGCAGAGCGGCGGCGTCCGCGGTGTCCTTACAACGGAAGACTGAATCCTCCCTGTTCTACATTTCTTCCTTCGTCCGTCGTCTTTGATATTTTGATTTCCTCTTTCGCCATCCGCGTATATCTCCTCCATCTTTGTATCTTCCATCTCGCTACTTAACCCTGTCCATCTTTACATCCTGTACATACTCATGCCTTCGACTGTATACTATCGCTCCCGCTCTCGCATGCACACTACATATTTTCCCTTATACCCCTGCAATTATATATATTTTGTCATCCTCTTGCCAACCCAAGCCGCATTCGTCATTCCCGTTCCATGCATTGCTCTGTTTGCCTTTCAGATCTGCTCGGCGGACTTGCTTTAAGCTAGCGATAACCCTCTCAAGTTAATCTCCACAATCTGTTCAAGCTCTGTGTAGTTCTCTCACTCGTCATCCCTCTGACAATGCGTGCATTGATTTCCGTGCGTATAGAGTCTTGTCAATTTCGCGTTCCAAATATTCCAGGACCACTGCAACTTGGCTGCCTTCTAGAATCGTTCTTCGGTCCCGGGTACTGCAGGTGGGGTATTCAGTTCTTTGTGCCGATATCAGATTCTGATTGAGGAACACTCAGGAATCAAACCCTTACCCTCTGTGCGGGGCATTCCGACCAATGGACTACGGAAGGGACTTGCAGTCGGGGAATCAGACGATGGTCATGGTGAGCCCAGTTAATAATCCTGCAAATGGTGCGGCCCCCGCACGTACTAACAAACAGCCTAGTATTATTGTAGATACGACACCCCCCTGTGTCGTATCAAACATACTTCTAGTCCTCGATAAGGTAGACTATCGTGAGGATTGAGGCATAGCATATATAAGATCACGTAGATAATATATATACAGGAGAAGTGTCAGAGCGAGAGTGACGATATGCAAAAGATTGTGAGAACAGGGTTTGTCAAGAAATTGACGACCCGCAAAGCAACGGCTGTTCAGGCCATTGCTTCGCGTCTCTTGTCCAGAACGGAGGCTCTGTCGACAATGTGGGAGATTGCGACAGAGGCACTCGGAACAGATGGGAATCTTGAAGATTGTGATTTCTGGAACAAGAGAGTCTATTTCTGTACACAAGAAGCTCGAGGACTTCGGGAGAAGAGATGAAGCCCAAGAACCCCAAGTGTAATTGATCCGAGAGCGAAAAAAAGGGATGGTGGGTGGGGCCAAAAATTCCGCGAGGCAAAGCTACAAGTCGACCAAGACAGTGAGCGCGCCGAGCAGAAAGAATGGAGAGTCACAATTGTGACTCGACCACCTGATGTAGCTCCTCCATAATTAGTGATGTTCAGGGCCCGGCCTCGGCACAGGCCTGCCGAAGCCCGAGTCAAGCCCTGCCCATAAAATTGCCTTTTCCGGACGGACATTTTCGTTTTTCACAGAATTGTTGACGGGATCTGGCTCAGAAAACCACTGCGCATCAGATCCAGCATGGTTTTTGGAGTGATATGCCCGCCACTTACAAGTCCCTCGGAAGCCATCAGTGGTTATTGTTGGCTCCCACCAACCAATGATTGATAAGGGTGTCTCGTGGGCAACGAGATAACTGTGATCGATATTGCCCGATTGGGGTTTGCAATGATCGTCATTGGCCCCTAATGGTTTCCAATGTTTTCCTGAGGTCGCTCCCCACTGGTTTCAAACATATTGACTTGTGTTTTAAAAAATTGCCAGTTGCTTATAAATTCTGTGACGCCTCCTCGACCAGCCAACACCAGTGGTATATGTCGGAATCCAACAAAGCCCCTGACTCTGAGCACCCGCCCCTCAACGGGCGAGTCCACAAGGGTCGTAAAAAGTCAGAGCTTCAGGACATTGCTGAAGCTTTGGGCTTGGATTCCACCGGTGTTGTCGAGACCCTCGTGGCACGAATCAAGCCTTATTTGGCTTCCCAGACGGCAACGTTGTCCCAAGTCCCTCGTTTTTCCGGACTCTATACCTTCAAGCCCACCCGCAAAGCCACCAAGAAGACCGAAAAGACGAGCGCCGATAAAGCGGCGGAGGATGACTCCGAGAAAGCAAAGTCCTTAACCCTCACCGCGTATGCTATATATATTCAAACTGTAGTTTACTCCATATTAATCCAATTTAAAAGACGGATCTAAAGCTGCAAGAGCTCAAGGTCACTACGGACCCGCCGGGGAGCTTCGCGCCTCTGTCTTTGCAGAAAAACACTTCGCATGAGGTTGTTCACGGTAAGTTTCTAATTATACTTCCGCTACAAAGCTAAGGTGGATTAGATGAAGACCCGAAAAGCTCTTCGGACGAAGGTGTGTCTCTGGACTGCTTGGTCTGAGTGTAAACTGACCTGGATTGATGAGATGGTTCTTCGTCGCCCTTGACTTCATCCAGCGTTGTCGGCTCGGACTCTCAGTGGGACCTGGTTGACACTGGGGACAAGAAGGGAAAGAAGAAGAAGAAAAAAGCGGAGAGCGCACTTGAGAAAGAGAAGCAGGATATTCCGAATGTATCACATGAAACAAAGCCAGGTGCGTACTATATTGATCGACTGTCCCAAGTTCTCATGAAACTCCTCTCGGTCAATGGACCCGCTCAGGATGTTTACGTCCCCGAGGTCCGTATCATCAAGTCAATCGCCTCGGATGGGTCAACTGTCCACCAAACCCGTCTCTCTGAGCTTCTCCCTACTGTCATTGAGAACAATTCCCCCATGAAAGGCATACTACTATTATATCTACGCATTCTAGATGTTGACAAATTCCCTTTTAGCTCGAGGCGGGCAGTTCATTCGTCGAGGAGTCAGAGACAAAGATTCCTTGATGAATGTAGGCACTGTCGCGCAGCACATGCAGGGGTCCAAGATCAAGGCACTCGACTTTGAGCCTGCTAATATCTTTAATTTGCAGCCGACTAGCCAGGGTTACTATACTGGGGATATCATTTATGAGGCGCCTAGTGCTCCCGATGGAACTGTGAGCTTCCTCGCCTTTCACTGCTATCAGTTATTGATTTAATTCAGATTCAGAAACCCGAGGGCTCTGGTCTCGCCATAGGCGCAACACATCTCACCGGCTCAGGTTCCGACAAGCCTTTAGAAATTGCCAGGGAGCGCGAGAAGTACGACATCTTCAAGAACCCGGAGCTCATGAAGGAATTTTACGCATCTTTGCGTGCTCACGCCGATGTCGACCTAAAGACTTACCCTGCGGGACCGGTAGATGATATGGAGGAGGCCCTTAAGCAGCATCTTGCTTATGAAACTGTCCTCGAGGAATTCAAGCCTTGGCTCAAGAAGAAGAAGGGCTACCGTGTGCCAACGGGCAAGACTCTTTCCTTACGCTCGCTTGACTGCTCATCTGAATGTATTACACAGACGCCGAGAAGTTCCATGGACAGGATTTCACAAAGACCCAGATAACGACGGCGTTGGGTCTCAAGTCATCCACCATAGGCAATATCAATAAGTATTTCGACCACGAACGCCTCCTTCATACCCCGGACGCTTTGGAATGGTTCACCAGCAAAGGGGTGGACCACGCGACAACCTACAACTCGATGAAACCCAGCGGATAGAAGAAACGCCTCGACGCCAATCATCAGGCTGCGATTCGCCGTAACAGCAAACGCCGCCGCAGCAGCACCCCCAGCAGCAGCGACAGCGGCGAGGACAGTAGCGACGATTCTTCGGATGGGGGACACGCGAGGAGGAAAGCAAAGAAGACAAAGTTGGCGAAGAAGTCGGAGAAGCAGGCGAAGAAGAAGAGTGCAAAGCCAGACTCGAACAATCTCGACTAAGACCTCTTCATTCGCCGTAAAGACCTTATCTTTTGTTCCAATTATTCCATAGACTCACCTCTCATAGTATGCATGAATGTAGATTCAACTCTGCTGTTTCCTCGAAACGACTCTCGAGTTACCGGACGTCCGGTAATCATTCTCGGCTAAAGTTGTGGGTGCGTATGGATCTCTCGACGCAACTCCTTGCCACGACTCCCTTACGCCCTTACGCCTCCGCCGTCCCGAATGCGCAAAGTCCCGCTTCGCAGTGCCATTCACCCATCCCACGACTGCGCACCGAGCCACGACAACCCGTGTGGAAAAGCTCCCGCCCGCCAAAGTCTAGCGAGGGCGATGAACAGCGGCTAGCACGAAGCGCAGGCACTCTGCTGGCAACGCCAACGAGGGTCGCGGTTGAAGGCGTGCGTGCCCCACTCTCCCGCGTCAAGGTGCGTCCCCCCGCCGACTTCATTGATCATGCGCTGACGGCCATTCCTTCCTCCAGGGCCACATACTCAACGGGCTCGTCCACGCCGAGCAGGACCACCATCGACACCATCGACACCACGAGCATCGGCCACCCGCCCTAGACCATCCAAGGAAGGATTGCGCAGGATGTGGGACCCACAATGGACCCACACGCCCCGTACCACGATAGGCGCACACCAACGCAAGATGAGGGCGCTCTTAGCGGGCCCGCGACACGACGCACGACTGCACGAGGACCCGCCACCGCTCCTCTCCGACCAGCATTCCTCCTTCGCGACTCCGCCGTCGCCTCTGTCGACCCGCGGTACATCCTCGCACCCGCACTTGCCCACCCTCTCCGCACACTTGCACTCCCAGGCGCACTCGCCGCACCACGCGCCGCACGGGCTCACGCGCACTCGCCGCACCACGCGCCGCACGGGCTCACGCGCAGCGCGTCGCACTCGCCGCTCGCGAACGCGCTGGCGCTCGAGGACGCGCCGTACGCCCCCAACTCGTTCAGCGCGCAGACCGGGGGCAACGGGCTGCAGCACCACGCGTCGGCGTCGTCGCTGCGCTCCGCGTACTCGTCCTCCTCGCTGCACTCGCTGCACTCGGCGCATAGCTACGCCGCGCAGTCGCCCATGCACTCCGCCGCCTCCTCCCCGGCTCCTTCACGCGCCGAGACCGCTTCCCGCAGCGCCGACCAAGATGGCGACGCCGACGCCGACGCCGTCCAGGACGAGGACGACCAGGATGCGGACGGCAACTCCGAGTACGTCGACAACGGGTCGGATTCCGACGGCGAGTTCTTCCCGCCGGGGCACCCGAACGCGTACGCCGCGCAGTACGCCAATGCGCGCACCGGGTATAGCAACAGGGCGGGCGGCGCGGGCAGGCGGCGGTACACACCGTATGCGTACTCGCCGAGCCCGAGCACGAGCAGCGGGGGCGCGGGGTATGGGTATGAGTTTGCGGGCGGGTATGGTGCGTCTTTCCTCCTCTTCGTTCCCTTCTTCCTTCCTGCCTTCTTTCCTGTGCTGACGACGGCGCGTTTAGACCTCCTCCCCGTGTCTTGCCACGTGCCCTCGAAGCAAGGGCAGCAGCAAGGCAGCGGGGTGCGGCGCGCGCGCGCGCGGCCGAGCGCGGCGCTGCCTGTGCCCGTGCCCGTGCCGAATCCGACGAAAAAGAGCCGCGGGCGGCGGGTGCCGACTGTCGCGAGCTTGTATGGCGGGGGTGGGGCGGGGAGTTTGGTGAGTTTCTTTCTATTCGTTCTTCGCGTCGTGCTCGAGCTCGTTTTGGCGCGTGTGGTCACGGACCGGCCCCTTCTACGGCTCTCTAACCCACCCCCCAGCCCGCCGCCCCACCGCAGCCGCCAAGGCGCTGGCGCGCCAGTATACGTGCAAGGTGTCCGGGTGCGGCAAGTGCTTTGCGCGCGGGGAGCACCTGAAAAGGCATGTGCGGAGTATACATACTTATGAGAAACGTGAGTGGCTTTTTCTTATCTTTTACTTTTCTCTGTACCTTCGTCCCGTCTGCTCCTTCTTCCGTCCTCCGTCTGCTTTGACTTTGAGCTCGCTCGCTAACGCTCGCGCGGTCGCGTCATATTTTTGGAGCCCGGGCTTGATAGCAAAGTACGCCGTTCTCCTTCTTTCTCATTCCCCTCCTGATTTCACTGAGCTCACGCTCATTCGGGATGCCGTATGAGCACGTCCGCAGCGTACGAGTGCATCCGGCTTGTTGTCCTCACGCAGGGCATTATACAATGCAATACGGCGCATATAGGATATCTCCCATATGTACTATATACGAATTTAATTGTGTTGCTAGCATTTGATCTTGGCGCGGTGTGATCAAGTCACATTCCTCTCGTGTCTTACTACGATGGCGTCTGTGAGAGACCTCATTCTCATCCTGCAATTGTTCTTCCCTCCGGATCTTGCTCTTCAACAGGGTTTGTATGTCCTAGCCAGCATCATTTCACTCTACCCCATCCTCCGACTTCATTTGAATCAAGGCAGGGAGCCGAGACAACCAGCACGAACGGGCTGGTTCAAGAGTTTATTGACTCTCTTGACCTTAGCCTTTTCGATCGAGGCCAACAATGTTGAGGCTTGGACGACTGGACTTGGAGAAGGGAGGGCTGATGAATACGCAGAGGATATTTGCAGGGACCTCAACAAATTGTATATGATGCTCGGATTGGACAGAACCACAGACTTCCCTTTCCCCTTCGATTTTCGGCGTCCAAAACCAATCCTCACCACATCCAGGTTGAATTGTGTGTTCTGCCCACCTGGAGATTCTAATCTCATACCTTCCTTGCGTCGGCGGAGATGGGACAAAATACAAACCGTTCAGCTCTTGGACTCATCCTTTCACTGGGTTGAAGCTAGCCTGTTAGTGGCGCATTGTGCGAAGTGCTCTGCGGATTATTATCCGGACAGAATCACTTACAAGTCCCCGGGGATCCGAGGTCGTCTGGAGCGATTGGAATATAATGCAGACGTCCTACGCGTTTCCAAGCAGGGGGTGTGGGTTTCTAGGAAAATTGCTATTGCACAGGAGAAGGCCTTTCAACGCTTTCATTCTGGCTGGTCCAACTGGGCTGATTGGGTCAACGATTGTACCGGGGACGTGAAGAACAAGGTCACATATCGCCAATCACAGCGTCTTTTCCTGGAACATTTTTCTCAAAGAATCCTGGTTGTTCATGGCAAAGCCAATGGCTTCCACTGTGAAGCACACCCAAGTTCCCGATTGCTTGCAGAGAGTGTTCGCGAAGCAATCGGAATAAACGGCGGAGTCTTGCCTGCTTCCATGGCGCATGGGTGCATGAATTGCACCCACGTAAAGCGCTATTGTTCAGATCTTGTTCGGGAAGGTGCAATTCTGGGGGGAAATACCTCTGTGGCGAATACAACGGAGCCCGAGGCTGATGTAGATCCCGTGTGTATTATTTTTATTCTTGGTGCATCTATCATTAACCTGAAATAATTACCAGGGTTCTGAGGCACCTATGGAGCAGGGCCTTCCCGGAAATATGCCTGACACTCTTCCACAATTAGAGGCCCCAGCAACTGGGTCTCCTCGCGGATATGTCCGAATGGCTGTCATGGACCTGAAGACTATCAGACACAAAGTAAGTCAATACACCACTAAACATGTACTTAGCTCATTCAGTTTCAAAATTAGAAATGTGCCCTGGATGAATGCCAGATCCCACTGTACAACTACAAGAACGGATGTTTCTGTGAGACGCACCTGGATCTGCGCAATACGTGCGGAATTGTTCCCTGTGGACGTTTGGTTCATCAACCTGGCGCTCTAACATGCGATACACCGGCACATATTGCTTGGCAAAAAATGTACGAGAATCGATTCTCTCGTCTTTCTTTCCCTGGTGTACAGCGGGTTATCCGAAGACAACAAGCAGCGGCCGAGGAGGGCTCCGCTCAACAGACCCACGGACCTTCACTTCGAGTCCAACTTCAGGCTCTCGGAGATACCCCGGGAGACCAGGTGGTTCACACATTCAAGGCAAAAACAACCTACGGTCTTCAGACCGTGCAGTGGGCATGTGGAGTTCCAATGGGATGGGGGAAATGTTATCGTTCCGAAAGCGCACCCCAAGTTCTCGGAATCCTGGAAAGGATTTGGGAGGATTATCCGAATTCTAGACTGGGCTTCATCGCATATGACAGTGCATGCGACCTCCTCCGCCACATTGTTACACAGAATCCTGGAAACATTTGGCTCGCCACTACCAAATTCATTGTTGATGCTTGGCACTATATCGGTCACCGGGCTTCGGACATCCTTTGTCGGACGCGATGCAATCCTGCACCCATGGATGGGTCTCAACCGGACCTGATACTGACGGTGGAGGACGAAAATGGTGTCGTGCATCAGACCCGCGCATTCAACACAGAAACTGCTGAACAACTCAACTGATGGTTGCGTGGCTTTGAAGCGGCCCTTCAACAGATGTCCGACGTCAACTATGATTTTTTCGTTCATGTGTTGATGATGATCTATGGTGAGACCATGGAAAATCGCATATTCACGAAGGGATCAGAGCTTTCTGACGACTTTTGGGCTGCGGTCAATGGTGAAGATATGGAAACTTGAGCTGTATTTTATATGTACTCAATTATATTGCACCGAACTCACTGAAATACATATGTGGTCTGACGAAAACCACAGGAAACCGGTGGTATCCATTGGATTCTACCATTAGGGTGCAACAGTAGAAGCCGAGAGTTGCCACTGGATACTGACGATAACCCGTAACATCCATTGGATTACACTGGTAACAGGAACAAAGGCAAGCCAGTGGATGCCAGTGGAAGCCAAGGGTTTGCATCCAGAAACGTCAGAGGCCGGTGGTATCCACAGGTTCACGCCGTTAGCCCAGAGAGAGGTCATCCAACGGAGACCACAGGGAACCACCGGCCCCCAGTGGTATCCATCGGGTTTGGAACGTAGCACAGACCAGTGAAAAACAACAAAAACCCGTGGATATTGTCAGTTGACAAAGCAAATATAACTTGCAGGAATGGGAACATAAGTAGAGCGAGTTCAAATTGAAGCTCGGAATGTCATGAAATACATTGGAAACCCTAGGAAGCCCACCAGACTTGAGGAGTAATGGATACCAGTGAGGTCCAATGGCAACTGGTGAGGATAGTGCGAGTGGAAGAGGAAAAAAAATAAGAGCGGGAAAGGTGATGGCATCCGGTGGAAATCATGGGCAGACGGTGGTGGCTCGCGGCAGCGTCTAGACGCCGGTAGATGCCGGTGCGGGCCTTCGGCCCGCATCGGCATGTGCACTCCGCGCATATTACTGGGTTTTTGGCCGAAATCTGATGTATATCTTTCTGATTTTCTGATTTTGACATATCTGATTCGCCCATTAGGCTTAGAATGTAAATTTAACCCAAACTGTCTATTTACTTTTTTTGTGACGAGTCTGTGACGGCCGGCACATAGCCAGGGCTTGGCTCGGGCTTCGGCAGGCCTGTGCCGAGGCCGGCCCTGAACATCACTATCCGTAATACGTGTACCTTATCTATCACATGAGCTAGCCGTTCGCAAGCTCACGTAGTGCCAGCTACCAACTGGCTAATCTACGACCCCTCAGATGTTCATAGTCCTTCTTCAAAAATAGCCGCAATCGCCCAGTGACTTGCTTCGAATCTATGCAACACGCGTATTGCGCCAGTCACGCTGTCTGTGCAACAGCTTCGCCGCCGTATTCGCCCAGGTAAATATAGTTCAGGGCTGAAGGCTGTGCTATTCTTCCTCTTCTCCTTCTCGTCCCCACCTTCTCCTCATGGCCTCGCTTGCCTTCGCATACGGATCCTTCGGAGACATCCTCGCCACCGTCCAGCTAGCCATCAAGATCGCGATTGTCCTCCACCGGAGCGGCGCACCGTCAAAGGAGTGCACAGAGACAGAGAAAGAACTGAAATTGTTGGGCAACGATCTCCATCTCGCGCTTCTATGTCTCCAGCAGACATCCGCGTCGCCCCTCGCGCCGTTCGTCGCCAAACGAATCGACGAGGAGGTGGTGCAATGCCACAAGCTCCTGGCTCGGTTCTTCGGCAAGATCAGCGCACCCCAGGCCTCAAGCTTGTGGAAGAAAATATACTGGGCTGCGTGTGAGGGCAAAGAACTCGCGGCGTTCAGAATGAAGCTGCTGGAGCGCCGAACTGCTCTCACCCTGGTCGTAGAGCTCATAAATTCGTGCGTCTGATTTCGCTTTGTCTCATAGCATTGGACGCTGACAGAATCCAGCGGCGCGCTGCGAGCTATTCAGGACCGCATCGACAAAGTCCGGGTCGGTGTGAGCGGGATCGCCCACCAGATGTTGGTACAGCATGAGCAGCTCGTGGCTGTCATTGACCACGTCCCCCATGGCGTCGCGGAAGCGATGTTCACCGTAATCTCCCCAACTGGAATAGCAATCCCCATCTCGGTCACATACTGCGGCTCATACCAAGTATGTTGTGCTCTCACCTTGCGCTATGCATTTATTTTATTTTCCCAGGTCCTCGATGGACTTCTCAAAATGTACATGCGCAATCGAAAAGAGGCCGGCGGGGACTATGTGGAGCGAGGTGACTACAATGTGGTATCACAGGGGGTCGTTATTCGTCCCCCACAATTTACTGGTACACTGAAGGCTGGAATGCGTCTCGAAATGAGCATCCTCCAGCGGGGTCACCAGGTCCCTGCAAAGAACTGCCCTCAATGCGGATCGCCCAGTACACCTCTCCCGGATATTGGATGGTTCACATGGTAAAAAAAGATTTTATCCGTCGGACAATTCGTTGAAATCGTTCCAAGCCAAAACTCAGATTGTGAGAGTCGATACCAGGTTCTCGAGAGCAAGACCTCCGCTGGCCTCCACGCACATGGAAGTGGTTCTTCCCGGTACGTCTCATTCCGATAACTAATCCCTGGAACTGAATTAATGCAACGATTGCTCAGGAAAATGGGCCCGGAAAAGCCGTCTGAGGGCGAGGACATTATAACATTGTTCCGTCTGGTCCAAGTCATCTGCGATAACCAGTGCGCCGGCTCTTGCTCCATAGCCCTAGCATCCCCTGATTCAATAATGATGCAGGATACATCGGTCGAGGGATCTTGCAAAGAGCGGAAAGACCAAGATGGTTTTCGCCAAACCCAGCGCCCCGGGGAACTTAGAAGTCGCCAATTTCGCCCTCGATGATGATTCCCTGCGCTGCGAGAGCCCGGGCTCGATCTTACACTGGGAGATTAGGGACAACGAGGAGCTGCAGGCAGAGTGCCTTTCCCTTGCGGCGTGCAGGGATTCACCGATCCCCTGGGAGATTAAGGACAACGAGGAGCTGCGGGCAGAGTGCCTTTCCCTCGCAGCGTGCAGGGATTCCCCAATCTCATGGGAGGCCAACAAGTCAAGTCAATTGTCAGCTGTCTCAAAGGGCCCACCATTCGTGTCCAGACCGCGAGGATCGTCATTTTAAACTCGTCCTGTGTAGTCGGGGAGTTTCTATTTTGGAGGTTGGTTCATTGCCACGTTCAAATAAAAGTGAACATGTTTTCTCATTCTCACGCACATATCCTCAACTGTTACTCAACCACTAAATTTTGGGTAAATGTCTGGGTAATTCATCCGACATTCATCCTTCCGACCGATGTGCGCTCATAAAACACAGCCTGAAGAGCGTTCCACAGTGGTGACATACCTCAATTACCAGTCATCCTGTATATCGGATCCAAATATTCAGGTCCAAAACTCGAATCGAGGTTGCTTAACTAACGGCAATCCGAGGGTCCCACGGATTAAAGGCCGTCGCAATCCGCAAGACACGCGTGCTTCGTCCAGGAGGGACACAAACTCTTGAGTGCGGGAAGGTGTGGTGAAGGAATGTCGAGAAATCCCCATGGATTCTTTCCGCGATAACGGTACTTTTCCTAGTTCATTTGTTAATAAACGTCCTCAGGTCAGCTGGGTTGGAGTTGACTCGGTTGAACTTCTCAAAGCCATCGCTTCACCCGAATTTGACCTGCTGAAGGACTTAGGGCATTTTTTCGTCCCACTCTAGCCCGGCCTGTTGATTAAGGTGCAGGACCAAAAATGTCTGAAACCCTCCAAAGTAGAGTAGTCTCAACATCTATTTTCCAAGGCTATAATATAACTCCACTGTCTTTATTTCCCCTGAATTTCGCCTCAAATTGGCCCATCCACTTGGCCATCTGAGCATATTACCTCATACTAAGTGCGGTGCATTTGGGTACCCAAATTATTGGCATGTGCGCCTAGGGTATTTCCCGCAGAACGGGAATTCTCATTCTCCTGAGGTCATTTTTGGCTAGCGAAGAGGTGGGCGCTGAAGTAGGGCACGCTTCTCCAATTGAGTGGTAGTACTTCACTTCACACTTCCCGGACCTCGACATGAAACAGTTTTTCCTTCTCAAGTTCATGCAAGTAATGAGCTCATCACTGAACAAGGGTTCTTGTTTTGGCGCGAACATCTGGTAGCTGTTCGATTTCTGCCATTTCCTAATCGTCTCGCTGTTCATGTGCAGTCCCACAGTTCGCCTACCCTGCTTGCCGTACTCAATTCAAAGACATGATCCGTAAGGAAAGCATAGCGCTGGGATAGTACAGTATTGACAACGGAAAACTAGACAGCTATCAAACTCCCTCGCCACTGTTCCATGCGGGAAGCACGCTCTTCCTCCTCGCGTTTTTGATCTTCTGCTTCGCACTTTCGACGCTCGAGTGCAGCGGGGTTCTGGGACCAAAAGAACAGGACGATCTCATCAGGATCCGTAGCCTCTTCATCTCGCGCCGCCTCGCTGTCCCTAGGGAGAGACCCAGATCCTCCCGCATCCCCTGTTGCTCGTTTTAGGCTGGACGCCTCTAGTTGCGCCGCAGTTCGCTTAGTTCGAATGGGGCCCGTTGCGGCTGGCACGGGGACGCTCGGCCGAGGCATGGTTGGCCGATTTGAGATCTCCAGGTGCGATTTGCCGTGGCCCCACCACTTCACGGCTGCGGCGCCATAGTTGTAGTGCAAAAGCATGGGTGAAGGCTTCGGTGTGTGAGAGTGTTTCTTGAACGTCGCGTCGGAGTTGTTCGGAACAACTGCTCGCTCTTCCGCGGAGCCGTGCAGCCACTGGAGGGTGTAACGTTGTCCATCCGGGTATTTGTTATTTTGTGTCGGAGCTCGAGGATGGCGGGGCGGGACGTCGTTGACATCAAGAACAAAATTGGGCGTCTGATGGTGACGTGAGATGAGGAGTCAGAAATCCCCCCAAATGGGCAGCGCACCTTTAAGACAACAACTTGCTTCGCCTCAGTTACGATGTGGACCTCGACTCCGAGCAGCATGCCATTCCGTACGTCATCCACTGTAGTGAGGCTAGATGTATCTTCGTCCGGGCTGGCTGGGCAGTTTGTCACAATCAAGTCGAACCACTGGCAAAACGGCTCTTCAGAAAGAGTTAGGGTTTAAAGAACGACTCACTTCATCACCCTTGTGGAAAGGGATAATATGTGCGCCTTCGCAGAACAGTGGCGGCTTATTGGTGAATATACACGAGGCGTCTCGTTTTAGCAGCGAGTTCTTTAAGGCCGCGGCACGGACGCGGATGGAGCTGTCGGAGGCAGATGTATGACTACGCGCCTTGATAACATCTGGATCCACCGCATATCGTAGGGCAGCTGCACGAGGGGTCATAGATGAATGCGAAATAGTTCCCATGAGACCAACCGTCATCGTCAGAAGCGTCATACACGTAGAAGTAGGTGCCTCGATCTTGGAGAAGAGCTGTATTCACCATGTCGACACCCGTTCGATCGCTCTTGACGGTTCCGAGTATGCCTATGATGCACCATCCGAGGAAGCGGAGGTATTTGACAGGACGAACAGAGTTGGATCGCACGACCGCAATGGGAATTTCCAAGTAAAAGTCGTCAGTTGAATGCGATAGAATGAGATGGATATGCCCGGCGGCAACGATTGCAGGAGTCGCCATGAGCGGTATGTGACAGTCACGGCTTCGGGCGCGGAATTAACCCGGTCACATCAAACGAGTAACTTTGTGGACGCAATGTCGCCTTACCTCTTGCGGACCCTGGGACCGATGCTGATGCGCGGTGCTTTCCTCAGCTGCCCTTTCCAAATTCCTGGCGACGCTGGCGGAGGACTTGTCTAGCGTCTTTACAGGATCTAGTGAACCAGGCGAGTCGCTTTTCGACCCCCCAGAATGACTTGCTGACGAGCTGCTTTGCTACCTTTTTCTTCCGGCCCTTTGCGACGTCTCGGCGCTCTTCAATACGGGCCGTATCCATCAAATCACCGGGCCTTTTATGCCGATTCAATGATCAATAATATCCCGCCCCAGCATCAATTTCTGCACCATCGCGCTTCGTTTATCTATAGTACTACATAGTTACATATATGTCGTACATAGGCAATGATATTCCCCTGCTCATTCCCTGTGTTGTTAGCTGAGAAAGAAAGCGGAGGAGCCTGGGAATCGTGATGCGGAAGCGGCCCAAAATGAATGTTCATCAGAGATAGCCGGCGAGCCGTGCTCTATGGGAGCTCTATGGGAGTTCTACAGTAGAGCACCCGATCTATGGAGTATTTTGATAGAATGGGGGGGTGCCTACCCATCTACCCATCTACTGGACCCTATCCCCGTCTACCTAGCCACTGGGTGTTTTCCAGATGTGGCCATTTCATATTAACCAACTCCATTTTTCCGAGTAACGGGCCATATACCCACTAAAGCCCCCTTCGATCTTATCCAGTCTTCCGGCAGGTAATCTTCGTCGAGGAGCGTTCCGCTCCAAGTTTCAAGCACCAATTGTTTTTTGGTGGCCAATGCTCCGAACCGAGCTCTGTTTGTGAGTAACCTATCTCGCTTCGAAGTACCATTAATCATCAACAGCCAGCGTTTACGGATTTCTCGTTCAGATGTAAGGGGTTTGAATTCGAACAGTCTCTCGTTCCTCAGGTTCCAAATGAGGTGCATTGCTGTTGACACAATAACTGTGAAAACCTATTCTTGGCCGGTATGGACTTCCCTTTCGTTGATTTAAATTTGGCGACTCGTACGGGCGACAACGCAGAATTGAGGCAGAACTCCAGAAGCTGGCAGAACAACGAGGTTACAAGGAGACCATAAAGCATCAAGGGAGCACAGGAGATAATGGAAAGTTGAGTTCCATCCAAGCTAGTTCAGGCTTGAAATGAACAGCCTTCAAGAAGGACGGCAGCGATGATTGATCGTGAGCAGCGGTCTTGAGCGCGTGGCACGCGGTGGAGCGGCGGGCTTGCAAGTTATTCATGTGGCATTGAAGACAGTTCTAATGGACTTGTGAGCTTAAGGAATCCAGGGGCAGCAGGGAGGGGGAAAGAAGGAGAAGGGAAGATGGTGGTGGTGGAAGAAGGGACGAAAAAAATGATAAGTCTTTGATGATGAAGGTATTTAGGGGATCGGCCAAGAGTCGGCAAGGCGGAGATGGGCTCCACGATGGTCGCCAAGGGAGCCATCAGGGTCTGTAGCGCGCAGTAGAGTGACCAGAGCTACAGGGAGCAATGTCTCTACGGTAGATGAGTGGGCTCTACAAAGCTCTATGGCGGCATCTCGGCTCTATCGGTGTCTACTGAGACACCGCCACTCTACCACGTGGATGCCCGTCTATCACACAAAAATGTGTTTCCAGATGCAGAGTCCCACACTAGTCTGTTGTTAACCGCGCCACCGCGTATAGGTCGCGCCGTTATTATATAATCGTCGGAGTTTCAATTTAATATGCAACCACTCTGCCTTTCAGGTAGCTCTGGGTACAAACAATAAGAGAGAAGGTCTCTTTAATTCTCATTCCCAAGAGAACTGTGTCTCAAGAACTGTGACTCCGAGCCCACCTCCGCCCAAATCATTTTCTCGGGCTTTTCCACTTGCCGGGCCATCAAATTCGGCATCAAGCTTCTGGAATTCTGCTACCACACGCTCGCTGAACAAGTTGGACTTTTCATCTGTCTAAGTGGGACCAAGCCTCAAATCCAAAGAAAACATGCCCCCAAGCCGTGTTTGAGTTTCGAAAATTGTGATGATTATATAATAGCGGCGCGACCGATCACTCGATCAACCTTACTGACAGACTATAACAAACGAGGTACGAGTTGAGAATGTTATAGCGTCTGTTTATAAGAGACTAGTCCCACACAAAGGCTTGTAACCTGTGCGTAACGGCATTTCCTCCTGGACAGATTCCCGGCTATACTGGAAACACGTAGTTAAATCAGCGGACTTGGAATGCATTGCAGACTGAGTTGTGTTATCTCAAACACTCCAAAAAAAAAAGAAAGAGAACATCAAAGGCTGTGTACACAGCTCTTGGTGACACCGTGACATGCACCTCTCCGACCTGAACGACGATGTCCTCGGTGAAATGCTATGTTCTTGCGACATCTACACCGTTTTATGTGTTTCCCGAGTGAGTTTATAGCTCTCTCTACTGGCAACAAAATCACTGACAGTCTGTGAGGTGAACACGCGCTTTCGCGCGGTCGCGGTGCGAAAGCAGCTATGGGTCTCCATCCTGCGTAAATTGCACTCCCGCGGCCTCATGGACACTCCCCCTGGAGAGGAATTATTGCAGAGCTCTACACTGGATCTCATCAGGGACGTTAAACGGCTTGTTCTCGGACCCGAAACCTGGTCGCCTGCGTGGACTGAAGATCCAGTGCTGAGGCGGCAGACTGTGCTGCCCGTCGCCCACAGATACCTCGAGACCACGACTCTGTCAGGCTCGTCTGTGGGGCCAAATATTTTGTACTTCAGGACCCGGCAGGCTTGACTTTCTTCCACGCGACGAGCGGAAAGCAGCTATGGAAGCATACGCATCCTAATATTCGGGCTTGGGCCCTGGACGGGGAGGCTACTGGGCCCACGCTAACCCTTGTATTGACTAGCTTTTTTCAACTGTGAGTGTCAAGTACTGATTGTTGTGCTTGACGGACTCACCCGAATCTATCTCCGGCTCCCTTAGCCGCGGTGCTGTGCACATCCTGCGCGTCGATCTCGTCAGGGGCGAATCGGAGGTTATGACCCGATTTACACCCCCTCCATTCGTCTGGCTCGGCGGCCTCCGGCCTGGCCTCGTTGAAAACTTCTTCGCTCTAGTAGTTCAGACGCCAGCGATCGCACGTACCGGCGCAGCGGTTTTATTTGTCGACTGGCGTGCAGAGAAATATGTTTTCTCCAATTGTGGTCATGGTCATCCGGTGCGTGACGAGTACGGCGCACTTGGGAACCATTGGATTAAATTTGCTCGTCCGTCTGTAGTCGACGCTGAGCTTGGTGCCTGGCCATCTTATAATCTGTCGCGTTGACCATGAAACGCTCACTCAGCAGCTACTGCTAGTCTACACCTTCGAATCTTTCGCGGCGTGCTGGGAACCCATAAACGGACCAAACACTTGGGATAGGACGCCGAACGCCCGAAACGCCTCCACCATCGTTTGTGAACGTCTTCAATTTGAAGACATCCCAATCCATCAATGTCGTTTCGCCAACCTTGTCGTGCACGAAAATCCCCTCCACAGCAACACATACGATGTGTTGCTATACATCGAAGGCATCCCTGCGGCCACCCCGAGCTCCATGCACGGAACCCTCGATCAGACGCAACAACCGCCGACCGAGGCAAGTCTCCGGGAATTTTCTTCTCCTCAACGCTCGACTGCTCTGCGCCGCAGGCGATATGGCGTTCCGGACCAGGGGTACCCGCCAAACGCCACGTCGCCCCCCGGGAGTATCAGCTTCTCGCGATACGGCCTGGCCAGAAACTCGAGCCTCGTCCTCGATGTGCTCCTACAGCGGCACCCGCTCGATCCCGATGGTGGCTTCTGGGTCGCTGAATATCCCTGGCGGTCAGTTACCACTATCGCCTTGGCCGCACACGGGGATGCCGTGTTGTATCTGACACCGGATTCTGCTATCATATGCCACTACCTCTGAATTTTGACTCGATTATCTATCGTGCACTTTCACCTTTCCTTCACCGGTTCTTGGCCGGCAAGCGCGACCGCTTAGGTAGGTAGGTAGTATTACACGGCCGGTCCCGCTTAGGAATGCCGGTTTCCAGTGAGGTATCAAAATGCACATGCGCGGCTATGTACATTATTGCTCCTGGGCCCCCTCACAGCACCAAAGCCGAGCTCACGGCCGCAGTCTTTCAACTCGCCGCGGTAGAACCAAGGAACTGTAAGAGAACAAAAGTTAGCATCGAACAGCGGGAGCTCATAGTAACCAGATCAAGAGCTACTCAACCGGAACACGGGAATGGCATAGACGATTTCAAGTACTTCATGCGCGAATTTAGCGACAAGTGCAATATTGGGTCTGGAGTAAACCATGGCCTTTACAAAAAACTCTGTGTTGGAGTTTTCCGCCATGAAGGTTCGAAGGTCTGGGGAATTTTCGAAAAGTTTAACCAGGAATATTGCTCTGAGTTCAACCAGCGTGTCCAACGACGTACAGCTGATCAGAGCGTGTTCCGGAGTTTCAATTCCATCCTTACAGAGCCTACAGAGCCTGTCCGCCCGGGGCACCGGCTGATAAGCATGAGCTTAGAATGAGCTCTGGTTGAAGCGCGGCGAGCGGGATTAGAGGGATTCGGCGTTTGAGAATGGAACATCCTCGAAGCCAGTGCTCATTTGATTTGACGTCTGCTCGTGAGCGAATGGATTAAAGGGTAGAGGCCGCGTGATCTGTTC
This sequence comes from Mycena rosella, assembly GCA_029378255.1. Lineage (NCBI taxonomy): Eukaryota > Fungi > Basidiomycota > Agaricomycetes > Agaricales > Mycenaceae > Mycena > Mycena rosella. The sequence continues at coordinate 9,054 of JARKIE010000416.1, read as the reverse complement.
AGAACCAGCTAGGCAGTTTTAGAGAGATTCTAACGGTTAGCAGCGCACATTAAATAGAAACGTGAATTTCCGTGCGCGTAGAATGATCAAGTGTTTCGCTGAGTCGACACTTGGAGAAGGAACATTCGAGTGAAACTTCATTGAAGGCGAAAAAAAAACTCCTATCAAGAATCAGGACTTCTGACTGACGATGGAGGCGGGACAGCCGTTCGAAAGCTCCGGTTGGGCGCCGCGGCGATGTGTATTAAGTCGGTGGCGGCACAAGAGTTGAGATGGAGAGCAATGGAGGTACCATCGAGTATTGCAGACAGAGTTTGATCGCTATCTGGCTTGGTTTCTCGCCAGGAAAGTGATTTGGGGAGTGAGGGACAACTTCCGAGTTATCTTGGGACCACAATAAGGTTTAGGTTAGGGTTTGGATTCATGCAAATATATGTTCGGAGGGAACCGAAGTTGGCGGAGTCTGAGCCCAAGTCCTTAAGTGAAACTCTATTGATGGAGGCGTTTTTCTGCGTCCTGTGTGATTTCCTTGGTGTCGCCGGCTACAAAGAAGGATAAGTCTAGCAGGTGGCCGGTAAGTTTCCACTTGGGGGACGTGAATTTTAGGCTTGCTGTATGTAAGAGGGACGGCCGCTGTGTCACGAGGGTTGAGGTTTCAGTCCGAATTAGTGCATGGAAAGATTGCGAGGATTTTCACAGTAGAGAGTAGAGTGACCAGCGGGCACCAGCAATGATCGCCTGCGCCCCTTTGGGAGATACGATACCGCGACGGGATTCATCGCCGTCCCTGCGGAAATAATATACTCAGCAGAGCAGGAAAGGAGCTCACCGTAACAGGGGAAGTGCAAGTTAAGTCGTCCAATGATTAACCCGGCCAAAACTGCGAAGAGTCTGGCTGCACTTTGACATCGCGAGCCTTGAGTAAAGGGAGGATTCAGACAGATGCGCGCCTTGGGGAGCGGGGGTAACCTGCAACATCGATATAAATGAGCTTCTTGTTCGTGGTTTGGGAAGCAACGGACTCACAGGAGTAGGTCGAAACACGTCCCGCCGACGCGCCAAGGCCTATCGATGCCCGTGCAAGGACGAGCGTGATGTCAAGTCGAATCGAGTTGAGTTGAGTATAATTAGTTCGGGCAGGAAATACGCGCACCACGTTCTGCGGTCCATTGATATCCCGGTTTTATATGGAAATCGGCAGCAGGTATTCATGGGTCATTTCAGAGCAGACGTCGACAGCGCATGGAACGGTTGCTCGCCGAGCCACTGTAGAGAGGCGGGGTTGCGGAGGTTTTTGGCGCGGCGATGATCTGCGCGCGGATATTATGCATCATTGGTGAGGAGTCGTACGGGAGTAGTTCACGACGAACTTGCAACATTCTGAATCGTCGTTGGGGATAGATGGCTTATTTCAACCTGTGGTCGGTTTTTGAGTGTGAACTTTAGATGCGGAATAACAAACAAGATGCGCGCACGAACAGAAAAGAAATATCTTGAATAAATTGGTAGGGTGGCGTTCGAAAGGGAGTCCATATAGCCATTCATTCCTCCGGATTAAACCGAGAGACTGGCGATGATAGATGAGTGCCTTTGAACGAGATTGTTGCCGCCCCAGAATTGCTGTCCGACCACCAGCTAAGAGTGCTTTCGGCCTGTCGCAGAGCGGCGCAAGTAGGGTGAGTCGCGACCGCTAACGATCGGATTTGGCGCAGCGGGCCGTCCGTTGAAAGAAGATTCAAGATCGCGGGTCCTAGCATCGGTCAAAGCCTGAAACGCAATGCTCAAGTTTTGGAGCCAGCGAAGGAGATTAATATTGCGATGCGGTGCCGGAACCAGTTGAAGGTACACCTAGGAGGGAGTTTCGAATGAAGCTGGAGCGGCGTCGGAGAACTCAGGAAAACGACATGAAAGCAAGAGGAGGAGCCGGCACGACGGTGCCGAGAATCATAAGCAAGCACATACAACCCTCCTCTTCCTCTCTCCCAAACGCCGACTGCAATCCAACTCTGTTTCCGCCAGCTTAGATCTCAAAATTCAATATGCCTAGTGATGTGCAGGGCCCGGCTCGGCCTGAATGCCCGGGCTTGGGCTCGGCTTAGGCGGGCTCGGGCTTCAGATTCTTGAGCCTGGCCCGAGCCCGAGCCCTGGTTGCCGGGCCTGAAGCCCTGAGCCCAGGCCCAAGCCCGGGCTTTTTCATAGCAAAGAAAAAGTGTGCTGGAAGCTCCCAAGAGATGTGCTGAACAGCGAAGCGGGACCAGCCATAGATAGTACACCCAAACAAGACCGTGGCTGGCCGCGATGTCAACAATAATGCCGCGACTATGGTTTATGCCACAAATGTATGGTAGGCGGGATGGTCGAGGTTGATTTTGACATTTTGACATCATGTTTCCGGTGATCCGGAAACATGTGTCGATGAATTCGACCTCCGATGAGGCAGAATTTGAACATAGTACTCATCAGTGTAGTGTAGGGACGCTCAATTCTAAGGCTCGTCAGCTCGTCTCGTCAAAAATAAATAAATATTTCAAACTCCGCTCGGCAAGACACGGCAAAGCAACCGCGGGCGAAGTAAGTACAGCTCCGAATAATACAAGAATCAATTTGTATTCAATTTCCGTGTGGTAGTAAATACACCTCAGGATATGTGCAGCTTATATACCTAGCTCCGTGCGCTCAACGTAGAGTGCGACATCCGCCGTGAGGTGAACTAGTGACGCACGCACGTGGGAATCCACCCACTACGGTGTCAATGTGCTCCAAGAAAAAAGGGCTTCCCACAGGTCGTTGGCGGCGAGGGATCCTGCGGATCTCACCGTCGCGGATGACGAATAGACGAGCATGTCCGCAAGCAGCAGCGGGCCTGTGCAGGCGGCACATCTCTCCTGCGAGAGCACGACGCGAGCGGGCGGCCCGCGGAGTTGGTGCGGTACCATTGCAGCAGCACGCACTGTTGCTCTGCGCAGTTGTGCCCAGAGCACGGGGCTGCCCAGGGCAACTGTGCTCCAGCGGGCATCGACCTGGGAGACGACGTGCTCCATGGGGGCGCCTTGCGCAGCTGCTTGCTGAGTGTGATGATAGATCACATCGAGGGCGTGGTTACGTACATAGTAAGTGCCCCATCCTCCTCCTCCTCGTCCTCGAACAGCCCCTCTTCCGAGACCACGTCCACTGTTCACAGACACTTCCGAGAAAAAGAGAGAGAGTATGAAGAGCATCGGGAGGGGCGTGCCTGCTGATGTCACTGCCGAGCGGAGTTTGAATAATAATTTTATTTTCGATGGGACAAGCTATGAGCCTTAGAATTGAGCATCCCTTGTAGTGCTCATTTGAATAAGTATACCTTGAAAGCTTTGACACAGCTGCCTGCACGGTCAAGCGACCACATGTTGATCTGCCCGCTTGACTGAAGAGTGCCCCCTCCCGGCACCGCTGCTTCTGAGCCTCTGGTGCGCTCAGGTACATTGCTTCGGACTCGTATGGATGTATCAGATGTGTTTTAATGCCCCCCAAAAATTGTAGGTGCTGCAGGAACACATCAAACATGCACGATCAAATTCGACACAATCACGTGCAACTCAATGTGCCGCGAACTCGATGTGTAAGCTCATGGCACACTGTCTGAATATGCAATAACAATCTTGACTATGTGTCCTACATGTTCGGTACCTCCAAGTACATTCATTTAACAGCCCAAAGGACCTGTAAGCAATTATATTCATGATTAACAATAATCAGATACAGCTATGATCACGACGGCGGCTCGGTTGAAGCAAGACTATTTTTTGTCCTAGTTGAATCAGATCATATTGCATACACTAGTACCCAACATCAAAGTAACTACGTGTGAACAAAATGAGGAAGCATTTGGCAAAATATGGTCCATCCATCAGTCGACAAGAACTTCGGGGCCCCAATAATGTCATGAATCTCCCAAGCCTTTGTGTTGAACTCATCTGAGACCCATCTATAGCAATCCTCGTAAGACTTTGGAATATTGACCCTCAGTTCATCTACAAGGTGCTGAGCAACCGGTGTGGCAAAATCAGTCAGGCCAAACTTGTCTGGGAAGTCACAAATGTAGTTGGGTGAGAATCCAGATGGAAGGAGTTTATAGCGTTGTGATCGAATCTTGTGATCATTCCAATACTCAACAAAATCGTTGAGACTAAGTTGGACAATTTTCGGCCATAACCAGCTGAAGAGGTCACTTGAAAGATGGATTAGAACTGAGTATAAAACACAAATCAATGAGACTTACATGTGAAACTGGTGTGCAGGATTAAAATAATTGAGAGCCTTTCTGAGGAGAATGATCTCTTTAATGTCATGGCCAACATAATCGGTGAAAAAATGCCATGAAGACTCGATTGTGATATTGTCAGTGCTCTTGAGAGGAACAAATGCTGGCGCCTCCTCCAGTGTGAGCTGGGGCATACAGTATTGACTGTACAACATGGTTCAGCTGAACGAAAGAATAAAAGCATGCAAGTGTCACATACCATAAAGCAAGGTGTGCTGCATACATTTCTCCGGTCTCAGACCCCCCATCAACAGTTGCTTGAACGAACACTGAAAGTTGATATGAGTGTGAGAGTCAGATTATTAAATAAATAAATGGAATGTACATCCATTGTTCTCCACCATGTCAAGGTAATAATGACCAATGGTCGACGAGCAGCGGGCAAAATTGGAACAACAAGCAATTTGATCATCCTGCCAGTCAAATGGCAGCGTGAACCATAAATATCAATTCCAACAGGCCCCATGCACACCCTACAAAGCAATATCTTGACCTAGGTCAAGATGCTATCCAAAAGTATATAAATCTGTAGCAAAACATAATTTAATAAAATGTTCATATATTCATTTGGTACAAAACTGCTACAAAAGTAGCTACAATCAATACCTGTTTCCAAGGACATCAATTTATTCATTGTCCGTGAGCGTATGAAAGGACTACTGAAAGAGTAACTTTCAGCAGCCATTTCCAGTGAGAAGGAACACTATTGGTTTTCAGTTTCTTTGTTGTAACAAAGAAAAATAGGAAAGATCTTCTTTTTTTCTCACCTGAAATGGCTGCTGAGAGATAGTCTTACAGTAGTCCTTTTGTACGCTGGGGAAAATGAATAAATTGATGTCCTTGGAAACAGATATTGATTATAGCTGCTTTTGTAGCAGTTTTGTACCAAATGAACATATGAACATTTCATTAAATTGTATTTTGCTACGGATTTATATACTTTTGGATAGCATCTTGACCTAGGTCAAGATATTGCTCTGTAGGGTGTGATGCACAGAGCTTTGAAGTTTAATTTCTCGTGGCCATCGAAATGAACCTCGTAGTATATGCCAGTGTCGGTCAGATGTCCCCTCTTCTTAGGCTGACATCTCCATCCAGGAAATCTGGCCTCTGCCCCATCTGGATCTATATCGGCCATGAGGCGACGAACAGTATCTCTAAATGGAATGTAAGCTCCCCATTTCTTTTGCGCACATATATGTGAACTGACCAGGGAATTTTCATTCCGTCTTGAAGAGAGATTTGGGTCTGAACCGTCCGAGGGCCGTTACGCGACAGCACATTATTCATGGTAAGCTCCGCAATCATAGTGGAGGCAACGTAATTAGGAGGTGGCTTCTTGACAGTGGGAACATTGAATTCACGGTTGAGCTTCTTGAGAGTAGTTAATCTAAAACAGAGAAATTATGTGCAGGTCAATCAGTTCTTGTTGAACACACACCCAATCTTATAGTCAAAGTCTTTGAACAGATAATCACAACGTTGATTTAAGGGCAGACTCTTCCGTGAGTATTCATGCAGAGCCGGACCGAGAATGTCATCGGGAGGACCTGATTCATGAGTCCTGAGAGAAAATATTGGAGCTGGTGATGACTTACAAGTGCCATTATAGTGGCCGTTCACACCAATCTCATTAACCATGTGGATGGACACTGGTTCCCTGGGACTTTACTCATAGTCTTTATACATAATACACAACCACGAAACATCTCTGCTAACCCCTCACTGTGGGAACTGTTGCAGGAATCTCCATCTCAGTCGTGATGGATTGTCTACCGAATCTGCCTGTGAAGACTCCGACAGTGACACTTGATTTGTCCGAGACACTAGCTATATGAGACATTGTTTTCCGATTCAACTCGGATGCTGAACTCAAAAAATATTAATGCTTCATCAACTGATTCTGTTTGGGCTGTTAAATAAATGTACTTGGAGATACCGAACATGTAGGACACATAGTCAAGATTGTTATTGCATATTCAGACAGTGTGCCATGAGCTTACACATCGAGTTCGCGGCACATTGAGTTGCACGTGATTGTGTCGAATTTGATCGTGCATGTTTGATGTGTTCCTGCAGCACCTACAATTTTTGGGGGGCATTAAAACACATCTGATACATCCATACGAGTCCGAAGCAATGTACCTGAGCGCACCAGAGGCTCAGAAGCAGCGGTGCCGGGAGGGGGCACTCTTCAGTCAAGCGGGCAGATCAACATGTGGTCGCTTGACCGTGCAGGCAGCTGTGTCAAAGCTTTCAAGGTATACTTATTCAAATGAGCACTACACTACACTGATGAGTACTATGTTCAAATTCTGCCTCATCGGAGGTCGAATTCATCGACACATGTTTCCGGATCACCGGAAAACATGATGTCAAAATGTCAAAATCAACCTCGACCATCCCGCCTACTGTAACAAATGATCGGCCCACAGCCGAGCCCAATTGGTAGTCAAAGCCGAGCCCGGCGATCAGTTTTCGCGTCTACACATCGAGAAGGGTATTTTATTGCTCATACCGGCCAGAAGGCGCCGTGAGGGCAAGAAAGTCTGGACTATAAATATATATATGCAGGCCCGGGCCTGGCATTTATCAAGCCCGAGCCCTGGGCCCTGCAAAGCCCTGTGTCGGGCTCGGCTCGGCTTGATCAAGCCCGGGCCCGGCTCGGCTCGGCTTGCGGGCCTGGGCCGGGCCCTGCACATCACTAAATTATATGCCGCGCCTCCAGAGTCGAAATCCAAACGCGACTTACATTCCACACGACGACACGTACTTTGAGGAGGTCCCCTGTACATACTACAGTGTCCGAGACGATGTGAATGTCGAAGAGGTTAGTTAGGCAGCGGGCTTGACTCAAGCATGCCGCTGATTGCTTATACAGCGGCTATTTGTGACGCACTGCACCGGTCTCGATTGGTGGCCTCTCTGGTGCTACTCCAGTTGTGTTTCGAACGTGATTCCGCAAATTGGCGCTAATTGTAGTCTTCAGGGCGCCTTTCACATCCACTGGTGCTATAGGCACCATATTAGGGAGATAAGTCGGGACACGAACTCCGGTACGTTTGTGTTCTTATGCAGCCCGATTTTTCGCCTCATTCGCTTCGTGGAGTAGCTGCCACCTATGAGGGTCCAAATGCACATTTATTCGTCCGCAACTTTTTTTGCGGAAATTCGACTTGCCGCAACTTTTTCGTCCGTTTGATGAGCATGCCGCAACCTTTGAAGTCCATTTGGGACAAGAGGTGGGCGGGCCGAAAACCCCTGATATCAACCTCTCAAGTCTAGAGGTGGCTGTACCCCCCACCCCCACCCCCCGTTGTGACCGGATGAGTGTTCCGAGGGCGGTCGGACCGATTTCCGTCGCCCAATTCGGAAATATTTAACAATTTTGATGTCATACACATTACCGGCTACACTTTGTCCCGGCCAAACATCGCAACTCCGGTCTGAACAAATTTCTGAGTCCTCGGATTGAGGTCCACACAATATTGCGACGACCACCCAGATGGACTCGGAGGCAGTGAGAATGGGGGGTTTCTCAATTGTATTTTGCCAGTTGGTGAGCTCGAAGGGCGGAAAACGGAAGTCGAGCTAAAAGTATGTTCAAGCGTGAAATGTGGTCGGATCGGGTTCCGAGCGGAGATCGAAAAGAGGTCGATATCACGGAATCTTCCGGTGCCCACCTCTTGATTTGGGAGGTCAAAAATAGTTGCGGCAAAGTTCGTTCTGCCGCAACTTTTTTCCTGTCTTGAGTGCCGCAACTTTCTTCCAAAGAGTATCATATTCCCTAAGGCGTAAAACCATCATTCGGCCTCCACGAACCGAACTCGGTTATTTCCGAATCTTATTGCACAGCCACACAAGTTACCTCTAGCCTGCGTAGGCCGCCTTGTACGCTAATGTATTCATCCCAGCCCCCGCAGCATAAGCATTCAATGATCTAGTGATCTGCGGGTTGGGCTTCGCCCAAGCCTGGGCCTTCAACGCAGGCCCGACCCATCGTCCGGTGAGCTCTGAACTAGGTCCTTTGGGCCAACTGAGATTTGGGCCGCTTAGGATCGAGGTTAGTCCATGAGGGTGGCGTCCCATGTTATATTTGTAATCCGACTCACCTGCAACAAGTTGAATCTGCGTGTAGAGTACTTCGTACGAGCAAAATGAGGTTTTAACGTTTTTGATGTATTGATCCTGCAGTGATGGCGCATCAGTTCGTGTTCGATAGTGCTATGAAATGCACGGAAAATTGGGAACGGTTCCTATGAATGAGGAATGGCTGGTTAAAACCAATCCCAAATAAGGACTCACCCCCAAAGCACTTTCAAATTTTCAGTCAGGCCCGGGCCCAAGCCCTTGACGGACCCCAACATCACTGAAGGCTTCTGCGCCACCGATGCAAATACTCATCGTTTAGCAAAACGTGAGTGATTGAATCAAATCCCACTTGGTCTCTTTCAAGTAGCCCTCCCGGCTCGTGTTGAACTTAAGTTAAACCATCAATGATTCTCGTCCCGGCGTCGACAAATCACTGATTTAGAGGCAGCAGTGGTCCTGAAACCAGAGTCGTGACACAGCCTCGCCTCGGCTCATCTGTCCAATCCACAGCAGTTTACCTGGATAAATTCATAGGTTGCCTGGAGCGTTCAGCGATTGAGAATTCATAGGTGGTGTGCAATGAGATCCAGAGATAATGGAGTTCGGTTCATAGAGACCGAATCATCGTTGTACACCCCCGGAAATATGCATACCCTCTG
>JARKIE010000415.1:0-75366 GCA_029378255.1 Mycena rosella | reverse complement strand
CTCCTTCGTGCCTTCAGCAGGTTCGATTCGCCGACAGTGCATTTCAGCAATTCTTGTTCAACGATCCTCCTCCAGCGTCCGAAAACGAGGACTGTCTCTTCTTGTGAGCTATGGATTCTTGTTATATCCCACCTTCCACTGACGAATGGCTGAACAGGAATGTATGGGCCCCGTCTACGACACAACCGAGAAGAAGCCCGTTTTATTCTGGATCTACGGCGGGTCAGTTTAAAATCGCCTGTACAAACAATCACAGCTTGCTCACAGCATTTTGGCAGCGGTCTTGTATTCGGTACGGCCTCTCTCCCGCCGATACGACGGGACATCTCTGGCTGTGAACCAAGATCTGGTCATCGTCACTATCAACTACAGGACCAATGTATTCGGCTTCCCCGCGTCCCAGGATATTCCTATCACGCAGAACAACCTGGGCTTCCTCGACCAGGAGCTGGCGTTGAAATGGGTACAGCTGAATATCGCACAGTTTGGTGGAGATCCGGGAAAAGCGACCATCATGGTTCGTTCTCTCTTCCGTATATATCATTATTATGCTTCATTATTTAATTGAACCCCGGGTCAATCTGCAGGTTCCACATCCGTAGGATTGGCGATATGAGAGATCGCGTTGACACACTTTCCGGCAGGTATCATGCTGTCCGCCGCACCGACTTCCTCGTCGACGATACCCGATTTCTCTTCGTTCGACGGGTTCGCTGTGGCGCTGGGATGTTCCCAAGCTCCTGGTCCGGCGCGGCTCAACTGCCTGAAACAGGTTCCGCAGTGACCATCAGGAACTTCACGAATGGCCACCAGCGGCTCTTTCGGGCTGTGGTCGACAAGTGAGTGCAGCAATACTAATTCCGGCCTATCCTCATGGATGACAATGTCACTATGTTTCCCGATTCACTGGAACGTCTTCGCGCGAACGGTACCGCCAAAGTTCCTATCATCATTGGGAAATGGAGAATGACGGGAGCTCGTTCGCTGTTGGACTGACCAATCTGACGGCCTTGCTCGCGGCAGAGTTTCCCGGGAGCCCCATCTCCCCTGATCCGTGCGGTCATTGTATCCCGGCCAAAATGATAGTCTGGTCATTTCAGACGCATTCCGAGATTTGGGAGTCAGATGGTAAGTGGACAAATACATTCGCTCAGGTGTTCACCGCTATGAAAACCATTCCAGCGGGTTTAAACCGTCGACGTTTTTACGTGCGACCTCGGTTTAAACGCGGCCCCGTTTAAACCGGTTTAAACGCAGCTTCCCCTGTAATACTGCCTGTAGATACTCAGACATATATTAAAGACTGTTTAGACATTGGATTAAACACGGATTAAACCGAGCGCTGCCTGTCGATTCTCACAAATACATTAAACACCGTTTAAACATTGGATTAAACGTGGATTGAACCGAGCGAACGCCAGCTACCATACATTGAATAAACTACAAAGTCCGATTAAACCAGGATTAAACCGGGATTAAACGCGGATTAAAACCGAGTGATCAACGGAGTGCACTATTAAACCAAGATTAATCGTCGTTCCAACCTGAATTGAACCGAGATTTTAACCTGATTCAACAGGCACGCAGTTAACCACTCCTCGGATTAACACCCCGGCATTAAACCGCCTCCACCCATACAAGATGTCCTCACCGCGGGCACGCAGCGCCCAAAGAAGGCAATAAGAGTATTCATTTTATATAATGATACGCAGACACTCTGAGACAAGGTCAGAACACTCCGTGAATATGAATCGCACAACTCACATTCAAGAACCATCTCCCAGCTGGGCTTCACACGCTTGCCGTCGGCATTCACTGAAGGCCCAATCGGCGCCCGCGGCTTCGCGTTTCTATCCCGCCCGCTACGCCGCACCCCCTCCTCTACGGGGGCCGTCTGCGGCCTCTTCGGATCAGGCAAGCCCTCAGGCGTATCCTGTCCACAAACGTTAGCGACCTTGTCCCTCCTGAAACTGCTGAAGCATACCGTCGCTTTGCGCTTCCCACCAACATTCCCCGCGCCCCCGGAGGTCCCTGACCCCTCAGCGCCCCCGGCACCCTTTGCGCCCGGCTTCTTCTGTAAAGGTTAGTCGGCAACTGGAGATCCCAAAGCCTAGGATATGGCTCACCTTCATCGTCTTTGCGCCTGCTGCCGTTTTTGGCTGCGTCTTTGCCTTCTTTCCTTTCTGGGTCTACCGCGGTTAGCGAACGCCGAAGCATTCGATGCAAGCAGGCTCACCTTTGCTCGTTTCGGTTCCTCATGCTCGTCTACCGACTCCTCACCACCATCCGCGGACTTCTCGCCGCCGCCTCCCTCTGCTGGCTTGCCACCGGCGCCCCGCCCCCGCCCTCCGCGCTCTGTGCTGGCCTGCCGCCGGCACCGGCGCCCTCCGCAGGCCTCTCGCCGCGGCCGCCTCTGCTGGCTCGCCGCCGCCGCGCCGCCGCCTCCCTCTGCTGGCTTGTCACTGGCGCCCCTGCCCCCGCCCTCCGCGCTCTGTGCTGGCCTGCCGCCGGCGCCGGCGCCCGCCGCGGGCTTCTCGCCGCGGCCGCCCTCTGCTGGCTTGCCACCGGCGCCACCGTCCGCAGGCTTCTCGCCGCCGTCGTTCTCTGCTGGCTTGCCTCCGGTGTCGCCGCCGTCCGCGGGCTTCTCGCTAACACCCTTCTACGCCATTCGTTAGCGCATAAATTGTTAATAAAAACATCACATACTCCCTTGTCCGCAAAGAACACGAAAGGTGGCGCAGTATCTAGCACGCTTAGGAAGTGCTCCGCCAGTAATGTGATCTCGGACGCCTGCAGTTGTTCCGGCGCCTTCAACCCCAGAGGCAGCGCGAACAGCGCTTCATCGTAGAAGCGTCCCGGCTCGGCCTTCAATTCATCCCAAGGCAAAGTCGCGCACTCGCTGCCCCGAGCATGCGCTGTCGCGAAGATGTCAGCTCGCCGTGAAATACTAGACCATCGAAAGACGTACCCCAAAGCTCCGAAAAGTACGCCGTCAACACACTCTTCACCGCGGAACCCGTCATGTCCGCCAGCTCCAGACGCGGGAACACAGGGACCCCGTTGTCATTCCGCCCGATCTCCACCATGCCGCTCGGTACGCTCCGCTTAACATCTACCATCAAACCATCTTCAGCATCTTGCACGACGTTTAGCTAAAAGAAACAACTCACTGGGAAGAGCCTTAGTCGCGAAGGTCGTCCACGGTCCCTCAATCTGGCCCTCCCAGTCGAGAAAGTCGCTCTTGAAGTCCATAGAGTTCCCCGGACAGTGCGCATTGACACTATAGATCGGCCTCGTGTCAGAGCGCAAGTGAAAATCAGACACCGGACTTACTTTGCAGTGATTAACGCCCCGCCCGGCTCGCGATAAGCCACCAGGGCCATGATCTCCACGTTGCCCAGACGCTGGTCACCGCAGACTCGAGTCAGCCCCTCCCACAACGCCATGATCAACATCTTCTGGTTCGCCCCGACGTCCTGCTCCATGGCCAGAGCCCGCTCATCGTACTTCTCCCGCTCCTTGTCTGTCAACGCGGCCCATGCGTCCTTCCTGGCTGGCTGATATCGCCCTATCGCTTTCATCCCAATCGCGGTCGCTCTAGCAGTCGCCTCCTCCATGATGGCGTCCTTCTCCTCCAACGCAAAGAGCATCAGACCCGTGAATCGCCCGCCGCTCAAGAAGTCCTTAGCTCGGTTGGTCGAAGTGGGTGCCACTGCTGTGACACCCTGCTTGAGCTTGTAGTCGTTGTTATAATAATTGTCGAACTTTCTGCTAATTTTCTGTGCCAGCTCCTCGTCAAAATGGAATCTTCAAGATGTAGCCTGCAACATACCGCCTTCCAGGTTGCCTCTAACGATACATATTTGTCCTTTGATTTCTTCTGGTTGGACTCGTCGTCGTCGTCGTCGTCCGAGTCCGGGGTAGGCTCGTTCGCTGCCTCCGCCGCGTCACACTTTTCCTTGAGCTCCGCGAACAGTGGCGACAAGTATATTTCAATGACGGTGGCCTTCTTCCATGCAGTGAGGTCGCGATTGCTGATAGTCTGCCTTTTCTCCACGTAGGTGCTGAAATACGTCGCGATGTGCGCCGCCTGTTCTGGGCTGAAGACAGCCTTCCGAGCCATCGCGGAGGAGTGGATGTGGAGGGTATTGGATTGGTGCAAGGGAGGAGTTTGGTTATGGGGTGCGAGGGAGAAGAGAAAGAAGGAAGCGCAGTGGCTCATCCCTCATTGTTTATTCTAACAAAGGCCAAAGCGCACATCAATGGAGGGGTCAAAGCACTCAGGCACAAAATCGCTTACCATCGTTCCAAAGGGCTGGGGCAGTGGCGAGCACGTTCAGTAGCGACGGTGGAGCCGCCGGACGCTGTCCCAAGTCGGCCGTCGAGGTTGCTCAAGCCGACGTTAACGTCAAGCAGCGCGAGGTGACTGGGTGACCATGGTGAGGTGGGTGGCCATACGACGCGGTGTCCGGCCGTCAATGCGATCAGCTGGGTGAGACCGACGTTCACGTCAAGCCGCTGGTCATTGACGAGTCCGCGAGCGACGTATTCGTCAACTCGTTCGTGACTTCGTGGTGGTGGAGAGTAAAGGACTGATGGGATCACCGCATATACATGTCCAGACAAACGCGTCGCGTCAATTAGTCACCAAATATCCGCAAATAAGCCTAATAATTAGGCACTTTTTCGCGTGTTGCATCGCAGTTTGTTTCTAAATGTAATATTTCAATGAGTGGTACATCTCCAGATTTACGCGTAGCTTCGTCTGGATCTCACTTATTTCACTCACTCTCATTCTACTCCCATGGCGCGCGCTCCTCGTCCGAAGGTCCCCACATCCCGCCCAATACCTGACCTTCGTGCTCTTCGACACAACCCTCTCGCTGTTATTTAGGTCTTCCCTTCCCCCCTTACACTGCTCACCCCGCCCCAGACGCAAAATTCGCGACCCCATTGCGCAGGCGCTCGCGCTCCTCGATGTCCCCAATAACGCCTACCAGAATGAGGGCCCGGGTGAGATCTACGTCGAGCTTCGTTTCGACCCTGCCTTCGTCGCCCAGCTCCGTGGAGCGTGTCTCCCCAGCATCGTACGCGATCGCCACACCCTCCAAGTCAAGGCGGGTCATACCAATGATATGGACCGGCGCCTCGACCAGTACCGCGCATGCGAGAAAAACGACCACAAAATTTATTTCTGGGTGCATTGCGCTGTCCCTAGGCGCATGCTCTCCGGTGAGTCCTTTTCTTTTCCTTTATTCGTGCCCAAACCCGCCACAGAGCGTCTAATCCACCTCACGCTCGCCGCTCTCGGGGCCAGGGTAGCCCGAGCAGCTTGTCCCGGTTGCAAAGTCAAACACCGCGAATTTTTCTCGCTTTCGGCAGCGGGAGGGCTCCGCGCGGTCGAGCGTATTGTGAGATTTTGGGTTGAGGCAATTGAAGGGATATACCATCGGTGAGTTTTCCCTTGCATCCAAGCCCTCATTGCTCATGGATCCATTCTTCAGCGTCAGCTTTCAATGCTAGATGTAGTTCACAATGTAGACTACAATGCATACCAGCAGTCTCTGCCTTATTCCGGTTAATGTGTTTAGATGCAGCCAGAAGATGTGAGGAAACACGTACCGCGTACACCCCACTCCTCAACACCCACCCGTCGCCCTCTAATATCGCCACTTTCTCGCGCAAGGAGCGTCTCCGCCGGCTTTTCCTGCACGCACGCACCACCAAAGGGGGTTGTCGACGCTCGCAACGCTCGACGCTCATAACGCTCAGCGCCCCCCGTCCGCACCCATCTCATCTCCAAGCCGCACGCTCGGAAGCACCGACGTATCCGCCGCTTGTTGCGCACGTGCGGCTTGTGCGTATACTTGCGTCTCCCGGCTCACCACCTCTTCCGCTGCTCGGTATAAACACACACTCATCGCAACCTTGATTTCACATATTTGACAAGGCTTTTTGTATTCAACGACTTACACAATGAGCGCCATGTACTTCACTACCGCTGTGCACCTGTTACCGTTCCCGCCCGAGACAGCAGAGGCCTGCACGCCGGTATTGCCCACGTCGTAAACACATCCCCACACTGGAACGTTATCAGTACCGTCCTCGGTGCTTTAACACCCATTTCACTTACCATTGTTCGACATTTTCTTGTGATAGATCTTGTGATAGAAGACGTCTCGCACTAGAACTTGATCAGGAGCGTTCTTCGGGTTGGAATACGCATTGCATGTACTTGATTTGTCCATTCTCCTGTGATTCCAATCGTTGTGGTGATCGACTATTGAATCTCGCCGGCCACCGGAATACATTTGCCGAATGCTGAGATCAGGCCAGTATTGCTCCGCCACCTCACCATGCCAGATGCAAATGCAATGCTGGCAGGCTCCCAGCGCTCGAAGGTAATCTAGTCATTGTTAGCCGCAGTTATCAATCAAGCAATGGACGACATACGGTATCGCATAGTATTGAGCATGGCTGAATATTTGTTGTAAAGCACCCAAGCGCCCGCGTGTTGCACTCGGGTTCGTTCGCCCTCTCGCAAACTGGACATCATTAGCCAAGGATCAGTGAATAAGCAATACATGACATACAGCAGCGCACGATATTGAGCATCGCCCAGCTTTTGTTGTACAGTACCAGAGCGCCCGTGTGCCCCGCTGCGTCTTGGGTATGGCCGTGGAATTCTGGAGATTGTTAGCAAGCATTATCCACAAGAAGGTGCGAACATACGGCTGAGCATGATTAAGATATTTAGAAGCTTAGTCGCGGCACACTGGTCGGAGGCGATAAAATGGACGAGACAGTATTGCGCAGCGCTGGCAAGCTTAAGTACGGCAGATCCGAGTATCCAAGCACTGATACTTGACCTTCGCTTTGACCTTGCTTGCTCCAACTTGGCCCTCCCTTTGACCTCGCTTGCGATGAGCGAAGGCCAAAGCGTATAAGCGAAAGCACCCGCTGCCCGACCATCAATTAGCGCGCTTCCCTGCCCGACACGTCAATACACCATTTATGACCGCATCTACGTTCCATTTGCGACCTGAAGGCAAGCACGGGTAAGTCATACTTGAATTAAAATCAAGTGCAGCGTAGACTCGCCTCACAATATGAAACAAAACACAACTACAAAAACTGGGAGAGGACCTCCGTTGTTCATCATCCGACCATGTACTTCAAACCGAATGTTATACTTCATATTGAGGAAACAGCATATTATATGGACGAAACACGGTATTCTCGTTCACTTCACGCATCCAAATGGCGCTCGTGAAGGTCCCAATTCTTGAGATTGACCACACCCTTGCACCGCACACCGATCTGCGTCCCCTCGCCGACGTACACATTAACAGACCACCCGAGCTCCTCCCAAAACCCGCCCTCATCGGTCTGGACAAATCTTTCAATAGCTGTTGCGCATTCCAGACCAACGTCCCCGAGAACCAGCTTGTGTTTATCTAGCTGGAGGAAGTCGTGGTCGGTTGAAAGAAAGGCCTTGCTGGGCAGCTTGTCGTCTTGAATCCAAGCCGTCAAAAGAATCCCCCGTGCCTCTGATTCCGATGAAAGGGATGCAACTGCGCTCCCTGCGCCAGTGCCACGCGAGGGCGATGGACTCTTTCTAAGTGGACCCGCGCGTCTGCGCTTAGGAGGCGGGCTCGATGGCGTGGGACTAACCCTTGGTGGGCCAGCGCGTCGGAGCCGTGGAGCGGTGGAAGGAGGAGGACTGGAGCGCGGACGGCCATCGCGTCGGCGGGGGTTACTGGTGGCGGGCTCAACCTTTCCACCCCCTCGCGTCGGCGCTTTCTAGTCGGCAAAGACGGAGACAGAGGGCTAAGGGTGGGGAATGGCTGTAGTTCTCGGCGAGCCGCCGGACGGTTTATAGAAGGTGGTGATGGGGATCGAGGGCTGAGGGTGGGGAAAGGTTGTCGCTCTCCGTGAGCGGCCAGGCGCTGTATAGACGGTCGAGATGCCGATAGAGGGCTGAGAGTGGGGAACGGCTGCCGTTCTCGGCGCTCCGGCTGGGGAGCTCCGGCCAGATCGAAGTAGTCCATTTGTTGTAGCCACGGCAGTATACGACTGTTGTTCGTCATAGCGGTTGAGCTGGTTAGTCGGTTGCCCCGCCCTTTATATTTCTGCCCTCATCAAAGCGCAATACCCGAATGGATCCAAGCGCAATACCTAGAACAGAGAACCAAAGCACCTGTCAGCATGGCCAAAGCGATGGTCAATGAGGCTCACCTTAAGCATTTGCTGTTTCCTCGCGATGTAAGGTCCCTCGGCGTCGAACTCGAGCTCTTGAGATTACTGATTTGTCAGCGTTCCCAAAAGAGTTAAGCAATTCTCAAAAAGGCAATCACGCCTGATTTTTTTCGCATCGCAGAATCATGCATTGAAGTCAAAAAATCGAAGTGTATACAGTGGACTGTAAGTATTTACATAGGGACCGCTGTCCATCGTATTCTATTGTACAATTAGTGGTTCAATGCAATGTAAACAAAAAACAAGATGTTTCCGCGCGCCATCGACACCTCGCGAGACCACCGTTTCCTATGTCCCCAGTTTCGTGCGTCAGGCGCATGGGGATGACGGCAGCACGTCCGAAGTAGAACCAGAACGTGTTAGCGTAGTGGGAAGCAATGGACTTCTCGAACTCCAGCAGCGTCTCGTCCGCCCAGCCTGCCGGATCCTCTCGCGCCTGCATCTCCACTGTGTTCGCGATCGTCGACGGTAGCTCCAGGCCCTTCCAGCCCCACATTAATCGGCCGAGACGCACCAGGTACCCAAGGCGATCCTTGATAGCGCGCGCGGCGAAACCCCGCTGGCCATCCTCGAGCGGCATTGCTATGAGTTTTGGGTGCGAACCGGGAAAACATGCCAAGCAGTCGTGGGGGCGATTGCGGCCCGACGCTCGCCGGTCCAACGCCAGCAATTCGAAGCGGAAGTTTGTCTCCGCGATTTCCCAGATCACCTCTCTCATGCGGTGTAGCGTTATGGGGGGGAGGTCCTCGGGACGGACAGGCAACCCGTGGAATTGGGAGAGGCCGCAGGCCTTCAGCGCCGGACCGAGGAGGTTGCCGATCGCTGCCGTCCACTTCTCGTGTTTGGAGTTTTGGCGCCCTTGCGCCTCCACTTGCCCCGACAGCACGTAACGCCACTCCTGCGAACACAGTGGCTCGTATCGCTGTGTCGGGTGTGCCAGCCGATACAGCAGGGCATCTTTAAGAAGAACGAAATGATGTACCCGCAGTCGGCGCGTTACTGCGTTCTCGGGCGAAGCGAGGAGGGCGGGCTCGGGAAGAACGTAGTGTTTGTCCCGCGGATCGCGGGATTGTGTCTCCCACCCGGGATCCACAAACTTCAGGCCACGCTCCCAGGCTGGAATGGAGCCAGGCATCTCGGGCCGATCCAGCGCCGTGAACTTGTTTCTTTCCTGTGGTTGCTTCCTGCTCTCTGCAGCGGGTGCGTGGCTGGCGGGTGCTTTACGCGAGCTCTTTGCCTTGACTTTTGAGGGTGACTGTGCTGGATCTGCGGAAAACAAAGTTAGATACAGTGTAATGAATATATACGCAGACTTACAAGGCTGATAACGAAGCGATGAGTTGTCGGGCACTGTCGAGCGTCCAGGTTTGGATGGGGACGCTCGGGAGCCACTCGCCCCTTCTGGCCTCACTGCCTCCCAAGGATCTTGGTACACTCGATGCTATGAGCGACCTTGTGTATTGCTTCCACCTTGACGTCTGTGTTGTTGGTGGACGTGCAGATGGCCGAGTGATTGGGGTGGGGAGCAAGTTCGAGAAGGGACTGGGGAGAGTGGGGGGTCACGATGGGCGCATCCTTCTCGGGCAAAACACCGTGTGGGTGAATATACCAGTATGGTAGTCCCGCCATCCCTAAACGCTGGGCGATGCGTGCGTCACCGGTATAGGTACCCACTAGCTTCTCAGCAGGCGGCGTCGAATTCGTGAGCGCCGGGGATTCCATCCGTTTCTTGTACACGGTCATGTAAGTTAGGGCCGCGTCAAGCTCCAGAAGGGTACGCTGCAGGTTGCGGACAGCGAGGAACGTCTCCTCCTCGGTCGCTGGTACCGTCTGAAGCCGCTGGATGGCCAGATCCATGGAGACCACCAATGCGCGGATGGCAGCAGGAACCTGCTGCTCGGATAATAGCTGTGTATAGCGCTTGTAGTCTGTTTGCAGCTCGTCGACTACTGCTGCCAAGGCCGACCACTGCACGGTGTGGAGTTTTCCGAGAGCTTCTGTGGCGGTGGGGCTGCCTTGTTTCACGAAATCCGGGGACTGTGGGTTCCACGAGAGAATGGCCCATTCGGCCGGGAGTCCTTGGGGGGTACGAATAGCACCCAGGTGGCAGTACCGCTCGCTGAACTGCTGGGGCCATTGGGTAAAGTCGTCTTCGCCGTACCGCAGGTCGCGTCGTATGAAGACGTTGTGGTGTGGGTTGGCGGGCAGCACTGGAATATAATCGGCATTGGTGGTGACCAGGTATTCGACTTGGCCGACTTTGATCATCGCCCCGATTCCGCGACCAAATGGAACTTGTAGCGAGCATTAAAAAATCACCCAAGACAGCAATTGCCTCAGGTACGTACCTCCCATCTCTCTGCCTGCATTTTGGCCGGTACTGGATCTGGTTGGCGCCATCGCCACATCTAAGATGAATCACGCGTCAGCGTTAAGCTTTCGCGTAGTTGACCAGCGACGTACCGCCCGCCAATTTCTGTTGCTTCAAAAAATCCTGGAGTTGGTCCATGATTTTTGGTGGGCGCGCCAAGTCGACAAGTCCAGCCGACGTTGAACGTCAAACTTGGTTGCCGACGTTAAACGTCAAGCACGGGCCCACCGACGTTGACGTCAAATGGATATCGGTCTTGTTGGTTGTGCCTTCGCTGAGGTCGAGGTGAGTTGCTGCGGCTGAGTTGTTTGACCGTTGTTTGACACTGATCAAGCCGGATCAATAGCGGATCAAACTGACTTGGCGAAATTCGCCCTTCAAGCCTGACCACAACAACCCTGCTTGACGTTAACGTCGGCGATGAACCCCTTGGCCTTTGACTTCGCGTCGAGGCCGCTTGACATCAACGTCGGCGTGTCGGCGTCTCACTGTGCGTCTCCCACGACAATCTTCAAGACTTGAATCACTTGATTCGCGACACCGCGCTTGGGCCTTGTTCGCCTTTTCTCGCTTGGACCTTGCTCGCTTTTTTGGATGGCTTGTTGTTTCTATTGTTTCACTGGCTGGCACTTTCTGGTATCGCGGAGAATTTATTGTCCAAGTTTCAGGTAGCTCGCTGAGGCTATTGTCTAGATCTTTTCATATATATAGCCCCTTCGTGTCGCGTCCCCGCCCCAATTATCCTGTTATGCCCGCGTCTCGCCGAGGCCGCTCAACTCTCCCCTCTCGTGGTAAAGCGCCCGTGCGCGTGCCTTCCCCGTTGCCCCGAATCACCGATCCCTACCATTGGATGTACGACTCGTTGCTATATCCTGCAGAATTAGTGAGGCAGGAATCGGGAAGGATCGCCTCCAATGCCGAAGTCTGCAGGCTTCTCAAGTTGCATGGTACGTTCTGCGGTTCTTTCTGAGGGTATTTGTTCAACACGACGTTCCAGTGAAAGCCAAACGTGCAAACGCCAAGAACATACCCAACCGCGATTTGCGGGAAAGAGAAGGCTGGGATACCCAGCTTCTCTACGAAAGAGAAAGTGAGCATAATTAACGTCATTCTCCCAGTGCAGTGCCTGACCTTTAGGGTAGAGTCTGCATATGAGGACGAGTACGGCAAATTCGTTCCCGATGCCGAGAACGCGGCCTGGTTCGCCCGAAAAGCCCCTCGCGTTGTGCTGCTCAAAGCTGCCAGAGCCGCCGCCGGTACGTCCACTTCCTTGGTGGTAATTATTCCTACTCAACAGCATGGTCTAGTCGAACTAAATAATCACGATGACCCCCTCATGGCGGCGTACTTGGCCTTGGGTATGTTAGGATTCTCCCCCATCTTGAACATGCTCATATCAATCCCCAGCGCAGGAATTTGAGGCCGACTTCGGTCACGCGTTTTCGTCTCAGGACGGCTGGGACGAACACTTCAAGCAGATGGCTTTCCATGCCAGCACCGCTGAGGCTCTCGCAGCCCGCTTTGATAACGACGTCGAGCAGATTGCAGCCGCTGCATCTCAACCTGTGAAATTCACGGTATACAACCCCTACGGCCCGGACGACACGAATTATCTCAGGTTCAACAACGAAAGTACGTCCTTTGTTTCACGTTACTCGCAGACGCTCACCTTGGGTCCAGTGCGCCGGCATGCGCTAACGCTCGACCCAGCCGCTACGTCCCCTCCGAGTGAGGGTAAGGAGATTGTCTTTCTCATCGCCAATTGCTTTGCGGATTGCCCCGAGCGGCGTTTGCGTCAACATTATAAGTGTAAGGTCCCCGATGTCCTTGCCATTCACATCTTCTGACCTCCAGCAGGCGCATACATCAAATATCTCCTGCAGCGAACGGCATGGGACCACTCCAACGATTTGAACGACACGATACAAGAAAGCCGCGGCGCGAATTCAGCTTCCCCTTTCACGGGCCTGCGCCTCTTATGGGAAACTAGGTACGGAGAGTACGACGACTAGTTCAATTAGTTCATACAACTCCCTGCTGTAAATATGTTCTATGTAAATCCGTTCTATGCTATCTAATTACAAGAAGTGTGCCCTTCTAAATATTTCGGGCCAGGGGCACTCGTTCAAAGAGCCGTGAACTTCGATATCACGGGCCGATGAATTAATTCGAAGAAGCCGGCACTTCAAGATCGCGGGCCGGTGGTATTGTGATGAACGTGGTGAGCGGCAAGTACTGGTCGAAACTGCACATCGGCAGGTAAGTCGTTTATTGGATGTATTGCATGCATGTCGCTTATCCTCGTTTATCTCAGTAATATACATTTTAGTAATTAATCGCCCCCCGTACAATGCAGCGAGCGATATTATGGCATCCTCGTTCGTGTCCCTAGATACTATGAACTATCTAATTGTTCGCTATTGTATTCCTTCATTGTAAATCGTCAGATTTGATTAAGGAGCCCCATTAATCGACCAACGCACCGGAAAATCGGCCAACCAAGAAGTTTGTGATACCCCTCCGCCACTCGGATAATCCCTCGCCGCCCCCCGCAATCCTCCAAGTCGATTTTTTCTCGGTGATAGACAGTGCACCAATCGCACTCGTGGGGCCAAATCCACGCCCCCTCCCGCTTGAAGTGGTTGTGGAGCAGAGCCTCTGCGACCAGTCGAACCGATCCAGCGTTCCAGGTAACTGCCGACTCACCAAATTTTTTAGCCAACGGTACTTCCCAATAAAACCACCAAATCTGCCGCTGCCCCCTGCATTGGCGAAGCCATTGCTTCCGTCGTTTTGGAGGGTCGATGGCGCGGCCGATTTTGATCTCTCGTCGGGTGAGGGCGCGGCGGCAGCGACGCTTTGGACAATTCGGTTGGTAGCGAGGTATTTCGTACACGTAGATTCCGCCGGGGCCATCGGTCGACGAGACGGCGCGACGAGTGAGGGCAGGATATAGTCTCACCATCCTGTAAACATTCAGGTTCCAGTTATAAAAAAAGCACGCCAGGCTAGTTACGTCGGAGATGAGGAGGAGAGGAAAGTTAGACGCAACCAGCGCGGGATGGATTGGTTCTGGAGGTAAGGCGTAAAATGCGAATCTGGGCCCTAAATCAAGAGCTCGGGCTACTTACCTGCGATATGAGAAGTAGAGAGCCGGGGCCGGAGTGTTCTGGAGGTAGGCGCCAATTACGAAGGTGAGCCAGAAATTGTCAACGAATCTGAGCCCGAAATCCAGAGCTTCGGCCTGCTTACCTTCGATATGAGAAGTAGAGACGCGGTGAGCGCGGGGACCTGACCTTGGCAATACGAAGCAGAAGTCCCGGAGCCCCGGAGTTTGCTGGAGTGTAAGTGCAAGATTTCAATGGGGGTTGTCAATGAACACAGTTCAAGAATAAGAAAAACTACTCACCTTGGATATCAAAATAAATAGAGACGCGGCGGGCGCGGACGCGGAATAGTTCTGGGAGTAGGACACCGATTACAGGTGCAGAAATCGTCAATGAACGCGACAGTACCAGGCCACGAGCCCTAGATTGTGCTGGATATGTAGTTCAAAAATCAGAAAGTGGGTCGTAACTCAATGAACTCAATGCGACTTACCTTTTGGATGCGAGGGGAAGTGCCAGGGCGCGAGTCCGGAATTAGTTCTGAGGTCCGGCGGCAAATGCAAATGTCGGCGAAGAGATGCGGGCAAGTCCCAGCGTCCGCAGAGACATACCGGTAAAATTCGACTTAAGCTGTGTGACTACCTATCATCAAAGAAAGACTTTGGACAACTTACCTCCCGGCTTGGCCGTGCGTGTCGGAGAAAAAGAGAGGTAAGACTTCGCCTTGAATTTTTAACAACCAACTGAGCTTGCGGCTCCAGCCAGCGCGTACGAGGTAGCAATGTTATTCCGATAAAAGACGCACCTGGGACGACCTACCTGCGAATCAAGACAACTTCTGAAGGCAGAACTTTATCGCCCACCACACCATTAATTTGAATGAACCTTGATACAATACCGACATACAAGCAATGAAACCGACATTTATTGTCAATGTTTATAGTGTCCCCAATTCAATGCATGGGGGAGGGATATATGGTATAGATCTGCTCCCCAGAATATTTTCAGCAATTTTGGTGCGCCCCTTGCATCTTGGGGCTGTTGAACCGATGTTTATCTGCTGTTTGGCTCGTGATGTGATTGATGATGTGATGGGGATCAATTCGGCGTGCGGGGTACTATTGAACGCAATGTAACCGACATTTATTGACAATGTTTATAGTGTCCCCAATTCAATACATGGGGGAGGTATATATGGTGTAGATCTGCTCCCCAGAATATTTTCAGCAATTTTGGTGTGCCCCTTGCATCTTGGGGCTGTTGAACCGATGTTTATCTGCTGTTTGGCTCGTGATGTGTTTGATGATGTGATGGTGATCAATTCGGCGTGCGGGGTACTATTGAACATCCTGAACATCCCGGCATCTCCTGTCCCGCCGCATCCAACAACGAGTTGACTGCGCATCGCTCCCGCTCAAATGTGATTGACTGAGAGCGTCGTCCCTCAGCTTGACTTCGCGTCGGCACCGATCACCGCCAGCATCCATCACTTGGCGCCTGGGCCTTAGCTTTGCCAACAATAAGATTGTCTCAGGCTCTCAGCATTGCGATCTTGCTTCACTGCCGAGACAATAGCAAGACAAGGCGGGAAATCGACTCTGAGCCCGTTTAGCTATCACACAATAGCCAGACAAGACCAGACAAGGCGAGCCCCGATTGTTGGAGCAACAAGACATTTTGCGTCGTTTAAGTGAGCGCCACATCACTTCAATTCGTCCCTCTCGCCCCCAAAATGGTCAGCGCCAACGAATCTTTCATGCAGGAACTAGTCGGCCCCCCGCCCACCGATTTTCCTCCGGCCCGACTATTGCGCTCAGGCAAGCAGTGTAAATCTCGCCACTTTTACCAAATGTGCATGGGCGCCAAAGAACCACGACGACTCGGGACTTACGCCGAGCAGTGCTCAGCAGAGGAGGGCCCGCGCTGCCCACCCCGTTTTGCTCCGCTGGCTACGCAAGCGTTATTCGATATGTATGAGACCGAGCTGGCTAAATTCAAGTTGGTCAACAACAGCATCGACTCAATCGTCCGGAACGTCAAGCAGAGCCAAGCTGCCTTGACAGCATTGGAGACGGCTACTCCAGTCGTATGGCTTCCCAAGATCGTCAAACAACTCCGTGCGTCGGAGGAAGTCTTACCTAGTTTGATGACTAACTATTTAGCAGGCAAAAAACTGGACAAGGCGAGGCAAGCTTTGGACCCCTTGGACTCGAGTGCCCTCCTTGAATATCCCGGCATGCCAGACGGCCCCGCGGATAATCTTGGTAACTAGACGCGACTATGCATCGAGG
This sequence comes from Mycena rosella, assembly GCA_029378255.1. Taxonomy (NCBI): domain Eukaryota; kingdom Fungi; phylum Basidiomycota; class Agaricomycetes; order Agaricales; family Mycenaceae; genus Mycena; species Mycena rosella. The sequence continues at coordinate 59,338 of JARKIE010000415.1, read as the reverse complement.
GCCATGTTAATATTCATTTGCAGGCACGAAGGCTAAGACCTCCAAGGCCACGAAAACGTCTACCCCAGGTATTATTTTGGTGCTACACTGCTCATAATTTACCAGTTACTTACAAACATTGCTATTTAGCTAAAACCAAGGCCACGAAAAGGTCGACCTCAGGTATTTCTTTCCGCTCCACTGCTCATCATCTGCTAATAACTTGCCAACAATTAGCTAAATCGACCCCAAAGGAACCCAGCGTGCGAGCAGCAATGAAAGGCAAGGGAAAGCACAAGGCGCCTGCTACCAGTATGTTCTGTCGCGTATGCATTCCTGTCGATACTTATCAGGGGCGCAGCAGAGTCTGTGGCGAGCGAGGTCACGTCTGACCAATTGGACGAGCAACCCGGTTAGTCTGGGGTGCCTACCACAGGCTATCCATATTCACGTTTGGTTTACAGTGCTCGAGCTTGCTGCAGTGCAAAGCACCACCGCCTCGGAGGACCCAGCAGCGGAGGAGTGGCTTGTGCCGGAGGGAAATGACGAAGATAACCATGACCAAAGTGCGTAACACTCAAATACTTACACTTCCATATATAAATGCGACTTTCAGGTGGCACCATTCACGCTGTCGTATACACCGACGCTGATAAACTCCCGGCGCAATATGTTCTATATGTGCCGAACACGAAAGCCTTCGAATTTTCGAGGTACCAGCCAGCCACCGGCCGCGATCTTGAAGGCTTTTCTGTTATGTCTGAGGGCTACAAGTCTGCCCGCGACACCTTGAACCTCGAGCGCCGGGGCTCTTATATGATTTATCGCGAGCGTGGATTGTCTCCGAGCCGCTGCCCTGATATAGAATTGTGGGAGCAGCGCGCTCTTGATTCGGCGGATGTTGCTGGTATTTTGGTTAACCTCCAATTATTTCACCTTTTCTAACTGCTATTCAGAGGCTAAGAGCGCCAGCATATTTGCAAGCTCCTCCCAGCCTGCCTCCTCCCAGCCTACGAGATCTTCAGGGCGCACTTGCGTCGGATCCAGTTCCGCCCAGAACAACGCCTTCGCGTCTTCTTCAAAACGATTGGCTGAGGATGTGCCGCCCGAGTCTACTAGGGTCTGGAAGAAAGCGAGGCACTAGTTAGGCGAGCCGTGGTTCCCAAATACTAGGTTGTGAATATAAAACGATTATGTTAATGAGAACGTTGACCCCAAATGCCTGAGCCGCCAAGCGATTCAATTAACGTTTGGCGGGGATGCGCTCAGGCCTCGAGATTGAGAACAATACCCAAAATGTTTGAGCCCCCGAGCGATTCAATCAAAGTTTCGCGGGGATGCGCTCAGGCCTCGAGATTGAGAACAATAAGAAGTGCGCTGACGCGACGGCAAGAACAACAACAAGCTCTGACTTTCGAACAACAACAAGCTCGGATGAGCATGGGCTTGGACGCCGCGATTCAAAACAACAATGAACATCCTACGACCTCATCTATGCGCTGGCCCTTCCGCTATGCTTTGACCTCCAGAAGCTGAAGCCCTCCGACGACCTCTTTGTTTGGAATCTATGCGCTGGCCCTTCGATTTTGCTTTGACCTCAACACTGCGAAGAAGAACAGCATCGGCTATTCGGACCATGGAGAATAAAAGCTGAGTGTAGTGGCCACACATCCACAAGACTTCTCCTCGCAGCATGAGCAATATTATGCCTAACGGTACGCGTTTTGTTTAGAAGTCGGAACATTGGATATTTATTGCCGTCTAAGTCTCCCGACTCTGACAGCCGATTTCGAGCTCGTGCACGCTATTCTGGTGATCGAAAACAAACAGTGCGTATTGATCTCTTCGCTGGCCAAGGAATCGCTGAGCTTACTCCTGATTTCCAGATTGCGAGTGCGCAAAATGCTTGTGGACAACGCGCAGGAGAGTGTTGTCGGCCTGTTCCGTGCGCGTGTAGCCCGGGATCTTTTCAACATTCGCGCTCAACAGCTGCTGCGCGCTCCTCGCATGTCGAGGCTCATTGAGGCTTTCGACGTCGAGAAGCCGGAGGATGCTCGACTGTTCCTGCCGTCCCAATACCAATCCATTCAACAACAGGAGTTGCGTTTGCAGACTCTCGGTCATGCGGAGTACATCCTGCGCGCAGGATACGCGAAAAATCAGCTCCAGTCATTGCGCGTCTTGATCCGTGTCTTCAAGACCCAGAAGGCCAGCATGCACGTGAACGCTGTTGGCGGCATGCAGCTCTGGCAATTCCGGGTGACTATGGCCAAGACTGCAAAGCTAATCAGGGCAACTGCAGAGGTGTATGAGCGTCACCGCAGTGCTTTGTTGACCCTCGGGTTGCCTGCTAATAACCAGGCATTGCAGCCCTTGCGCAGGGCGCACTTGTCAGGGGGGCTACCTATCTTCTAGACAATTATGTACATAATACTGGATTCATAGAGATCGAATAATTATGTGCTCATAGATATCCAATTGATCCGCGACAGGCACTTGAATTGGCGCGACAGACACGAGGACACTTGATTCTATTTAATGAATATTACGGGCGTGACCGCGTCTGAGCACCGCCACACGCGGAAATCACGGATCAAACTCAAGCGTGCGCCTCCCTTCAAACCACTTCAATACATTCGCTCGACACAGGCTCCAAGATATATCGCAAATGGGATTGACGTCTACGTTGTCCATTCCTTGGTATGGGATTGACATTTACGTCGTCCATGCCTTGGTTTCCCCACCTCGCTTTGACTTCGCATCGAGCTGCGAGCAGCACGCAGCGGGTCTTTGGGGGTCTTGGACTTTGCTTTGGCCTCATGTAACTTGAACCATACTCGAAGTGGGCCAAACCATCATCCCCAGCGGGTCTTTGGGGTCTTGGACTTTGCTTTGACCTCATGTAATTGTATTTCGACATCGCTTTGGACCGTCCTCGAAGTGGGCCAAACCATCGTCGCCCTTTGGGGCCCTTGCTTTGGATGCGGACTGCTTAGAAAACCGCTTGGGTGTGGCTTTTTAAACTGGGTGAGAGTTCGCGTTTTCTCCATCGTTTCCAGCATGTCCGACGTCTTTCAGCCCTCTTATTTGGATCAACTCTACCTCAATCAGCCCTCGGACATGTCTCGAATCTACATCAGGCCCCCCATGGGCGCTGTGGAGGCGTTGCTCCGCGAGGTTGTCCCACCTCCCGACGAGTCCGAGTTCGATTGTAGTCCTTGTCCTCATGGACAGGACCACGGGTTCCAACTCAACACGGGAACGGTGATCGCGACCTCGGCAGGGAGGTGGGAACTCCATTGCAATGCCGGGGAAGACGAGCGCTGCCCTCGCCAGCGGGGGAAGGAGTTACCCATCACGCAGGTGAAAGGGCTCTGGACCCTCTCCTGCGACTACAGGATACGCAACGAGGCCGTCAATAAGCTGCACGTAGGGCTTCGCGACAGCAAAGAGGCTCTGCTTACGCTGTTCGCTCTTGACGCGGAACTCCAACAAACGGGAGCGGTGGCCCCTGCACTTCCCGAGCTGGCGGCAGCGAAGATGAGTAAGTGGTCGACCTCGATCTGTCGGAGTACACGCTGACACCACTTTACCAACAGCGCAAACCCTGGGCCGTATCAGAGAGTATGTGGCAGATCTCGAGTGGGCCGTCTGGCCGAACGATCCGGAAGTCTTACCGGCGAATGGTAAGTTGTATTTACTCCATTGTATACACCTGCATATGCTCATTGTTCTTGCTAGACATGGAGGGGAAAGGGAAAGGCAAGGAGGTCCAGAGTACGTATTCTAACATCGTGTCTGTCTACGCCGGTTAAACCTGTGATACAGGCCGAATCCGTGCGGTGTCCGAGGACTATTTCCCTGTCCCGGAGGATTACGACGAAGAACGTGGGTGGTGCGGGTCTTAACGATTCCGAGAACTAACAAATTCCACCTAGTCCTCGATCCCAAGGAAAGCGAGCTCCTTATCCTGTATCCGAAGTAAAAAAACGGCCCAGCCTTGGAGGGCAAGTCTGGATGTACGTAACAATCATGGTCAATGTGCATTGGCTAATATTTCTCTGAAGCTCACGTACACGTTACCGTGTACCGTGAGGCTCGCCGTCCAGCACTGCACGTTCTGTGCTGGATGCCCGGAGTATATTTCGATCTGGGTGCTTACGACGTGGAAGAGTGGCGCGAAGCCCAATTTCTCAGGTTTTGTGTGGGGACGTCCAAGTACGAGGCTGCCAAGGGGCCGGTAAATATGATCGGCCGCGGTAAATACATGATCTACCTAAAGAAGGGTGTGCACTATTCGGACTGTCACCGGCTCAGGACATGGGAGGAGCGGGCTCGCGAGTCGGCCGATGCAGATGGTACGTTCTCTTGTTCGTCATGATTCCCCGCTTACACTTATATATTAGCTCATACCGTGGCCTCTTCCTCCGGGGTGGAGTACTCTTCCAGTCCCGATCGCCCAGAAGCCCCGCCCCCCAATGCGGTGGCTTCTTCGTCCAAGATCGCCTTCGCTTCATCATCGAAGCGCAAGGCCGAAGTTGCGCTGGAAAACATCGCCAAGAAGGTCAAAACGCACGTCCCAGGATCGCTGCACAACCCGATCTCGGTCCCCTCGTCTGATCCAGACGCGGACACGGCAGAGGCGGACACCGATAGCGACGTCGAGATCGTTGCTGTCAAGGAAGTGGGCCTGGTCGCCTCCTCGGACGAAGAGATGTGAGACAAGCTGGGGTCTGATTTTCAACCAGTTACGGGATTCTTAGACTATGCGCTTAGCTATAATGTCAATTTATATTATGATTCTGACTTGACCTTGATTTAAATTACCTGGTTTTCATTGAACTGGGAATTGAGTTGGGATTGTGTTGCGGCGGAGCAGTTGATATGGTGAGTTTGGTCTTTTTTGCGGGTATATACAGCGACTTACCCGGATACCCGGAGTAGAATTGCAGATAAGATTAAACAGCAATGAATTAACGGCAAGATCCCCACGAACGACAAGCATGAAGAGTAACCGTGTCGAAGCACGCGACACAAAACAACAAAAAAACAAAAAACAGGGTTGCTGACAAGTCTGCACGGCCAAAGCGATTACTAGCGCCCTGACAGTTTACTTCCTACTCTCACGGAGCGATACTGTGACATCCCGTCGCGCTATTTAAGCTCAACGAGCCTCTTATGCAAACAAACTCTCTGTCTCTCTAACCACTACCATCTCTCATGGCGCGCCGCCCTCGCTCTCGTCTCCCAGCCCGACTCGGAATCCGCATCCCGCACCATGTCAATCTCGCTGTCTTGCGCGCCTTGCGCACCGACGAGCCTCTCCGCCATGTGTACGTTATAATTTTTTTCCTCTACTTTCCTTTACAGCACCGTGAATGGTTTTCACTGTCTGCTGCTGGAGGCTGGGCTGGGGTTCGGCGGGTTATTCGACGGGCGGTGACGGAAGCCGGGGGTGTTTTTCGGATGTAAGTAAATTTCCTCGCTGATAGCGCTGTCTGGTCTAATTCCCTTTGCAGGATTCGATTCAGAACTTAGTGTAGCGTAGTTCAACGCCTGTATTGGCATCGCAAACGGTTTTTTTGGAGGAGACCCACCGTCCTGGCCAGAACACTTGGTGAGGACCAGAATGGCCTCCAACGCCATATGTCTTACATATTTATCCATTATAGCACGTGCGTGCTGCCTGAACTGCGTATCGGTCTTTCAGGTGCGGCCCGTTGCCGAGACGCACATCGCTCATTGATTCTGTCAGATCTTCCCCCTTGCAAAGGTCTCAAACGCGGTCGAAACAGTTGAGCCGCACACCCGGAAGCATCGGCGGATTCGCCAGTTGTTGCGCGTGTGCGGCTAAATCCTGGCTTCATCGCCATTCAGTATTCAACTCAATGTAATCCCAGCACAGCCAAACCTCTTTTGCCGCCACCCTTGGTGCACCCATCTTCGGGGAAGCTCGGAGTTTTTTTTTGCATGCTTGCAGCTTGTTTCCTGGGTGTTCAACCCAAATTCGACCATCATTTTCCTTTTGGTTTATTGTGATTTGTGTAGTGTATTTACCTCCAATACAATGATTTGTAAACAACTAAAATGAAATACGCCGTGAACCAGACTTGGCGGGATACTAAAGATGCTTACAAATCTCATTGTTTCCGAGAATGGCTGGAATGAACACGTGATGTGACCAGTGGCGCTAATTGCTCTTTGACCACAACCACCACCACCATTGCGCATCGACTTCAGCCACTCGACACAGTTGACGAACACGTCGCTGCTCTCCTGGTTTGACGTTAACGTCGACCAACCAATCCCGCTTGACGTTCACGTCGGCACTCCGACACTCAACAAGACTCAGCAATTTCGGGCGTGTGGCCACTCTAGGTGGAGTGATCGCGTTCAGGTGGGTATTGGGATGGGAATCGACATTGGGGTGGATATTTCTTTCGTGCGCTGATTTCATAACTCAAGGAGTCGAAGCGCCACTCGGAATTGCCTGTGCTACCGCTGAACTGCATCATCCCGCCGTCATTTTTATGCAAGTAGACATCTATCGTGGTCTGCGATATACTAAACGGTGAATCAGAGCTAAAGTTTCTCACCCTGGTTTCCGCTCCACGACGCCGCGATGTTTCTTTCCGTTTCGCAGAAAAGATCAACAAAGCGCAAGGCAGCAAAATTCCAAGAACAATGCCACGAAAACCCGGGGGACACTTCCAATGAGATCGTCTATGAGTCTGTGGGCGCCGCTGGCATAACCTCTAAGAGAGTGAAATTAGGTACGCCTGAAGCTCGCGTCGCGGGTATAACCGCTAAGAGACTGAAATCAGATCCGGCCGAAGCTCCGCATGTAGTCCTTCAAGCGCCGCCCATCGTGAATTCGGGAGGACCGGATAAAACGAAGAATGCGACCCATGTACGTTTTCCCTTTGTTGTTCTTGTACGCTGGCCAACTAACTGTGGAATACAGAACGCCCAGATAATTGCGGACTTTGAGAAATGCCGTGCTGAATTGGGGGACGAGGTGCTGGGCCATGAAGCAAACGACAAGATGGGCACTCCTTGCGACTGCGGTAGCGGTGCGCTTTGCGAGTTAATGTGCCGCGACTGTACGCAGTATCCAGCGTCTTGCAGAAGCTGTTTTGTGAGGGATCACAAATATAATTACCTTCACTGGGCAGAAGTATGGGATGCTGAGCTCGGGTTCTACACGCGCCACGGTATGTCAATGATTGCGGCCCCCCTGCAAATTGGCCACAGCGGAAACCGGTGCGAGGCGCTACCAAAGGACGCCATCGGTCGGCCTTTTACGATCACCCACACGAACGGTGTGCATCGCACCTTGGTCCATTTTTGCGCACACACAGGGGGCAATGGGGTCAAACCCTTGATGCGCGCAGAACTATTCCCTGCGACCTTCGACAAACCGATGACTGCCTACACTTTCCAAGTGCTGAAAAACTTCGAACTTCACAATCTGGAATCGAAGCAATCCGCGTATGATTATTGCGGGTCGCTCATGCGGCTCACAGACAATGCTTTTCCGGCGGAGAATGTTACAGTACGTGGAATTGGGTTGCGAGTGTGAATCGAACTGACAGCGTTTTACAGGAGATAAATGAGAACTTCATCCGAGCAGCTCGTCTCTGGGGGACAATGACGACGGAAAAACGGATGGGCATAATGCACGGCATTAGCGCCGTGATTCCTCATCGCCCGGAGGGCAATAGCGTCCTCATTTGTCCTGCATGTCCCGAGCCTGGATTTAACATGGATAAAAACATGACGCGCCAGCTGCCCGAGGAACTGAGGTTAGCCCGGCTTACGCGAGTATCGACGGAACCTGATGTATTTCTTAGGCATTTAAATCAAGAGCGATTGACACTGGACGGCAACTTTCATTGCAACAAAGCAAAGAAGACCAGCAAAAACAGCGACCCCAACGACACATCTCTCTACATTGGTAAAGCTCATTTCCCGGAGCAAGCGGCTCAAAAGGCGTATCTGGCGAGGGCGCCAAAATCTCAGGAGGCGAGTGAAACTCCTCGCCATTTGTGAAGTGCGAGGGAATAATGTATTACAACAGAAATCGACCTGCAACTATCTCAAGGCGGTGAACAACCAAGACAAGGAGAAATTCAAGAATATGGAGGTCACTGGGGTCGTCAACACGCAATGCAGCCACGTATTTGTGCGCGCTTCCGTGGATCTGGAGTTTGGTGAAAGGTAAAGCTTTGCTACCGTTGATAATTGCATAGGAGCTGATCGTATCGGGTTTCAGATTCGTAAACGTCGACGCCGCGTTAGCGCACGCATTGCGCCAGAAAATGGCGACAGGGGCCACGGGCGAGTTCAAGTTGCAGTTGGAGGTCGACGTGGCCAGCGTGGACAGAGTCACGTCGTACGACATCGCTTGCCAGTACAGTGTTAAGGTCGTGGAGCGGTTTGAACGGTCTTTCCCCGACTTGGTTCCAATCATAAAGAAGATGCGCTGGGCGGTGCCCGCTCTCCATGTGCAGGGGCATGAAGCTGGTTGTTTGTACGCCTATTCGACGGCTTATATGCTGGCGACTGGGCATTCCCATGGCGAGACAGCCGAGCAATACTGGCCGGAGCTGAATCAGCTCGGCCCCAAAATTCGTCAAATGAATTACGGGCACCGTCAGGATGAAATAATCAAGCACCACAACGATTGGAATCATAAAAAAATGTGTAAAATTGGTACGTGAAACAGTTATTGAAATGAGAGGAACGGAGCTGATTTGGCTCAAGTCGTAGCATTGGTCGATGAACTGGACGACGCCAGGGCGAAGTTCAAGGGCTTTCAGGCTCATTTTTGGGGATTGTGCGAAAATCTGGTGGCAAGGATCGACAAGGAAGGGTGGTGGGATATGGAGCGGAAGAGTAACCGCGTGTCGGCGAAGGATGTGCGGAGCGTGTACAGGTACGACTCTAAGATGAAGGGCAAGTGATCTATTCGAACAAAATACGGAACCTGTAGCTGACATGTGTATGTATTCAGTGCCGACCCAGCTCGCGATCTATAATCAAATGCTCAATGACGAGGCGGCGGTGGGAGGCGGGAGTGATGCGATCATGGGCAAGGCTGCGTTGGTGCTGAACACAGGGATATTAATCCAGGAGACTCAGTACGTCGACCACAGTCGGATCGCAAATATGTCTAACTGAGTTTGGTTTAGGGCTGCCATCCGCGAGCTTGTTGCTGCAAACAAAGAGCAGCCGCTGGCCTCGACCGAGAAGGAGATCAGCAACCGCCGCAAGAAGGCAGTTCAACGGATCGCAGAGTGGCGCGTGGATCAGGCGGCACTCATGCCGGAGATCGCGGAGATGCTGGTGAATCGTGTGGCGTGCGAGGTCGAAGATGAGGTTCTGTTTTTGCCGTCGGACTTTACGGGGGAACACCGCGCGTTGATGAAGATGACGGGCTTGGCGCTGGAGGAAGCAAAGCTACGGGAAGGGGCGGCGTATGACGCGCTGAAGAGCGTGCAAGTGGTGACACCGACGTTGATGACGCTGAGCGATGGGAGGCGCAAGCAGGAGAGTGGCCAAAAGCAGCTGACCGCATCTCAGAAGAACATCAAAGACGCGGAGAAGTGGCGCGACAAGCACATCCGGAATTACATGAGCGCACGAGCGGCGTTGATGGCGCTGGGCACATGCACAGGGGCGGTGGATGATTTCCCACCTCTCACCATCGCGGACACGTTCATGAAGTCGAGGTCGCTGTCCCGCCCGCTGGGGGCTTCTCGCGGGAGGGACGGATGGGCGATGGCTGCAATAACGGCAGGGGGGAAAATACGGGGAGCGGCGGCGGCGTCGGTGTCGAAGGGGCAGACCATAGGCTCCGAGGCACTGGCGAGCGGCACTGTGATGCCGGCGCGAAGAGGCGGAGGTATGCTCACATGACTTGCTTGAATGAGGCACGGTGCTAACGACATGCTAGGGAAACCGAGGAAGATCATAACCGAATCCGCGCGGGCGCGCGCGGATAGTAACAAGAAAAAAAAGAACCATACGGCTGGCTGGTTGTGGACGTTTGGAAAGATGGGCAAGATGTCGGCTGCGGAGATGAAGGCATGGTCCGCTGAAGGTGAGTAGATACTACACGCAGAAGGCGCCGCTGAAAGCCCTCAGGTGACCGCGTTCAGTGGTTTCGCGCAGAAGCCGACATGCTGCGATGGCAAGAGCAGATTGAACAGAAATTGGCGGAGCTGCGCACGACAATCAGGAGTTTTGCTGCATACAAGGTTGCATGGACCGAGTTGGCGGCGCGGCAAACTAAGCCGGGGTTTGTTGCGTACGCGAAGCAGAAGGCGCATATGTGGGCAAAGCGCGAACACACTGCGCGCACTGCATTATTGAGCTACCCGGAATACGCGTGTCTGGAACGGGATGACGCGGACTTGGTGGGCTTTGTAATGGCCGGGCGGAAGGAGCATGCGGCCGCGCTTGAAATGGCGTTGAGCTCGGGAAGGGCCAGAGGGGGCAGAAGGAAGATACGCTCGAGCGACGTGAGTCCGATGATTCGGCGGAGGACGATTTAGCGGAGGACGACTGAATAAATGTGAGTGTAATTTCGTCACCGTGGGCATCGGTTGAATCCTGGTTTAATCAGATTTTGTACTGTACTCGGTGCGCCGGTATAATCCCAGTTTAATGGGACAGTGTACATACTTTGGATCCTGGTTTAACCCTGGTTTAATCGGACTTGTAGCAGTGGATCTATTTTGGCTGGGGCGTTCATGCAGTTTAATCCTGGTCTAACCGGACTTGTTTAATCCCGGTTTAATCAGACTTTGTAGTTTATTGAATGTATCGTAGCTGGCTTTCCCTCGGTTTAATCCGTGTTTAATGCAAAGTGTTGAAAAGTCACAGTCACACGGACTTCGCAGCAAACACGGGGGATAAACAGATAATATTACAGGTGAAGTATCAGTCGTATATAAGGCAAAACAAAGCTGTAAAGGGCTGTAGCACAAGTCAGGAAAGGTGTACAAGGCTATCCAGAGGCTGTCTAAGGGCTGTAGACAATGCTGTAGATAAACAGCTTCATGGCTGTAGGGGCAACCCAAACACGGATAGGATGTGTGACAGGCCTATTTCAACACTCCCACTGGCCAGTCGCGCATCCTACAGAAGAAACGAAGTCAAAAGCATCAAAACCAAAAAATCAAGGACATATTAAACATGCTCCCACTGGCGCAATGTGCCATTCATCGCACCCTCGAGCGAAACCAAACAGTGCAGCTTCGTTGCCATCGAAATCCGCCGGTGCAATGTCGTCGAGTCCAGTCACAAATCCATCCATCCCTGCTCCAAACTCCAAATAATCCACCAATCCTCTATGTTGGTTCGGTCGCGCAAGCAAACACCGGTCTTCATCGTCATTCCATTCCACACAACATCAGGCTCCAGCCGAGTCCAGAGTCGGACAATACTAGCTCCATCCTGGAACTGGCATTCGGCACTCGGGTTCAGTCTCGGGTTGAGTCGGACAACACTAGCTCCACCCTGGAGCTGGCATTCGGCACAAGGGTTCGATTTCGCGGTCGAGTCGGACAATGCTAGCCCCATCCTGGAGCTGGCATTCGGCACTCGCAGCAGCATTTCTCGGGTGAGTCGGATGCCTCAATGATCGAGGGCTTACGCGTACGGGATATGAGGAAGGGGATGGCGCGGATAGAAGAAGCTAGATCGCAGCAAGGCAGGGCCGGGGCCGGGGCCCATAACCTGTTGAAAAGTCACAGTCACACGGACTTCGCAGCAAACACGGGGGATAAACAGATAATATTACAGGTGAAGTATCAGTCGTATATAAGGCAAAACAAAGCTGTAAAGGGCTGTAGCACAAGTCAGGAAAGGTGTACAAGGCTATCCAGAGGCTGTCTAAGGGCTGTAGACAATGCTGTAGATAAACAGCTTCATGGCTGTAGGGGCAACCCAAACACGGATAGGATGTGTGACAGGCCTATTTCAACACAAAGTCTAAACCGCGTTTAATACATTTGTGAGTATCTACAGGCAGTATTGCAGGGGAAGATGTGTTTAAATCGGTTTAAACGCGGCCGCGTTTAAACCGAGGGCGCACGTAAAAACGTGCGCGGTTTAAACCAGCTGGAAGGCTCGACAGAGTATGGTTGCCCTCGGAGTTATGAGCCTGATATTTTATATATCAGCTCCCGCTCTCAGATGCGCCATCAGCGTATCAGCGGCCTTGTAAGGCGCAATCGTCGGCACATACCGACTCCATCTCCGGTGCATGCTAATGCTCACAAGCTCTCTCCTTTTAAAGAACCCTCTTGCGAAAGTCGCCGGTTCGAACCACTAACAACTCATTAATTGCAGACCCCACCAAGTAAAGTTGCTACTCACAGTCGTTAGAAACATCAGTAATGTCAAGTACGAAATTAAAGCTCGTCTAATGAACCGTGACTTTTTTCTTTTCTTTCCTGCTAGGAAATTACTCCCGCCTGACAAGGCCGTATTAGCCTGGCAACCCCCTTAAGGTCCTATTAGGTTCATAATGTCTTATAAGACCTAGTCGGATCCTGCATGTTCCCCTTGTACCTATTTAAACTTAATAAGGCTATTTTTCCCAATGGCCTTATAGGACCTTGCAAGGTGTAACTGGGCCGAATAACCCTTTTTCGATTTTTCCGACATATCGTTCAAAAATCCGAAATCCATGTGGTACCAAGAAGCAGGCTGGTATCACATGGTGCTGCGGGCAATCTTTCATGGTACCCAAAGAATTCAAAGAGCACTGTGCATAGTTGAGCTTACAATTTCGCGCTCGGAGGATTAGCTGCTCATTGATTTTAATCATCTCTCATGCCGAAAGTTGTCATGCAGGTGAAATTATCACTTCCGATGGAAATCATTTGTGTCTCCGAGTACTGCTGAAATTTATGTCCACACTTGCAAAAATTTTGGGAAATCTGGCCTCACGTGTATACAAGCGTGCCAAGTGAAATTTCAATCAATGACAGGTTCTTTGCCAACATTACTACCCGCGGAACTGGCACCTTATTGCGGACATCATTTTCTCGTCAATTCAATGCACCGGCGTTTCTGAAGCCAGCGCAAATCAGGGGAGACATGAACCATGCCATAGTGTGCCAACCACCTCCGACTCTTGTAGTAAAGGTATCGATGTCGTGTACTCGAGGACTCGAACTGACTGTTGAAAGTGACTGTCTCGTAATCATTTTGCTTCCGTGTTATTGGTTGAGCACTACCCTGGGGCATGGGGAAACTCATGGGGTCTGGGAACTGGTGTTTTATTGGTGCATAGAGGCCCAGGGGAAAAGGTATGCTCTACTCACGTCGAAGTAGCTTGCTTGTATGCTGGGATAATCCCTGGAAGCCGGTGTTCGTTATTCGGACCGGACCGTGCCGTGTAATCCTACCTACCTACCTACCTACCCTCGCTACCTTTGCGTTTTTTTTGATTAGAGTTAGGGTTACATTTCTCGGCCCTTTAATCCTTGATTGTTTGCTTTGCCTCCGGTCGGAGGTTTTTCTTTTTTTGGTGCATGAACCTCCACACCGGTTCTCTCACTGCATTCCGACAGGTCCTACACTTAGCCTCTGGGTAGGTTACCTACACATACTATATATAGTTACACAGAGAGCTGTTTGTAGTTGGACTAAACATAATCTGTGTAGGTCTATAGATATCAGTGTAGCTCTGCTTAAATCTGCTTAGGTCTACGCAAGTCTGCGTAGTTCGGTGCGGTTACCTACGCAGGGGTCATTCCCGGAGATCCTTTGTCCCAGGAAATCTTGATGCCATAGAATGTATTCGGGGCCGAAGACCTGTGTGTAGCTCAGTGTAGTTGGCTAAGTATATTCAATATAGGCACATCTACGCCGAGCTATGCAAGGTCTGTTTAGGACAACTATGTGCACCTGTCCATCGTTTATGAGAACCTCTTAAGACACTGTGGCCAGCCGTGTGTAGTTGAGCTACACAGGGCCTGCATAGTCGGCTACGCTCAGCTACGCATATTTACGAGAACCTCCACAGACCTGAGCGTAGGAGCCCTCGGAATGCAGTGTCTGCCGACTTCACCGCATAAATTACACAGGAAACTATGTGATTTACGGCGCACCGCGGGCACGCTTCAGCGAGTCCAATACATATCTTCAGTGGACTCGCCGCGTCCGGTGGGCGCGAATACTCTCAGTTTTTTGCCAGCAGAATGACTATGACACCAATTTCCTGACCAGGCAACAACCAGTGGAATTAATCCGGCGTATTTTATAGATTTGTTCAGTCACACATCCTGTATTCTGGGTTCAATTGCTGGCGCTCGGATATTGGGTATCATTTCTTTTCGCCATACGGTACTGCTGGTCTCGTCATGCAGCTGATTGTTCGTCACTACGGCGACTCGGAGGAACGTACAAACTAGATAATCGGGCGTGGTTCACGGCACAAATGCCAACAATTGCAACTTGCAGTCCGGGATTCGTATTAATAGGCCGTCTCAAACTTCCTGTTGTGTACTGAGGTCGATGAAGGTCTGGCCATGGAGCTATTTGAATTTTGCCCCGTGTACGGAACAGAGAGTGGCTTGCTACTTGTCTAGCAGAGAATCAAGCACGTCGGAATCCTCCGACTTTTCTTGGCGTGTGTTACCTATAGCTTATTTTCTGATAATTTCACATAAAGCTCGCCCCGCACCTTTCGTGCCTTAAATTATATCCGGCTCTCCTGCGAGTTTCTAGCCTGATTTCCGGCTGGATGCACATTGGACGTACTCCATATATCTAGCTTGTTTGTTGCTGGTTGAAGTGACGGGAAATTTGATGAAGTTAGGATCTTCATCCGTGTGCCATGCAAAAGGGGGCCAGGCAATTCTCGATGGTCGGCCAATGGGCGCTCTGTTTGAAAAATACGGGACGGAATAGAACAGTAACACTGACATTTCAAAAGGCAAAGTACAACGTAACACTAAAGGGAGATACTAAGGTGAGGCAAGTGCGCTGTCCAATCAATGGCTGCGAACCACCCAACGTCCGGAGCGCGCAAGGTACTAAACACTAGAACCAGCAGCGTAAAGCGAGCGAAGACATATATCGAAATCCCCCCGATTTGGACGAGCAGCGATACGTGCTCGTGGATGTGCCCGGGTACAATATTTCGCCCAGGCCGTGGGGAATAAGCAGCGCGGTGGGATACGCCGTGACGATGACGGCGCTGACTCGCCAGAAACCTTCTCTAGTGCCGACGGAAACGATGCGGTCCACGCCGCGCAGTGGATTGCGCCGAAGACGATGCCGACGAGCATCGCCGCGAATTGACTGGAACGTGGAATGTCGGGCGAGGACCATAATTCTGGTACCGCAGTGGAGTAAACGGCACGGAAATGTGTGTAGGCTCCTTGAATCGGGCCCCAGACAAAGGTCTCGGACTTGGGGTACCGCTCGATCAGTCGTCGAGTAACTGGAGTCTGAACTTGAACGCGACTTTCGTCGGTAGAGGTCACTGCTATTGCCGTGCTCTTCAGCAGTGGAATTCCTACATTCAGATCATCCTCATGACGATCCGTGAACACTGAAAGCCAGGGCCCGACATCGAAGGCCGGGGCCCAGGATGGAGCACGCTCCCGCGGCCCAATCCGAATTGGTCGTTTCACATCCTGGGGCTTGAACCACCACAGGGACCAGGTGAAGACATTTACCACGGCGTACGCCAGGGTGGCAATCTCCAAGGGGCTTGTAAGGAGCCGGCTCGTAAAACGCGCAATCATCTGCGTGATGAACCAAAGGCCCTGCAGAAGGGCAGCCTTCGATAGCTCGTCTCCTTTACTTTTGTCCAGCAAGTCCTCGGCATCGACGGCTCGGATGTCGGAAATGTACTCAGGACCAGGCGTTGGTCCTCGAGTTGTGTCATAGTAGTAATTGGATGATCTCCGACACGAGAGACAAATCCACCCATGGAAAAAAAGAAGCCGTGCGTTATTGAGACTTTATATCCTAATTAATATTAATCGATCAGTCCGTCGAAAGGCATTAAATCAAGTACGATCCCGCACTTTTCGCAAGCTTCCGCGCAACGGCCAACTGCCGCGCCGCAAAGAACACGATCAGTTCTGGAGCGATAATCGCTACCAGCATTATCCCGAGCCTGCGGAGAGGGGATTTCCACCAGCCTTGACCGGGTGCCGGAACGTTAGGGTGTACAGAGACCCAGGTAGCGGCGAATCTCGTCGCAAGGCATCCCCAGACTAAATTGGA
Organism: Mycena rosella; assembly: GCA_029378255.1. NCBI lineage: Eukaryota > Fungi > Basidiomycota > Agaricomycetes > Agaricales > Mycenaceae > Mycena > Mycena rosella. The sequence continues at coordinate 43,099 of JARKIE010000415.1, read as the reverse complement.
AAGCTCCGGGCAGTTATCGCCGCAAGCTCCAGTGTCTGCACGGGGATGTACGATGGCCATGGCCGATGTTATGTAGTATTTTTTGAGGAGAGCGGGGTGCAGAGGGGGAATCGTCAGAGAGAGAACTGGGGGAAGATGACAGAAACCACGAGGCGGCAACAGCTTTGAGGCATGTGGCGTTGTCTATAGCCCTTAGACCAATGTATAGTCGGGAGCAATAGAAATGCAGTAGTTGTACGGCATTACTGTATAATTACATTCAATTCGACCATCACACGTCACTCCCCCTTGGTCGATGGCGGACTTTGATAGTTTGTCACGCATCACCCGCCGGGTGGTCTAATGTAAATTCCGTCACGGCCCCTCGAAATCTGGTCAAAATCGTGTCCGCGACACGTCAAATTGAAAATTTTCGTTTCGGTGGTCAAAATTTTCGGGACCATCACGCCAAATATCGGCCGTGGTCCACCTACTAGAATATACTACATGTTATCTTACACTACTCTATGTAGTGTTTTTGATTTTTCACAACAAAATTGGAGCACTCATTTGGCACTCATATATATTTATTCGGCCTGTTGTACCTGTCTTGGGCATCACATTTACCATGGTGCATGATATATAACATTTAAACACCTAAATAAGCTCTTCTGGGTGCCGCAGGGGCCAGTATATGTTGTTGAAGCCCCATGAGCCTTGGAAACCGTGCGTATGAGGAAAAAAACAGGACAAATAGCACAACCCAAAAGGGACGATTGCCGGTGCCCAGTAGTGCTGGCCAAATATGATATAAATGCACCATTTGGCGTATCATATTCATATTCATATTATATTCATTGCTGACGGGCCGTATTGTATTTGTATCGTATCATATTCATATTCAGAAGGGTGAATATGAATATATTTTGAATATATTTGGATATATTCTGCGGTTTGACTAAGTGAAAGAAATTGTCTTCCAGAAGGAACAAAAGGCAGGGGTAGAGCTTCAAGTGAACCTCCAGATGAGAATTGGATCAAATAACACCTTAAACTCAGTCCTGAGAGGATTTCAACATCAACATCACAATATTATGATGCAATCAAACTCCTTCATCAGAGCCATGGCCGAGCCGATGCCTTTATACAAATCAGATCCAACTTTCAAGTAGACCGGTAACCAGTCTCTTAATATGAAGTGGAAAATGTTTACACGACTTGGTCAACAACCGCGATTCTGGGGCCCGTGCATTCATAGAAAAAATCGAGAGGGCATTCACGGTGATTATAAACCCAACAGGGCCCTCAGAAAAATATCATAGGTGCACCTTGAGCCAACATACACGGTTTTGTCCAAATCGGTCAATTGGACCACTTCACCCCGAGTCTCGCATAAAAAAATATTCATTGCTCCCAGGGAGTAAGAATACCTATCATCTATCATTTTTACGACTCAGAATTGTGTCTTATTGCCTGTTGGGTGGAATTGCTGCTCTTCAATGACCAGCACGTGACCGGTCTCTCTATGAACATTTCCACTTTATACGAGAGACTGGTTACCGGTCTAGCTTTCCAGTCCCGCACTGAGATTGAATGCTCCGAAGTGTGCCGGGGGATATTTTTAGACAGCAAAGGGCCGGCAGTAGGAGCACTTTTCCGTATTTGGATATATCTGAATACGCTCAGCGCATATCATATTATATTCATATTGTATTGTATTCATATTCACTTGTATTCATATCTTGAGGGGAGTCTGAGAGCCGTATTGTATCCATATTCAACTGAATATATTCAAAATATATTCAACCATATTATATTTTTGGCCAGCACTAGCACTGCCCAGTGGTCAAATCATCAAATCTTTAATTTGGGTCACGCGTTGCCCCCCCGGTCGAATTGAACATAATTATACAGTAACTGTTGTAACGAGATGCTCCTCGTTCGTATGCAACTGTTGTGCTTGTATCTCCTTCCAGGCACATCTCCATCAAGCCCTCTCCTCTGTCATCCTTGACGCGTTGCTTTCGTACTCCACTCCATTTGTCCAGACCATTTTACCAGGCCCGCAACTACGCACACTACGCAAACTACGGCGCAGGACCCATAGACTGTGCAATCATGACAGAACAGCCAGATAAAGAAAATCGAATGAATCTGACCAGGGAAAACCTCCCTAGCAATTTTATGCAAATTTTCCGCAAATTTTTCCCTGGACACTGGTTGAACATTTCGAGTTTTTGGTGAGAAAATTAGTGAAAAACTTTACCGATATTACAGTAATTTTTCATGGAAAAAGTAGGTGAAAAACTCGAAACTTTTCCTGAACTTTTTCTGTTTTTGGTGAAAAAAGTGATTGTGAGTCAAAAAGTTCTGTATATATTTTGAGTTTTTCACCAATTTTTTCAGTGAGAAATTCCTGTAAAATCGGTAAAGCTTTTCACCAATTTTCTCACCGAAAAACTTAAAATGTTCAACCAGTGGGAGTTGAAAATTTTGCAACTTTCAGTAAATTTCGTGAAAATGTGTGGAAGATGTGTCGGAAAAAGAGTTTCTAGCATATCCAGTCTGACGGGCTCTGATGGGGTGATATGGCCGGATATGGTCGACACAGGAACCATATCAGGTCTGATATGAGCGTATATGTAGCGCTCAGACCAGATTAGGTCCCTTCAAAATATATGGACCGAAATCCAGTGCTCAGTATGCGCGACGGGAGACTTGAAAGAGGCGGTGAACTGATTTGATGTCAAATTGTGTTTCCTAAGTACAAGAAAATTCAGTTCCCTGCACGTATAAAACATGTCCCTGTTGATGATATCATTCAGGAATGTCAAAACTTCCTTGGCACGTTGAAGACTGGGATCATATGCACGCCGCGCACCAGATACTTGAGCATGATGAACCACGTTGCCTTCTTTTCCTCGTAAACTTGACAGCCAGCTCATTTGGTTTTGGGAACCCATTTGCTTGGTGTCAGCAGATTAACGAGACCTATGTCGTGCAGAGATTCGTCAGGCAGTTGGCAACGGAACAATTCGACGAGGTGAGCGAAGGTGAGATTTTCTGGGTTGTCTTTGACGATCACATGGTTGCAGCAGCGGTTGTCATTCTGCGGCCGTGAGCCGTCCCTTGTACCCATTGGCTTTCAGCGCTTCGAGAAGTAACAGGCAGAGATGCTTTCCCCATTTCCCACTTTCATTGGAATGGAGAAGATCATATGAATTGGCGCTGTACGGGTCCGAGTTCGGCAATGACCAAAAGAAGTTCTAGAAAATATAAACAGCGTGTTGAATAATGACAGCTGGAACGAATCTCTGTCGCATGCAATCCAACAGACTGAAGAATGCATTCCCGCTCTGCCTTGGTAGGAGCAGTGATAGCCTCTTCATAAAACTGTCTCATGGTTCATCAGCATCTTTACAAGTTCACTTTTTGCCAGCTTTTTCCGCTTTTTTAAGGGAAAAAGCCAAAAAAGGCGAAAAGGACTTGGACCTTTTTCGATCCAAGTCCGTTTCCTTGAAAAAGGCAAAAAGGTGCAAAAAGGATGGTTTAAGCGGTGGAAAAAGTGTTCGAGTAGGATCCAGAAAAGGACTTAAAAGCTCACAAATAATATATTTTCACCATATTCTACTATATTTAGGTGTTCATTACCCTTATCTACGCCTACAAAGACTTCGGCACGCAGCGACGAGATCTAAAAGAAGTGTATCAGGCACTGGATTCGGAGATGAACGTGTCGAACCTGGTCATGACATTGCACTCACAGTTATTCGGACGCTGGCCACACAACGGTTCCCAATGGTAAATCCCTTTATGTTACACACTGAAGGGCATGTCAGTGGAGAATAAAGAATAGGCAACGGGTACGCACCTCGTGCGCATGCTTGCGATCAGAGCCGTCTATCGGCCCGGTGCACGACGGTGTGGTCCGCACCACCCGACACCGCCCAGCTGTCCATATGGGCCTGACTTGATGAGTCTCGTCTTGCCTCGTCTTGCTTCGTCTTGCGTTGTGGTGCTTTCAGGTACTTTGGAGTCTTGGAGAACGACTTGGCCAGAGATTGTCGGCAGGAGTACAGAGGATGTGACCGAAATGTTGAAAGGAGCTTGAAACCTTCGAGTAGCTGCCTTGGAGAGGATTGAGAGAAATGGTGAGCCATGCTTGACTTGCGAAACTGAGTGATTGTGCGCTTGAAGGCTCGGGTTCGAGGGCTTCATGCCATTGATGATACAGCCATGGCCAATGCTAGTGGGCGCGAGACATAGAGAGTCTGAAGGTAAGACGAGGTTGTGGCTGGTCCTGGCTGGTCGTGGTAGGAGGAAAGAAGATGGGATCAAAATCAACCACCGAGAACGGAAACGTAATCATTGATGCAAAACATGATGCGCACGGACCATCAGATGATTTCGGACTTGTCAGAATCCCTCGATCTCTGATCTTCTTTCCGGTCCCCTTCCGTGTCTGGTTACAGCTCGTCTCGCCCTGTTGCGACAGCGGCGCCACGGCGGAGGCGAACATCTATTTATAGATCCGTGCTAAGGACATCGCACGCACTGTCAACGCACTGTACGTGAAAACCAACGTCCCATGACCAGAGAGTGCCGGCGTTGCACGTAGGTACGGTACCTGCTTGTTCCTGATTGGGGCCACTGCAGTAATACACTTCTCCTCCTCCTCCTCCGGCCAGTTTTCGCGACAGGTCTCCAGTGCCTGCCCGTATCAGCTGTAAATGATGTGCCCACACTTTGGATGTAGCGGCGACGATAAATGACAGTGAGGGGCGAAAGCCACGAAAAGTGCCAAGGGGAAAAAAGGACAACAGAAACCCGGGAAAAGGTCTAAAAAAAGGGACAAAAAAAGCCATAAACGGAAAAAGGCGAGAAAAGCCGTCGCAAGGGCTGAAAAAAGGACCTGTAAATTTGCTTATGTTTCTGTTCTGCGCAACTCGAAGCTCTTGCAAATTTTGTCGAGATCGTCGTGATAAACCAAGCACCGCGGACACGGAACGTGGGCCAGTGCTGCGTGACAAGCAGAGATGGAGCATGCTTCCTCACCGTCAATGGACGTAATTGGAATTCCAGGATAGCACACGCACTACATTTTGTTGCCCGAAGAGGATGTGCCGGCGGCTGCGGAGAGTGATACATAGATTAATTAGTTCCGTCCCCTTGTTTTCTGCAGCGGCAGCCACTATATACACATGCCGGCATCCGCTTGGATATGTTTACTGTTGTGTTTGAGCTGAGAGGGCCGCATGTGATCGGTCAAAAAACATATATCACTATCTTCAATTTAGTCTAACGGCTATTGATACTGTTTTACATGCACTGACAAGGTTACGCGTTCTTTTGTCCCTCAGGTTATTTGTGCCGAGAGTTATCCACCTCACGAGCGACAGAACGGAGGAAGTAAACACCACTAGTGGGTGGCAGATGCTAGATGCACCGAGTTGATACAGGAGAAGTCGCGCCGTCTCAGCGCTCAGCGGCCAGGAAGGGTTCAGTTCCCCGCCGGTGCATTGGAGGTTGTCAACTCGGTTTTCTTCTCCGACTTCCCCTTTCACGCCCATCTCAAATTGCGACGATTTAAACACGTGTACAAAAAGGACGGGGGCATCAGCGGAAAGGTTTTCGCACCAACAGGAGGATCGGTCCAAGTGCACAGAATACTATAAGGCATAAAAGCAGACAGAATCGGGATCAGTGGACACGGATCTAGTCGTGTGACAGGTCTTCATGGAGAAAATGCACAGCAATTCAAGATGCGCAATTGGACCACGAGGGCAAAAGACTTGAGCAGAGAGGAGGAAAGGGGGTTTTGACCATAAGGAGATGAGGCAAACTTGAAGCGAGGTAGAATGAGGTCAACCGTCCATTTCTTTAAGAGAACGGTTAATTGAAGCCTCCGTTCCGAAGCTCGCATGAACGTGGCGGTGAGGTTAAAGTAGACAGCCGAATAGCAGTTGCAGACGAAACCCATCAAGCATCAGAAAGAGGGTAAATGCCATAGCGGAAACACCTGGCGACACTCGGTATTTATATCGACGGAAGCAACTGCACAAATGCATACGCGGCTGCAGTACATCAGATCAGACGGGCTCCACATTCTACGTGCCACCTGCCTCTTATGAGGGACACCATCAGGGAAATCCCAGGCCCCCGGTCGCTACCTATTAGGTTCGTCGGCCGTAGAGTAAATCAAGGGCCCAAAATGACGCTTACCTCGGGCCGTGAATAGAGTAAATCAGGAGCGAAAATTGGGAGGTCGGTCTATTTTTTGAGCATATGGGGCTGAGTTCCCCCGAGAATCCTTTATGTCAGTCAGCGCTTATCAGCGCTAGTCAGCCGGCTTGCGATACACTTGACAATAGTGCACAGCATCGCGGCGCTACGGCGAAAAATCTGGCCTGGGAGAAAAAATGATATTTTTACTAGAGGTCGGTCGGATATAGAGTAAATCAGGCTGCCCGGCTGAAATTTCATAGAGTAACACTGGTTGAAGATTTCAAGTTTTTCAGTGAAAAAACTGGTGAAAAACTTTACCGGTTTTTCAGACATTTTTCACTGAAAAAATAGATGACAAATTCAAGTTATTTTCAGTACTTTTTTGACTCGGAACCAAGGTGAAAGTTTCGAAATGATATTTATGATGTTTCTTGCCTGAATAATACCAATATTTCCTGCACATTTACAGCCAAGAATGATGGTGAAAATTTCAAAACCTTTTTCACCGAAAATTCATGAATATTTACAGGTGAGAATGATAGTGAAAAACCCAAAACCTTTTTCACCAGATTTTTCACATGGAAAAGGATAAAGAAATGAATGAAAAAACTTCAGTGAAAGGTGGTGTAAAATTTGAAATCAAGGAACAGTGTTTTCAAACATTTTTCATCATCTTTTATTTTGCATTTTTCATGTCAGCACAGCGGCTCGTCGGGTTCTCGAAACGCGACTGAGGCGACTGGATGAGGGAAAAGCGGAGTTGAAGGGGACAAGCAAACAAGCAGCTGGAGTATAGACCAGAATAGTATAGAGAATAGTAGAATAGTACAGGGTTTATATACAAGCGCCAAGGGATTTATAGGGGACTAGGGGGTTTGGTGTCTGTGGTAACAGGACACATAGGGTTAATGCGCAATATTGATACCGATCGTTGTTCCCACGATCGGGATGTGGAGGGGTTGAGTCCGGAATAACGGAGTTGAACCCCGGGATATCGGAAAAGAATTCCGGATCCTGACATTAGCCCCCCCGTTCAGACGCATCGTCCCGATGCGTAGTCCCCGGGATGTCGGGATTTCGAGATTACCGTAGTCCTTTCGGAATTCGCCAGTCCCCTTCTCGTTGAGTTGTTCCCTTGGTCGATCTGGGTATCGGGTATAAAAGTCTTCAATCGCTTCTTCGGCGCCTTCCAGCATATGGCGCGGCTCCCAGCTCCATTCCGCTTTCGGACATCCTTTCCACTTGATGTAGTAGAGAAGTCTGTCCTTCCGCCTCTTGCCCGCGGGTTTCACCCGCAAGACCTCTTCTACTTCATAGACCAACTGTCCGTCTCGCATATCCGGAGGCGGCAGCGGGTCATCCCGCTGATGCTCAGCCTCCGGCGGTACCCACTTCTGCAGAAACACCGTGTTGAAAACTGGATGGACCTTCCAACTCTTGGGCAGGGCCACTTCATAGGAGATCACACCAACTTTTCGGACTACTGCGAACGGGCCATAGCATTTGTCCTCCAGTTTCTTGGTAGGTCGATGGGTTGTAAGGTTTTTTCCCATAAGATAAACCTTATCCCCCACAGCGTAGTCGGGATCTGCCTGTCGTCTTCGATCGTAGTACCGCTTCATAATGGCCTGCGCATGCCGCATGGACGCAGCTGCCTCTGTCCGTACTTTGGACATTTGCGAGGCGAAGTCCATAGCGGCCTCCGTAGGGACTTCCATTCGTGGTTCAGTGCCCTTTTGTCGTTGCAAAAGCTGGGCCCGCGCGCCGTAGCCCTGTCGATGTCCATCGGCACCGTCGTGGTGCTGGAGGTGGAGGCCACAGCGCTCGAACCGGGATTACTGGCTGTGGTGTTGGGGTTGCCTCCAGAGTTCCCGCGCCATTCACTGCGGCGAGGGGTCCCAGTGTTACCGCCGGTATTACCAGCGGGATTATGGGTACGATTGGTGGACAGCGGGGAGTGGGTGGAATGGTCACGCAACGAGTACTGCATGGCCTGGTAGGCCCGTTTAAGGCCATCGTGTTTAATGACGGCCTTCTTCCAGTCCTCATAGGTCTTGGGCATTACTTCCTTGTTTGTAGACCAATTCCACCAGCGGCAGTTGAATCCCGCGCTTCAGGATATGGATGAGGGTGGTGTCGTCAAATCCCGCTGTCTTGTTGAGTGAGTCCAGGACAGTGAAGTAGGCAGTATCCATGGTCTTCTCCTGGCGCAAGGACTCCATCTTGGACTGCGTGATTTCGACCTGTGCCCCCCCCTTGAAGTCCTGAACGACGGCTTCTTCGAACTCCTTCCAGGTCTTGTAGGCCCCAGTGCCGTCCCCTTTACACATAGCTTGCACAATGTTGTTGGCCCAGGCAGCGGCGGCCCTGTCCTTCATGTAGGAAAGGCAATAGGTGATCTTTGCAATATCACTGTCGTACACCATGTTGCCTTGGAAATTAAGCCAGCAGTCGGTGAGGAGTTGGTCCACCTTCTCGGGATCGCCACCGAACACGTTCGGGGCGGCCACTCAAGGTTGTTTCGTGTTCACCCGCACTTCCCGTGCCTGGGCAGTGCCTCTGATAGGAGCTTCTGCCTGGCGCATCTCTCTAATCTCGTCTCTCGCTTCTTTCACGGAATAACGGAGTTGAACCCCAGGATATCGAAAAAAAAATCCGGATCATGACATTTCACTGAAAAATGTGATGAAAAAGATATGATATATAAATCCACGTTTCTTGGCATAAATACAAGTGGAAAAGTAAAAATGTTTCCCTATTTTCCACAGGGAAAGAGGGTGGAAAATGTGAAATAATGTTCAAGAATTCAGGTGAAAACATCAAAATATTTATTTGGCATTTTACGCAGGGAATGAAAATGAAAAATGTGAAATAATGTTCAAGAATTTTATAAAACCAAGGGTTCAAATCTCCCACTGAAGAATTTCTGCAAAATCCTAAACATTTTTCACCAATTCTTTCACCAAAAAACTTGAAATGTTCAACCAGTATTAGGTCCAAAAAGAGCGAAAAAAGCTTGACTTTTTCCACCAAAAGAGGTGGAAAAAAATCAAGAAAGTCTTTCACCAATATTTTCAGTGAAAGCTTGTTCCCGCTTCTTCCGCAATCTTGTCACAATCATTGCCCGTGATGATTCCTTTTCTGCTTGCGACGCTCACCATCTCTGCCACTGCTGAGCGCGCTTCGCAGATTTTTTAGGCTCGAGACACTTTCTATGCTTCCATCAGTATGCTGGCTGTTGTTGGAGGTGATACAGGTGCACTTCAAGCATCTAAGGGCTGGATGCCGGTGTTCTGTTTGTATATGTCGCCTTTGAGCAATGTGATCTCATCAAGACTCGGTCTCGTATTCTGTGTGCTTTAGTCTCAACCTAAGTTAATTCCTCACACTTTCATGTTCGTCTCTCCCCCCATTGCTTCGGGTGGTCCCCGGAGCATTGTTTCCATTGGCTGAATGTGTAGCATTACTGCGGTGCACATTTGACCTCTGTAACCGAGAGGTCATTCAGCGCTATCCCATCCCTTTCCTCTCCTCGTTTGCTGGGTGCACGTGTATCTAAGCTCGCTATAAGTGCGAGGTTGTTCGGAACGATCTGTGTCTGTGGTTCTGCGCCGCGGCAGATCGGGGCAACTTCTACATCGTTGTTGGAGGTTATCTTCGTCTTCCTGTCTGTCTTTTTCTCGGGCATCCCTTGAATACTTAATCTCCCTTATTGCGAGCTTGTTCAGCTCGGTCTGTCGTTGACCCTTGAGGATGGCATAGTTCGTCATTTTATCAATCTTCATCATCATTTTATTCTTTCCCATTTCTGGCTTCGCACAGCTCCTGTTGGGTGGTTTCGGTCGTTCGAGATTCGCCCTTCACGCGAGCCTTTGGCTCTTGGGAGCTGTGCTCCTGTTTGGTGATCTCGGGCTCGTCTCGTCTCTCCCGAAGCCCTGGGATTGCTTCGCGTACATGAAATTGACCACCTCTCATTCCAGAAGGCTCTTCACAATCATCAAGATTTTCTTCCATTCCAAGGTGTCTCTCTCGCATATCCCCCGTTGCTGAGAGAGCCCTTGCGTTCTGGACCGAGACGCAACGATCCACTTGATTCTCGCAGGTGGCCACTTTCATTCGCACACTTAGCTTCTCACAATATTTGCCTCCTCGTCACCTTCACTCTGACATTGTCGTCCTTGCTCCCTGTATCATCTCCCCTACCGTAGCTCCTCACAATGTCGACCAGCACTATCTCGTCTTTCCTGCCAGTTCCCACCCAATCAAATAGTATCTCAAACAGCCTGACCCCGATTCGACAACTTGTGATTGAAGTGTTGAAGCGGATGGACCGGATCAAATGATCCGAGTTGTTCCGGTCTAGTATCTCTTCCGTGTCGTCACTCTCGCACTGGGGGCAGACACCATGGGCGCGGGTCCGTGGCAGAGCACGGACACTCACCACGGCTGCGGTCTGACACTCGGTGTCAGAGTTCGGGGATCACAGCCCGTATGTCGGAAAAATAAAAATAGCCTTATCAGGCGACCAGCTTATCAGGCCGCGATCAGGACCTGATAAGGCGACCGGCAGCCTGATCCTGTTGTTATCCGGCTGGCAGTTGGCGTTGTTTGGCATGATAATCCGAGCTCCCAGACATCTCCCTCCACTTCGCCTCGCTGCATTGCAGCAACACCTTTGGTGCATCGAACGACAGTACAGCACCACGACGGACCATGATGCAGGCCGTTTCTCGCCCGGAACGGCTTTCTTGACGCTCTTATTGACACATCGTCGATTACATTCCTCAAGTCCTTTCTGTCTCTCTCCAGTGCTCCCCATTGAATCTGACTATTTCCCTGCCTGTCCCCGTCTCCTTGGTCCATTCAGGAACTCGAGAAAGCTTTGAAAGCCGCCTACATTACAGTGGGGCGCGAATTCGCGCCTCGCACAGCGTGTGCCGCTAAGTGCATCTGCTTCACGTTTTCACCGCGGGAGTAGGAGAGGATGGAAAGGATGTTTTGAGCCGGGTATGCCACATCTACTCACTCTTCGTTACCGCACAATTGGTGTACAGCTAAAACTTGTGATACATCGAACACCTGAGGCCCAGCGTCATACTCTCCTGCACGTTCTCCATTGGGCGAGAGCTGCTGTGCCATGCTCGTGGGTGAGCCCCGAGGACAAGCGCGAATGGTGTGGAGTGGCGCTGATGCACGAGGGCAGGGACAATGTGAATGGCCGATGGGCACGGCAGGTAGATGACATGAGCAGCGAGGGTAGGCGGCGGGGATGTGCGGCACCTGCTTCAACATGAGTGTGATGGTTGACCACACTCCGGGACATAATGGAGCCTCCAGACAGCAACTGGATCTATATGTGGTGTGACGATGGAGATCATGAACGACTATGGCCAGATATTACAGCGGGGTCTGTGTGTGCTCAGCAAATTGTACATTATGGTGCTGAAAGACAAGTTAGGCTGATCTATTTAGCATTCTAGATCGATTCGTCTAGGCCATGATATCCTCGATGCGGGTGAATGATGGCCATGCAGAGGGCTCACACGAGTGCAGGAACACGGCACTGGCGTGCCTCATGGGCATCAAGATTACGAGAAGGACTCCACGACCATGGTAAGTCTCATTGAACTACTCTTACAGTTGGATTTGTCATAATGCATACCGTCGGTGGACCCCAAAACCTTATGCATTATGAGCCATATGCATTGCGAGATCTTGTCACACTGTGTGACTCATAGTGACACCGTGACATAACCGTCACTTTCAAGAGGGAAAATAGTTTGTAGAGTAAATACAGCATTTATTGCCAAGATTCAGTTAGTTTGCACACCAGTCTTTTCTTCCGGAGCTATGGAAGATGTGGTCAAAGAAGAAGTTAAAAGAAATTAGTGTGTTTCCTCGTACATTGATCGCCGAAAGTATGTTCCCACGGCTTTGAACACGGCTATGAGAGCGTGGTCAGGTTTCCAGTGTGTTGAAATCTGTTTGGGCTCCAAAAAAGAGGACTTCTAGTACCGCAGAGCACTGTATTGCCCTCTTAGGAAGTTCAAAAAATGCATAATGGACCTGGAAAGCTTATGCATTATGCATTATCACCAATGCATAAAATCCCCGCCTACCAACTTGGTGGACATTGAAACCCTATGCATTATGAGCATTATGCATTCCGACCTAATGCATTATGACAAATCCGACTGTATATCCTTACCTGAATGTGTCGCAGGTTTGCATCCTCAGCATATCAGACATGTGACCGCAACTGCATCTGTCCTTTACCACCATCATGTACATCTCGCTTGCCTTCCCTTGCTCTTAAGTCTCATGGTGACAGCTCTTGCAATGCTAGGGTCTTGGTGAAGCTCTGGGCTGATTAATCTCAGGGGCTTTGTGAATGCTGGGATGCATTTCAACGGCACTGGAAGTATTTTGACATTTGTCATACAGTGCCTTTACTTCACCAAAACCAAATCACGTCTGATATACTTGATACGGAGGTAACCACCTTAATCTTTGTTCATACGCTGATAGGCTGGCCCTGTGGCCAGGCATGAAATCTTTCAATTTTGCGTCTGTTGTTACTCACTAGGGTCATATAAACCAATAAATCACGCTCCAGAGAGCTAGTGTGAGGTCTGAACATCTAGCTAAGGATATACTATGTGTGCTACCTGTAGGCGCTCAGTGGTGATGACGGTACCACTATGGGCCAAATTCCCAAGCAGCTATACTACCTTTAGCAAAGGCCATCTATCCATTCTGTGAGGAACTGGGACTTGCCTGCACAATCCTACCAAAGACATAGTTACTGCACGCCATCTAGACAATGGGCAATACGCTGGGGACACGATTAGAGTGTAAGTCTTGTCCCTTCAATTGTCCCCGAGACTCATCTTCTAACGCGCTTTTCCACATAGTACACACCTGTATCGAACGCCCCCCGCCACTCAGGTCAGTCGTACGAGCAATATCTCAAATTTCCCTGTTCTGACACTTTTTTGACAGAGCTCCTCCAAGACAAGCTGAAGTCCTAGAGATTTCGTGCAGACGGTGCGTGGATATTCCATTTTCGCTGCACAGGGTTCGTTCCATGTGCTCGCCCGCCGAGAATCGCACTAACTCAATATCCAGTCATCAATCCTTGCACATAAATCCAGGCACTTGGCTGCGCGTAATACCTTTTCAGCACGTTCTCGCACGTGCGACGGATCTGACAACGCGGTGCGAGAAGATTGGGCCTGTTACGTGCGTGTTGTGCTGTTATTCTGCGGGACACTGATTGTGTTTTCGCAGGACTTGAGCCTTGTGCACACAAATGCCGCACGCGCCGGTGGCGGGTACTTTGGTTTTTTGGGGAATTGCCTCTACAGGGATTATCCAAGGTAGGATATATTTGAGGATGGCCGTAACTTCGTCCATGGTGCCACCATTGACTGTGTCCGGGACTGCTAAAGGTCTGAAACTCAAATTCTTGACCGCTATTCCGCATTCCCAAGAGTTTGAGCGCCTTGTTGCTGTTCCCGGGATGGTATTCCATCAACTGAATCTGCATGCACAAATCAATGCGGATCTGATCACTTAAGTTAGACACCTTCCTCACTGTATATTGGTCAAGGCTCCTCAATTTAGGTTTTGAAGATCTGTTTCACATGTATTGCCACCCCTTGAAGACTCTGCGCGCCCTAAATTTGTATGGCTCTGGGAACTTCATTCCCCAGAAACCGTTTACAGCACATACCACAGAAGCTCCTCATCCTGCCATCAGTCCTATCTAGCTGTAAACCTGTACTTATGTGCTCGAGCATGCAACACACGATGATATCCCATTACCGTAAAATCACCCACATTTGAGTGGTGTGCGTTTTACCTCCTTAAAAAATGAATTAAGTCTTTCAAATTGCTAATCAATATCTTGTTTCGAGGCCAATATAGTGTTTTGTATTATTTACATACTCTTCCCATAATATTCTCAGTAATTTTGCTGCATCCCTTGCATCTTGGGGCTATTGAACCTGTTATTTAGCTGTTGTTTGCGTGATGTGATTGATGCTGGCAATGATGGGATGGGATCAATTCGGCATGCATACTAGATGTTGAACAAGGCATGCTTGTTCCATCTACGTTATAACACCTTGCTCATGTTGCACATCATTCACTAGTTACTCCCCCAGACGAGTCCCCACCGCTCTCTTCGACGTCCTCAGACAAATCCCCGCTGCTTTCCTTCCCCTCCACAAATTCTTCTTCTTCTTCTTCGGACAGTTCTGAGCCTTCGCTTTCGGCTCTGAAAGCACGTCTCCACAACCTTACGATCACTCTGTCCACCATGCTCCAGGAGCTATCCGAAAAGGATGACGAAATCAACGACCTGACGAATGAATTACATCAGCAGGAAGCTAATACTCAAACTCTACACATCAAATTATCGAATAAAATAGCCCAACTAGAAGAGAGACTCGGGCAGAAAGAGCTCGAGATTTTACGCCTTTGCTCGGACCTTGCCATCTCGAAAGTAAACAATGCCGACCTTGCTGCCGCCCTCGCAATTTCTAAACAACAAATTGCAACAAATTATTCCCTCCTACGCAATGAGCGCCGAAAGACCTCACCCAGTAATTCGGTTGCCAAAGCAGCTCAGGCTCTTGTTCATCTTCGCGATCTCGAGATACGCCAGGCCGAAGAAAATTTACGGAGTTTGGAACGAACAAACACTGAGTTGGAACAGACTATTTCCGACCTCCACGCCTGCGACATTACCAACAAAACCACTATCGCCAACCTTCAAGAGAAGATCACGGAACTACGGCAGAAAATACGGCGCCTGCAGATGCGTGCTGTTCGCACACCCATGATAACCTCGAACGCTGTCGCAAAAACTTACGAATGGCTGCACCTACACGCCCCAGGCGCGGGGTCTTGCGTGCAAACTCATGAAGCACAGCTGCTCCCAAGAGTTCATAGGCGTTGTAATCAAAGATGTTTGCGAGGCGATTGGCGTCAAAGTCAACAAGCGGATGTCTAGACGCACCATGGGTAGAAGTATCGGGGAAGGTGGCGTAGCAGCAAAAATTCAGATAGTGGATGAAATGGCGCGCGTAAAGGGTAGGTTATACCTTCTATTTTTATTTGCACATACGGCTGACCATCCCCTCAAGGTTTTACGGGAAGCAGTGACGGGACCTCACACCGGAACCCGAGTACCTGGGACGCCATATAACCGTCTCTGCTCCATCATACATCGACGACTCTGCTCCAATTCCCCCAGTTAGATTACTCCTCGTTGACTCTGATACAGACCACACTGCCGAGACCCAACTCCGAGGCCTAGTCAATGTAATAACGGCGTATTCCGAGCTTTACAACCAATGCCCTCCTCTTCGTCAACAGTCCATTACATTCTCCCTCACCAATTTCTTTCGCAAAATCTTGGCATGGCATGGCGACCACTCCGCCGATGGCAAGAACACCACCGCTTGACGACCGAAATGAAACATGAGCTCGCCATCCTCGACCTCGGTACTCGCCAGTTGCTTGCGACGTCACCGGAAAATCTGAAGTTGCTTGTGGAGAAGGCAAACGAGGCGAAGATTGCGGAAGCAGGGGGAGAAGACGCTTGGAATGTGTTGTCCGAGGAGGAGAAAATTAAGCGCAATTTGGCGGAGATGGAGGAGATCAAGGTGGCCATCGGGCAGGACGTTTACGATGCCATGACGGACGAGGAGCAGCAAGATTACGACTCCATCCTTTGGGCAGGGTGTTGTATGCATAAGGACCTCAACGCGACGAAGAACGGCGCAGATGGTATGAAATCCTGGTGGAAACAACATCCCACCAGTTCTGCTCGCCAACAAGGCCAATTCCTCCACTCTTGCCGACGCTCCCACCATCTTCGCCGAGACTCAACTTCGTGCTCTCGCCACCTCGGAGTCTGGCGGCATCAAGGCAACCTTACTTGCGGGGGCCCTGTTCAACCATTCCAACGATTAAAAGGGCCTACAAGATACGCACGTAATCTATTTCGAAACTATCAAGACATGACGATCTAAACGCTTCCCCGCTACCAGCAGCACCCGCTATGGATCCAACCTAGATGCAGCCGCAGAACTTATCGCCTATCTCAAAGAATACTTGGCGCTTTTGGAACAGGTTCGCGACAAGAAGGAAAAAACCGGCTTCAACCATCTCGAATCGAACCTCTACAAAGCGCTGAACGACACAGCGACTCTCACCGAGCTATGCGCTATCATTCTCTACGCACTTTCGTCGTATCCGTACTGCGCCCGTGTTCGTGGTCCCGGAACAGAGGATGACAATATTCTCGACCTCGGTCCTTTTCACGAGCGGGTCAAGGACCATGTTCGGGCAGTTGTTGCCAACCCCGATCTTATTCTAGGCCCGGACACCACCTCCAAGCGCGGTACTCTCGATGGGTGCCCATGGCATCTCCCCGAAGTTCTTGCTGCCGTCAGAAAACTCGCCCCGACTCTTCCGCATCTTCGCGAGGTCACTGTGGCCTTCTTCGAGGGTGCTCTTCCAGCCTGGGAGCGGTTCACATCGGAATTCAACGCAGATGGTCCTGTTGCGGCCGTGTCAGATGAACAGAGAGCTGAAGCATTTATGGAAACGACAAACGATGCAAATGAGGGCATACTTGGCCAGCTCCGATGGGACAAGCGAACGAAGGTCAACTCCACAACCCACGCCTTCAATTCCCGTGCGATGTTCAGCCGCAATAACACTCAGGCGTTTATGGATGCGAATTTTTCCGAAGCACAGCACACCTTTATTCTACGGGAATACCGGAAGTTCGACTCAAGCGGGATCGTAAAGCAGAAGGCCGCGGCGACTCGCGAACATAACGCGAAGAAGGCAGAGACCAAGCACCAGAAAAGACAGGCGCTCGTGGATAAGCGCGACGCACTTGCAGCACATGCAGCAGACGTCAAAATTGTCACCGACATAGCCACTCTGAAGGAGTACTCGAAGGTCCAGCTCGAGGATTAGCTTGCCGCCCATCGCCAGTTTGATTTGGCTATTCCAAAGCTCATTCCGGCTAAGTCCAATCTCAAAAACAATATGCAGCGCCTTGAGCATCTCCTTGCAGCGGTAGAGCGATACAACAGGAGTGTCCGATATGATTCTGTCGACATGTCTGACGTGGAGGACGACGGATGAATTACAATTACTTCAAGTTACTGTACAGTACCCAAAGTTATGACTTGAACGAAGTATAATATTAATAATGAGATGCAATTCACATAGCCCATACCTCCGGGATAATTCTGAGATTATGACCCAGTGTAGCCCAGCTACCCGTGAAGAGTACGCCCAACCCCTCGATGCTTGGCTGATGTATGGGCCAAAGAATTGGGCCGCGACGAATATCCAACTGAGAGAAAAAAGTCCTGCGAGTTGGATTGCAATCCTAAACATAATGATTGTTTGATTCCTAAGTTTCAGAGAGAATGATTGAGATTTGAAGCCGGGGCAGCCGGAAAGAGTCGTGTGTCGTCGTATTTTTGGATTACAACCGAATCAACAAAAACAAGCAGTAACGCCGGCCGATCGATCAAGGCCCAACCCCATCAATGAACGGAAGCAAATCACCGCGGTGATCGGGAAAGAGCTCCGGGCCGACTGCTGCCGCGCCAAACCAGATCTGCCATGCTGCAGCCGTGGCAAGTGTCCGTGCTCTGCCACGGACCCACGCCCACGCTGTCTGCCCCAGTGTTGCTGCAAGTCTTCTCCGAGCAATCTCTGAGGTACCTTCAAGTAGGGTTCCGCACAGGTATCGGGTCCATGCGCGGGTTTGGACCCGAGGGTCCGCCGGGTTCGGGTACGGGTTGAGATTTTTAACCCGTCGCAATACCGTGGACCCGGGTTTTCGGCCGACAAGAGCCCCTGAATCTAGGGCTTTCAGCCGATTCAAGTTTCAGGCGATTTTATCTTCTGAACTGTGACACAAATATGGGACGGCGATCTTGAGCTTTGAAATAAACCTCGACCTCGTGCCGAATACTGGGCCTTCATTGGAAGGCGAAAATTTTCAACTATACTCCTTTCTATCATTTATGCTCTCATTCCTGGACCATTGTGGACGGTGATCTTCGCCTTGAGCACATGCATTGACGCCACACCGAACACTTGGTCTACATCAGAACGTGAAATTTCCAATCTTGATTTTCAACTCTAGTCCTTCACCCGAGCTCCAAGCTCGAATACTTCCGTGCGAAGGATTTCGATGCGACCTGCATCTCGGCTGTGGAAACTAAACTCCGACGAGAATTCAATGAGTATCGCGGGCGCCTCGCAAGTAAAGACGTTGAATGAACTGTGAGTTTTTGTATTTTATTTTATTTATTTTGCGGTGCTCTTTTGATGAAGCTTTCAGCCGGCCAAAACTGTTGCTCCCCAACTTGACGATAACAGCACCAATTTCAGCACCTTCCAGAATCTCGGCGCCATTGATGAAGAAACCCAGGACGAGGTTTCCGACTATCTGGCAGCTCCCCTTGTCCGAACAGAAGATCCCATGAAGTGGTGGTGGAATCATCGGCACGAATATCCTGTTCTGTCTCAGGTTGCGTTGGATTACCTCAGTGTTCCTTGTGAGTTTTATTCAATTTTAGCTTTGCACCCGCTCACATATAATAGCCACATCCGTTGCTGTTGAGCGAGTATTTTCTCATGGCCGCCGTCTTCTCGAATTTACTCGTAACCACATGTCAGGTGCATCTTTCCGCCGACAGTTGTGCTTGGGGTCTTGGGGTCGTAACAACTTGATTCGAATCCAGGATCTGATTGCGGCTTGCACTCCCAGGAAGCGTAAGCGTAAACGTGCAGAAGTAGAGGAAGAGAACAAAATAATCGAGATCTCGGATAGTAATGTAGTACATGTTTTGTACCTTGAACAGACATAAGAACGGGTTGACCCGACGGGTTTGATGTACTGCGGGTGACCCGTACGGGTTTGAGGCCTGCGGGTTGGTCGGGTACGGTATTGACGGGTCTGGTCCGGGTTGCCTTTTGGTACCCGCGGGTGGACCCGTGCGGAACCCTAGGCCGCTTGAAGCCTCAGGCTTCAAGCCACCTTCCTAGCGTCACTCCAGCGCCATCCTCTTCGGAGTATATATGCGTAATCTGAACGAAACGAGCTTCGATTGCGCCAACAAACGCTCGCTGGGCCTTGGCTGGCGGCTGGCCCAGCAAAATTCGCCCTTATCTTCCTGGAATCCTTGTGGATACACCTGGATACAACCCGGTTTGCTTGGGCGTGTTCTTCCTTTCTGCGGATCGCGCCTCCGCATACTCGTTCGCCCTGGACTTCTCCTGCATCAGCCAGACGTACTACTACGCGGGCTTTGCAAGCTGTCGCCCAAAGTGACCTTGTTTATCTCAGTTGCTGTTACTTTTCCCAGCGACTCGGGCGCAAATTAAGTCCTCTGTCGCAGTCTTAAAAGCAAGGCATGGGCAGTGCGTACCTATTTTCCCCGCGCACGGTGTCGATGCCTTCGATTCTCCCTCTTCGCCTCTCGGGCTAATGAAGTATGGGCATAGCATTGCTGGGGCCGCCGGCAACGCTCCTGCAGGTCACCCATAGCCCTGGTATTTAGTCTCGCGCCATGAAGCTAGCCAGGGGATACGCTATCTACCGCCCCGACACTAGCCATGCATGGCTACGGCCAAGGCAAGAGTCTCAGGGACAAGGCAAAATAATAAAAGACTACCAGGGGGGATCGAACCCAAAACCTTTTCTTGACCCCGAAATTACAGCATAGGCAACATAACCAACTGAGCCAGCAGGGATTAAGTTAGTATGGAATATGGGTGCATTGAGGGTAGATGCTGAAGCACATAAGAAGCTTATTTTATAGCCATAAGGCCCCGCCTTAGGGGCCAGGTTAGTGGTTAGAGTTAGTGGTTAGTGGTTAGGGTTAGTTGTTAGTGTTTAGGCTCCAGGGATATTGTAAAAGGCTGTTGAAGATGATTAGTAAGTTTTTGATGGTTAGGTTGGTTAGGGTTGGTTAGGCTGGGTTAGGGTTGGAAACCTCATCAATACACATATTAAGCAGTATAGTACAATTTCGAAGACCTAGGGCAGCTTGCCTGCCCTAGGTCTGGGTATCAGCAGTTCCCACTTAGGGTAAGGGCACCTTACCCTAAGTGGGAACACAAACCAGGTTTTTACGGTCCATTCGCACAGTTGGTTCTTCTCATCACTGTTTAAATCTTCTGCATCTAATTGGTCCTGGGCTCAAGTCCCGTGCCAGCCATTCCTTTTTGGTATTAAATGTGAGGGGAACACATAGTCTAAAGCCATGCACGCAGCCATCGGATGGCTAGTGTCGTGGATTTAGATTACGCCTCCCATGGCTAGAGCCATGGGCATTAGACTAGATATTAGGGCTATGGCTCTGCAGGTCGCCCCGCAGCTCCCGCAATACACGGACCCCGTGATCGTGCTGCACACCTTCGATTTCCTCCTGAAACCAGCCAAACCTGAAGCTCATACCGCACAGTTCTGAAATCATTCCCAAACTCCCTCAAAATATGCTCTATACTGGTTATTGATGCCTGTGGCCTGGCCTAAGGCCCTCAGGCCCGCCGAGCCAAGCCAGCTCAGGCCAAGCAAAGCAAAGCCAGATGTCGGGCTTCAGCGGGCCTGGGGCTTTGGCCTGAGTATTCTCAAGCCCGAGTCAGGCCAGCAAGCCCTGGCCTGGGTAAACATGTCTCAGTGGCTCATTTATTCCCTGTTATATTTAACTGATTGGACTCACTATTATTCCCTTTCCTGGTGGTTGTCGAAGTATTTTGGCCTGGTGCAAAAATTTGAAGCTCGCAACGGAATAATCCAAAACGACTAAGTAGAGTCAAAGATATTTCGAAAATATGCCTGAATGGTATGGATTAACACACTGTTCACTTCGGTTTCACTTTGTTTCAACCCACAAACATTTTAAACAGGTATACAGAGTTGAGTCTGCCAAAGTCCTCAAGCCCGGGCTCAGGCCAAAGCCAGGCCAGGCTAGGCCCTGGGGGCGGGCTTGGGCTTTGGCCTGAGGAATTCCAAGCCCAGGCCCGATCAAGCCAGGCCAAGGCCCTGGCTTCCAGGCCAAGCCAGGCCACGGGCATCACTAATACTGGTGCAGAAACGCAGACACAGCATATCGCATTCAACCACACTTCTTACATAAAGTTAATGCGTCCACTCTGACGAAGTTTGTCTCATCCCCTTCTGCATTTAACTTGGCTGATCCATATAGCATTTTCGTCTTCCATCAAGATTGCACCGTTCGGCCCGTTCCCTCGAAGGGCACATACTCCTCCGGTGTCGTGTCTGCTGAGATGAACAACACTCGGCCCCTCCCTTTCATTTCGCTTCCCAGCGCGGCCGCCCCGGAAAAATCGAGCTCGGAAAGCCGCCCCTCACACCAGTTGACCTGCAGTTCACTCTGAGACCCGAGCGGGTGGTGCCCGAGCACCAGCATTGGGTGCTAGTTGAGCCAGCACAGCTCCGCCTGGATCGTGCGCAGATCCGTGTGGTACAAGGTGATTGCGTGCCATATTCGAAGCGCAAGTTTGCCGAGGGGCTCCGTCTGGAAGGCGCTGATGGCGAGAGGTGGGAGGGGGATGGTGGACGAGGCGTTGTTGATGTATGGGTGGGTGAGCGTGGAATCGCCAGGAAAAATGCACATAGGCCGCAGATTCACGGGTCTGTGGACATGGATCGGTGTTTTGTCGCCGCACTTACAGACGCTGTAGCTGATCTAAATAACGGTCAACGGGAGGAAGAAGAACGAATTAAAGATGGACCTTGAGCCACCATGCCAGGAGAACATTGTAGATGTCTACCCGCTCGCTCAACCCTTTCAGCTTCAAGTCCAGCATTATTTCACGTTTCAGCTCTTCTAAAAATGCCTTCGGCACCCGGATCAGTTTGCGCACCTCTGGGCCTCGCATCCACGATTGCACCAATGGAACGAGAAGCCCTGGAAGGTGAGACCCGTACCCGCGGACGAGATTGACATCGCACGCACCCCGGAAGCTCTCGAACAGCGCCACGTCCCAGTCCATGCCCCGTATCGCATCGACGTTCTCTCCAGCGAGCAGCCGTGTCCACGCACAAAGCAGCGTCTGTGTGCCAACAACGTCGAACATCACCTGCGACGAGGTGACGCCAATAACGGTCAGCTTGTCGAAGACGGCAATGTGAATATGCACCATGGGTGTGTTTGGCACCAGGAATCCGTTGGTGGACATAGGACATGTTTTGCTCCTGAGGTACACATCCAGCGACGGGAACTCGCAAACGAATGGCTTGCAATCTACGGAGTCTACGAGTGCATGAATATCCGGACGCGTGTGAAATTCGCACCGTCCACGATAGTCCTCCGCGGCGAATTCAACCGCCGGATTGCGTGAGTTGAAGTTGTAGGGGATCTGGAACTCAAACGCCTGTACCAAGTCGCCGGGGTCATGCGCGCTGCCCATGCCGTCGCTAGATAGACGTACCTCATTTCTGAAAGCAAGCCTTGCTCCCGCCCTCGGAAACTTGCGCTCAACGAGCACGGACAGACTGTGTTCTTGAGTTTGGACATCCAAACAGACGTTGTAGCAGGGAAAGGCGACGGCGACTCAGAGGCACATGGCGGATACGGACAAGGGTAGAATGATAGCCGACATCACGATGTGTCTACGGGATAGCCGACCTGCTCTACTACCACATCTGGCCACCCAACAGAATAGCGACGTCCTCGTCGCGATCCCAAAAGACCTAACCTATCCAAGCCTCAGGTTTTCTAACTTGTTTTCCGGCGAGGCCTAAGGAAGCGCGGAAAGTGTCGGATATGAAGTGAATGATAGAGTGATAGCACCCTGCCACCCCAGTGCCCACCCAACAGAATAACAATGTCCTCGTCGCAATCCCAGAGACCCAACCCATCCAAGCCTCAGGTTCTATAACTCGTCCTCCGGCGAGGCCCCAAGAATCGCGGAAAGGTGTCGAATATCGAGCGGAATGAGAGAAGGTCCATGTGGAATTTTATGATGATAAGACTTGTCGGAAGAAATCGGAAGCGGGTGAATGATGGTGTTCAACTGGAAGCGGACAGTACGATCGGGGCCGGAGGATATCTCGAACAGCGCGAAAGGGTAGCAGCAACAGCACATGCCCCAATAGTCGAGCAGATTGCGGGTCAATTTGCCCTAGACCCAACGTATACCAAGGTAAGGACAGCCCGACTGACCACAGCCGGGCGTCGCCACAATTCGCAAGCGCCAAGCATTGGTACGAAATGCTCCCATGCAAGGCCAAATATTTTCAGGCTCAAAGGAACAGTGAGTAGGTGCAATAATAAATAAGTGACACCTGCGAGTTCTACAGGGACTAACTCGTTGAATTAATAAGACAGATAAAGACTTAGTTACGTCGAAAGTAGAAATAATGAGGATAAAGCAATTAGCAGTGCCCAGCCCACAAATATCAACCAATGAATGAGGCCAATAGACACGAAGGTGCCACGGCAGAAAATATATGACGTGCAATATCAAGTGCCACAGCAGGACCAAGGAGGACAGTGATTCAAACAACATTCATATGTCAAAGGCTGTTCCCAGGTGAAACAAAGAGATGTGTGCGGACCATCCGATGCCAAAATTTGCATAGGAGAGGTCCATCAACAGATCTTACGTAGACCAATACAGAACAAGGCAAGGACAGAGCTAGAGCCTGCGAGATGCATAAAACGCGGATGGGATGGCGTGCAAGAGCGGAGGGGAGCAGGAATGACGGACGGACAAAGGGACGGGGAACGAGGAACGAAGAAGGTAGGGGTGTCGGCGAGCGCGCACGGGATCGGGGTCGGGGCGGGGGTTTGGGACGGAGGAGGAGGCGTGAATGAAAGGATGATAGATATGGGAGGGGGACGGGGACGGGAAAGAGGGCGGGAAAGGATAGAGGTAGGTAGGTAGGTAGGTAGCATTACACGGCACAGTCCGAATAACGAACACCGGTTCTCAGGAGTTATCCCGGTGTACAAAGCAAGTAGAAAGTACACCATCGCCCCTGGACCCCTCAAAGCCATCCAAATCCCACTCGCAGACCCCATGAGTTTCCCCATGCCCCATGGTAACCCCAGACAACAGAGAGAAGCAAGAATTTTAGCCTAGAATAATTAAATGGGGACTCTCGCTGTCGGGAAAGTATCGGGGGCATAGAGGGAAGTCCAGCACAGATCGGGTGCGGCACAGATACTGTACTTTTTCGATCAATTCGACAGGGGGGTGTGACCCGTGACCAAAAATACCAGTTTGACAATTCGGCAATGCTGGGAACCCACCGTGACACCCCCCAAAATTTCGACACCGGACCGCACAATTTTGCCCTTTTTGCGTCGCTGAGCGCGATTTGGGCCGGCCGTGACCAAAATTCTATCCGACAGACCCCTCCGTGACCCGTGACCCCCTGCCATATTTCGACACCGGCAGGGGGGCCGTGACCCGTGACTGTCGAATTGATTAAAAAAAAGTACAGTATGAAGGAACTGTTCTCTTGCCCAAACATAGATCGCGTGCGGCCCAGACATGAAGGGAAGGCCTGTCAGCTGCGGCGCTGCCTAACGACGGCCTCGGCGGAGCGGGTCCGCACACTCACTTGCTAACGCTCCAAATGCTGCCCTTGCCCCCTGCCAGGCCTTCTTCCCCCGTGTGCCGACGACGCCATCCGGGCGGTAGAGCGCGATGAGGCGGTCGAGCGTGTTGGTGATGCGGCCGGGGATGTATCCGAGGATCAGGGAGAGCTAGCGTAAACGTACAGTGAAGAAGCACGGCGGACAGTCAACTGTCATTTGGCATTATGTCACCGGCTTACCTTGTTCCGGAAAACACACACTCGATTTCAACTGCTTGACTGACAGTTGGCGGCCATCACGCGGATGCTGATCTCATTATCTGTCTAAAAGCCTCAACAAAGACGAACAAAGGCTTTGTAAATGACACAATCCAGTCTTGCTTTGCAGAGGATGGTCAGCTGAAGGGCCTGAATGAGCAGACAAAATAATGATGGCAGGAGATATGTAGAAGTACGTGGGAATCTCTAGCAGTTGCTTTACCCGGACCGGACTTGAACGTTTGAACCGGGCCACATACACTCCCACTGACAGTACAATGACAAATCGCAAATGACAGCACAATGCCCGCCATGCCCCGGTTCTTCTTCAAAAACTTGTGGGGACGCAGACCGACTTCATGTCTTCCTCCGCGGCCGCCGAGCTCGCCGTGTCGGAGGCCGTTCTCCACGACGTACTCATACTCCGCTACATCAGTGGTCCGTTATTCGACTCGTTTGTCGAGTCGACCGCGTCCTAATCCAGCGTCCACATCCTCCGCAGCGGCAGGACTAACGGTGCGCTTGCTGGCCGTGGCCGCCATTTCCCTCTTACTGTCCCATAGATTCTTCTTTATGCCAGCTCATCTGGTCTGCAAAATTCACGTCGAGCAAGTTCCTGTTTCTTGCCATGAGATACCTTGTTGGTATTTGATACCCCGTCGTGTGGTCAATTGCTCAAGGCAGGGTACAATAGGTCCCGGGTGTGATGATCACCCAGACCATTCGTGAGTGAACACCCCGCCGGCGTCTTCCGTGTGCAGGTAATTTTTTCTTGTGCAGAGCTCGCAGGTTTATCGAACGTTTTGCTATCCAACGAATTCTGTAAAGCCTGGATGACTTTTATCGTGCGATTCTTCTTTCTGCCGCCCGGCGGAAAACTAAAATACACGGCAGGTACTTGTGGGATGGGTAACCATCGCAATCAGCAACTGTGCGATTTACCGAGTCCCTCTGCGCGTCTCTGATACCTTGACAGGGTTTGCTCTCCTGCGCGCGTGGGTTTTGTGGGGTGCGCTACTGCTCCTTCCCTCTCATTGGACTAGTTAAACTCCGTCAAGACCGGAACCGTACATTCATCATCTCCACGCTGCTGTTTTTCACCGCCATGCACGCGACGACCCTGGCCCTCGCATTGATCGGCGTCGCCCACATGATAAGTGCGGTTCTTGGCTTATTCTACCACTCCAGGCTGAGATCTCCGTTGCCAGACACTCTGTACTTTGAACCGTTCCTCCAGCTATGCGGGTTCAGCGCCTTCTCCGACATCGGAGTGGTCTGGATTCCCGAGGTACGTATCTCTCCAAGCATCGTAGCGTGGAAGCAGGGCTGAATCCGCTGCAGCTGTTGTTCGCGTTCGTGATGCTGATGGCGATGGGCTGGAAGGTTAGAATGCGCCCGAAAACGCTGAAAGGCCTCCACGAGGACGGATTTGGGTATTTCTTGGTGGGTCGGGCTCTCATTTTGCGTGCGATTCGTACCAGTGCTAATTGGACGCAGTTTCTGTTTGGCGAGTACCGGTTCCGCAATGAGGGATTACTCTTGCTGAACGGTCAAACTATCACCAGGGCTCACACTGGCCAACACGGTTGTGTTCCTCGCCGCTCGGGTGCGCACCCTTCTCGGAAGGATCTCGAAATCCGCTTATTCGTTTGTTTTTGGCACAGATCACGCTGATGTTCTGCCTACTTTTGTGCGTGCTGCGCGGCGTATCGACGCGAAGCTAACGACTGCATCTTGGGCAGCTTCATGTGGTGCTTCACGACGACGACGACGTGCCGCATGATTCTTGGGCTGCGGCGCTCAGCGGAGCGCGCGCGGCTCATTGAGGCGGCGGCGTCTCGTGACTCCC
Source organism: Mycena rosella (assembly GCA_029378255.1). Lineage (NCBI taxonomy): Eukaryota > Fungi > Basidiomycota > Agaricomycetes > Agaricales > Mycenaceae > Mycena > Mycena rosella. The sequence goes on along the minus strand of JARKIE010000415.1, from coordinate 16,163 downwards.
GCCATGCGCAGTTCATTGGGCTCGCGCGCATCCAGCGGCAAGACTCGTAGCACGTCCGTACCTCCACGACACGACTTTTATGCAAGATATATACGACAATTGATACTAATGCGTAATTTGTGAATTGTAGCAATAAAATGTACATACTGAATCCTTTTGCACTTGACATGCGCACAAATTGGTTTAACGGCCGGCAGTATGCGTCGGGGAAGTTAGCAGCCCGGTGCCCTCAATTTATCAAGGTTAATTTTCCTTTAGCCAAATTTTCAGCATGCTGGCGTCCGAATCAAAATTCGTTGAATGTATGAGGTTGCGCTCGATGGCTTGATCCTTTGTTTTTCTTTCTCGCCTTTCGCAAGTTCAACCATTCAGGATGGTGGAGTTCCTAATTCCGCAATTTTATTGACACCGCTAGCCCAAGTATATACAGTCTATAAAGGAAGGTGATATAAGGAGCGAAAGTTGTACAAGTTGTAGGAAATATGTAGAAGAACCAGTCTACATCCTAGCCGTGTCGCTACGATCCGAGTCGTCCATGACATCGCGAGCCTTGTTGGAGTCAAAGTCGAGCTGCATCCATGTGTCACTGGCGAACAAGCCTGTGCATTATGTGGTGCGAGGACTTATGCCATAGCCGTGGTCCGCTGTCTCGATCTGCGTGTGCACCTGCACACCTCGCATCAAGCTCAGCTCGACCGAGTCCGGAAGTCGAGAAAGAGTCTGTTCAAATACTCAATCGGAAGCTCGGGCTGTCTAAGGCTGTCTAGCCTTCATAAGTTTGCACATGACAAGACGGCTTCTTTGTCCCCATGGGCCTCGCTCTGCCTCGCTTCGAAGGCGTCCCTTCCTGATGCCAAGCACGGTTGTAGTTTGTACCGATTCCATCAAGTTTTTTTGGCAATACTTACCGCTTGCGTAGATTCGTGGCGTCAGATAGTGTCAGATCTTGTCAGATCCGTTCTAAAGCAAGGGTATTGTAGCAGAATGGAGCAGAATAAAGTGACCCCCAAAACACACAGTTAGGAGGGAAGAATATGTCCATCAGATATTGATGGCGGTTGAAATCCCCTATTTAGGAGAGCTCCAGCACACTTACTTTGAAATACTACGCACCTTGGATGCAGACTTGGTGCAGTGCGTGCACTCTGAATTGAAAGAGATGCAGTTGGAGCACCGGTTCCCTGGTATTCGAGCACTATCACCTGCAAATCTTCAGGTGAATCTGGCAGAAAACACAATCGGGGCCGCTCACATTGAACTGCCAGTAAGACCTTTAGCGTCAAGAGCCCATGGAGGACTCGGGTTTGAATCGATTTAATCTTCCGTTGCTTGCATATGTCGCAAGAGCCGCGTAGTCGTCGCCGCTTCAACCCTGGAAGCCTGAAGGTCGCTCTGAGAAACTGTCATGGTGACGAATTTCCTGCCGACACAGCTTCCATGATCGACATCAGAGCAACGACAAACAACCGCTTTATTCTAAAAAAGGCAAATCTTATCATTGTCCCGAGCGGTTAATTTGGTGAAGATAACGACTTGAGCGCCAGGATGCAAGATTAGTGCTGAGAATGGAGCCTCCAGTAAGATTTTTTATGTAAATAGAACACACTTGCTTGATCAACTAAGAAGTTCGAGGCACGCCTCTCGCGCCTTCCTAGACAAGGCCACGGCAGCCTTGACCTCATCTACATCTTTCAACCCTATATTCAGACTTCCAGCAGCAAGCAATCCAGAAACCTGGGAATCAGTGCGCACGTCAACCTGGTGAATACCAACAGTTTTTCCCTGGGCCGGGATTTGGATCTGCAACCAAAGGCCTGTGCGACACGGAATCCAATACCACCATGTGAGACCGTACCCGAGATTAGGCGCTCCTTTCGGAACATAGTTAGGCGCCGTCTTCTCTGCGTCAAATGCTATTCCGATGCCGCTCAGAACCCGTGCAGCAGGAACCGCAACAGAACGGCGTGGGGATGCTACATGGTTCGATTGGCGGATCGAAAATACGACGATGCAGCTGTCGTATAAGTCCATCGGCGTCGCCTCCGATCCTGTAATCCATATAGCGCTCGACAGCATCGTGTCCCCGAAAACAGCCTTGATTTCGACCGGAAACGAGGTCGGGTTCAGATCGGGAAGAGGATACAAGTTAGGTGGTTTTATCCCATCCGAGATCAAGGTCAGGTCTCCGCTAGCAAATGTGTCCCCGGCGTATTGAGCCTGGCCCCGCGGATGTATCATGCTCTGGCACTTGGCCAACGCAAAGGTCAAGTCTGCGACACGTTCCTTGAGTTGTGCGGGAAGGGTACTCCAGGGTCGCACGACCAGTATACGCAAGGCCGTGGGGTTTTCTGGATCAGCGAGGTGGTAAACCAGGATACGGACTGCGAGCCAAAGGAGCTGAAAGCCCGCCCATATGAGTACCACTGATTGTGGTTGCTGGCTCATGATGATGTAGGATAATATGATTGATACCATCGATACCAAAGCACCGGAGGCCCAGAAGAGCCGCCATGAAAAGGACGTCTTTGGATTCTCGGCAGCGCCCAATACGACCTTTCGCCGACCACCTCGACGGCTTACCATCGGAAGGTGTCCAGCGATGATATCCAAACTTCCCATCTCGGGTTCAGGATGCCGCCCCAGTAAAAGTTCTTGAGCCTGGATTATAACTGCGCCGAGGAAGAAGAAGGCCCATGGGGCCGCTGAAGCCATCCCCAGAATAGAGGAACCATGCCTCCACAAGATATAAACTTCCACCAATTTCGCGGATGACAGTATGATCGCTGGGAATTGGAACCGGCTGTATGGCCGCGGGAAAGTATAATTTCCGTAGGTGAAAACCTGGAGGGGAGTCCCAATGGCAGTGTCTGGAACACCTCGGAGCATCAGGGAAGTGGAATGATCGAACGCGTAGACGTCGCTCCATGCCACTTTTCCCTTGTGTGAGTTGTGCCCTTTCCCAGAACCGGCGTTGTCCTACGAGCCGGTGTCAGTCGGTTGAACAACCTGTTCACAACAATAAAAGCGCACCTGTGCGTGGCAGAATATTGCCAGCGGCTCTCCAATATTTCGTCTAACCTTGGCCGCTCGGTTCGACTCGTGGGGGAGTTCCAGTCCCACAGCCAAATCAGAAGATGCCGTGCGGATTCCCAGTGTTTCTCGCAACCAACCGCTGTTGGCGCCGCAAAAACATGCTTTCACGACAGATAATGTGCCAAATGAGCTGGTAGCGGCCCATGAAATGCCAGCTGCGCCGCGGTTTCCCAATACAAGTGACTCGGCGACGCTCGAGCCGACCAGTGCCGTCAGCGCGCCAACCTCGACGAGATTGTTGCTGAAACTGAAGGACCCGAGGAATCCACCATCTGAATCGCTAGTTCCATTGGCGGCACTCGCCATTCGGTGAGCGTTAGAGTTAGGGCTGCTTGGGGTGGCGACGGTCAGGCGCAGCACCGGATCCACGGCTTGCCATATATGTATATATTGCGTACGAGAATGAACTGGTTATAATAAGATGGTTCGCTCGGCTTCGAGAAAAAAGGAGATCTCATGAACATGAATAATGGTTCAAGCCGAGTCGGAGTTTCGGGAGATAATCGAGTTATGTAGCGCAGGGGCGGCCGTCCCGCTTTTGAACCCTACTAGCAGCGATGTGGGGCGCGTTTTATGAGAGAGAAGCAGGAAGGAGTCGGATGAAGAACTCTGAGAAGCAGTGAGAGGCGCGGAAAGAGTTTGGAAGCTTGAATGGAAAGAGTTTTTGCGCGAGGCGAGGTCGAGAACAGGGGCGCGTCGGAGGTTCCGCAGGGAGCTCATGCAGTCACTAGAATGGAAGGCGAGATTCTGGTGATTGAGGCCACATAAATTCGCAGGAGATTGAGGAGAAGGGGCGGATCAGTGACTGATGCTCTGCGTTACGCGTGATACACGACGCGGCATCGCCAAAAATGGACGAGCCAGCCAAGCCACATCCGAGCCGATTGCAAGGGCGAAAAGTCCTTCCAAGGCTGCCCAAGCCCAGTACCGCACTTCCAAGGCCTCGCAAGTGACAATTGCCGGGCACCAGCCCTTGGAAGCGCATCCCAGGCTTGGATAGGATTGGAAGGACTTTTCGCCCTTGGAAGGGCTTTCAGCAGCTCGCAAGCTCATCCTATTCCTCGGTACACTCGCTCCATTCCAAAAACAAGTGAAACAATAAAATTGAAGTTCTAGCTAATACAGGGAGAGTGCGGGAGTGGTACAGTGAGCAACGGACTTGATCTGAGAACAAGGACATCAGCGGGATTCGCGTAGAAAGACATAAGAACACATACATGGGAGAACGACATGATAACGGTGACCTGTGGGAAGCATCAGTAAGTGGAAGAGGAGCGTAGGCAGCGACGACGTACACTGATCCTGTGTTGGCGTCAGAGCGTGTACCATAGGCGATGGTACCGAAGAGAAGTCCTGGAAGAAAAAAATAATTAGACCTGCGTCGAAACGGAGAGTTGGAGCCCTACATTTGACGGAGAAAGACTTGCAGAAACGGATGCTGGTGAAAGTATTAGCGTTGCAGGAAAAATTCATTCGGGGGAAGCTTACCTTGATACAGTGGGGAACGGACACTAGACGGTATGGGATTAGGTCCGATCCTTGCATTGAATGAGGGAAAGCTTACCCCAGAGAAAAGTGATTAGCGAAGCACTATGAAGAAGATTAATGAGGGAGCATCAGGATGACGGATGGGCATACAAGCAGAAATTTGATTAAGACCTTGAATTAATAGCGAGTGGAGCGCGACGATTATAAGAATTCTGTCGACAAGATTAACGTGCTTGCCCGCCATGGCGAAAAGGACAGACCTTGAGATTCGTTAACTGAGCTGTCGCGATCTACGGATCCACGGCGTTAGTCAGTTCCCAAAACTTGCACTGAAACTCACTTAGGGTGTAGTGGATACCGGGGTTTGGCGACGAGCAGCGCGGTGCGCACGGATCGACGACGACTCCGAATCGGAGTCATCCTCCTCATTGTCATCGTCGTCGGCGCCGCCGCTTGAGATCTTACCGAAGACGCCGCTGGAAACGCCGTGAGCGGTGTTGTGTCAAGAGCGAGAGCATCACGCACTCTTGGTACCACTGAAGCGTCTCGATGACCCATGGGTCGGCCGGGTCGTCCTCGAATAGCTTGACCACTTGGTTGAATAGTTTCTCGTAGTCGTAGGTGCCGTCCTTCGGTGTCCAGTCCGAGGTAGAGAGCATCGTTCTTGCCTGAAGGAAAGTATGGAATCACGTACTACGACACCAATATATTATATAACTGACTCACCTGTGTGCAGCCATATCCGATCATACGCCCGTCGATGGAGAACTTGCCATGCGCGCGGGCATTAGAGATTGCCTTGAGGCGATCTGCACCGCCCATGGCCGAGCTGGGAGTCGTCCAGATGTTGCGGAGAACCTATCATACATATGAGTAATCCAAAACGGCAGAAGAAAACAGACTCACACGAAGGAGGAATGGACTGCGGAACAGGCCCTTCTCTGGATCAGCGGGATCGTAGGTGCCCTCGGGATAGAAACAGGACGGGTATTTTCCCGCCGTGAGCGCCGGTTTCCCGTTCGTTAGTTTGCCGGTCATCAATGCGGTCAAATGCCTGCATGTAACCAGCATGAGAGGACGCAATGGTAGGTAAATGGAAACACATACTTCAGTGCGTCAGGTGTAAGCTCCCGTTCAGGTACGGCAGCCCCGCTTGGAACCAAAAGCGTGAGTGAAATAAAGACAAGGATGTGCAGTGAGACGTACGGCACGGCCGCTACTTGATCTTCGCCGTTTGCAGGCGGCATTCGGCGTTGATTTTGAGTCGCAGAGGCCAGGAGACGATGGAATTGCGAAGCATTGGATGGTTGATCGAGCGATCTGACTTGGAGGTCGATTCACTGACGGCGGGGGTGAGAGGCTTCGTGGGGTCGTCCGGGACGTAGTGTGTCTTGTGTTTGAGGTTGTTCGTGTCTTGCTGACGTGCCGAAGCTGCCTGCCCGCGGAACTGGAACAACGTGAGTGAAAAGAGCAGCTACGACGATAAGGGACGCACATGCTTGACGATGCGGGGCCATTCTTTCTTATCTTTGTAGAACTCCCGCAGAACCTCAAGCGAGTCGGGAGAGATCGCCATCATCTTGCTGAACGCGTCGATAAAGCGTTGCTGTTCTTCCAGTTGGCTGAGAAGAAGGTAAGACACATGGGAGAACAAATGAGGAACAACGCACGCCGCGGGTATGACAATGGAGTTGCTGGGGCAGGACACCACAGGAGCGCCCCACAGAGCTTGGGTACCGTGATGCAGGGCGCAGCCGATATCCATAAACGGGTGGACGGCGCGTACAAAGTACTTGGCGATACTAGTGAGTTTGTCCAGCGCAGACTTGGTGTCCCTGGAAAGAGGGTTCACTGAGCGAACACACAAAGACAGAGAGGCTTACATAGTATCCCGCCGCGCCTTCTTGCTCTTCTTCGTGGGAATGATCCCGAACGTCTCGACAATTTCTTCAAACGCCCGTTTAGCAGCGGAAGGAGGAGGGACAGGGCCGGAGGAGGGTGCAGAAGCACCGGAGAGTGAGATGAGGGTGGCTGCGGCAGCGTCAGCGCCCGGAGTGGCCATGGTGGTGGTGGTGGTTCCGGACAAGAGGCGCGTATTGAGCGCTCTTGCGGCTTTTAAAGTCCGCTTCGCGGTCACGTGCTGTCCTCACCCGCCACAAAAATAATCATAACTTGGGAATCAGGGACTCAAAAAATATGTCAATTGCGCAGGAAAATACAAGTCAAAGCTCATCGTAGCCTGCGTAGTCCAAAATATCCTCATCGGTCCCTCCTGTTGCCGCCAGCTCTGTTTCGCCATCATTTTCTTCATCCTCTTGCTCTGCTTCTTCCTCGGAATCGGACGAAGAGTCTGAATCAGAGGGAATAGGCTCCGTTGAGGGACCATCCTCGGGTGCTTCATCCGCAGCTCCTGTGTCAGCCGCTTGCGGTGTTGGATCAACATCCATTGGTACATCATCCCGCTCATCATCCGACTCGTTTGCGCTTGTCTCATCGCCCGGCCGTGCCGTTTGCCTAGTGTTGTGGCCAACTGCAGCATCGGAATATCTCATAACCATGTCTCTGTCCACAAACCTGCAACAATACAATTTAGTTACTTGGCGTAAAAAGACGAACGAGGCCTTACAAATTCACATAGAAAAATAAGTAGTCTTGATGGTCCTCTCCGTCGTAATGGCGTGCTGCTGAAGGACCTCGGAGCAGCTGGTCAGTGCGGCCATAATGAAAGGCAGGCTCCAGATGAACAGCACGGATGATTTCCGCTGGATCTAAAAAGCCGAATGCGCCGCTTTCTGTATCCGATGCATCAAGAAAGCCGATGCGATGCGGTCGGAGGTATTTCCAACCACCCGGTCGGCTCAGATCGCGCCCAAACCAACGCACCCAGAGGAACTCCATACGACGTATTTTGCTTGTGTCCTTGGATTTAGGGCCGACGTGGCGAACATCAGCATGAAAGATGCCAATGACCCGCCCATACCAATAAGGGTGGGGCGAGGACTCGTCTTCGTCTTCATGTGATAGGACCATGAAGTCGGGATGAGTCCTCGTGTTTAGGGTGTCCTGGTCTCGACGAACATCGTATGTCGTGAAATTGACGCGGAGGAGCTTGTGCGTGTACAGGCGTTCCCGAACAATATTGACATCGGCAAGATCTTGAATTGAGTAGCGTGTTTCGTCACCATCGTAAGCGACGCCCAGTAGCCGGCTAAGGAGATGGGATTTGAGTTTTGGGAGGAAGTCCTGAAGGTGGTTGGGATCGGTGAGGTATAGTTAAGGAATTAAACTGGGTAATCTACCACTAATGCTGGGTCATTCGGAAATTCTTCTTCCATCTCCAAAGTGCCGAGCCATGTTCGTTTGGACTCGGAAATGTGGTGGTGTTGGCGTGGTGGTGTTCGAGGAAGAACTTCGTCGTCAGGGGCGAGGGCGTTCTTGGTGCGGGATCGGGGAGCTTGTGGAGGGGCTTGTGGAGGGGTGATCGTCGCGTCTGATGGAGGTGCGGCGGCTGTCTTATCGGCATGCTCATCAACTCTTTTCTTGATAGCCCGTAGCAGCCGTTGGCGACGCTCCTGAGAAGCAATCTGCCGCTCGAAATTACGCTTGTTGGTCTTGGCGTAGAACTTCTTGGCCAGTCGATGAGCCAGTTCTCCCTGAGAAACAAAATGAGCAAGATAATAAAAAGTAAAAAATTTGCACGCACGATTTGAGTCGAGTACGAGTCTGTGGTGCCAAAATCGATGATAGCATCGGGATAGTCGCCCATTGAATGCCATTTATATGTAGCAAGGTTCCAGGCTTTCCGTTCCTTTGCTGATTTTGAAGTTGTCGGATTGGTTCCCGTTTTGGAATTTTTTTGCGCTTGTCGGCGGGCACGACGTTTATACTCCTGTGGCAGCTCGTATGTTACGTAGGCATCACACGTCGTCCGCACAAAATGTCGGGCCTGGGATCCCAGCTTTTTCGTTACACCGCGAAAGGTTTTGATGGTGGAGTCGCTGTGCATGCGGAGTTTGGCGTATGCATGCCAGGTTGCGAAGATGTAAATGAGTGTCAAGATGATTGTGTTGTGGGGTTCAGGTAGGAGGCCTTCAAAAACCGCGTACGCGCACTGTAAAGAGCAGCTCGTTGGAGTTCGAACAAAACACACTATTCATGCACACCTGGAGGATGTCCTCGAAGTCCCGTGCCGCCATCTTCTTCATCTCGGAAACGTTTGCGTGGAACCGCCGGATTGTACTTCGTCCAAACGTTGGGACTTTGCGGAACCTGGAGCTCATTAGCGCCGAAAAATTCCGCAGAAAATAATCGAAAGGCCTACCGTTCGTCCAATGCCGCAACGGCATCTGCGCTGTACGCATAGAGAACCCGAATAAGGTGGATGAATAACGACTTCCAGCCACCGAGCTCGACTTCGTGCAGGAGATCAGGCACGAACATTGTATGAAAGTTAAAGCCGTATTGAGCCAACTTTGAAAACGCATTCTGTAACATCGTTAAGCGAGTATGCCACGCGAGAAGGGTGACAAAAAATACCCGAGTAGGGACCCAGGAATAATTTCTGAGCAGTTTGTTTACTCCCTCGCCAGCGACCAGATACCCCTTCTCGAATATCCAACGGCGCGCATGCTCTATTATACCAGAATTTTTGTCTTCACGAATGTTTTTACGGCGTCGTATATCAGCCTCGGTGCCCATGTCGGGAATCTGCGCTTTCTGAATGAAGCAGCGCGGGCACGGACAACCGCCGAAATATTTTATTGTTGCCAAGAGAACTCTGAGAATGGCTGGCTAGTCAGCACGGAAGCGGAACGGTTTATGGAACATACTTCTCGGGATAATCCGCACCGTAAGTGAAGAATCGAGGGAAAATAAGGCGCTCAATCCCGTCGTAGCATCTGACCACGATCCCATGAACGTACGCATGGATGAACTCTGGGCTCAGCAACAAGTCCCAGATTCCGTGCATGAGTTCGCGTTTGAGGTGGGCCATTATATCAGCCGATGGGAGGAATCCAAATTTGTCGCGGTAGAAGTCCTTGATGGTGTCCGGGAGCTGAACGACGTGAAAAGAATGAAAAACGAAAACAATTCACGACATACGGAAGGGAAATAAGCCTGGTGGTGGCCTGCATTTGACGAGGGCTTGGCGCGCGCATATTTCGACTGGTTGCCGAAGAAGGTATAGAGCGGCCACAGCGACGCGTTCCCAAAGTTCGCAAGGTGCGTAGAATCCGACCAAACATGAATGCCGCGATAATTGTTTCGAGATGAGGCTCCGTGGTTTGGGGGAGGGACATATGCTCTTGGTACATCTTCGAGGTGGTGTAAATCTCGCCATACATCGTCTGATGTCCTTCGGGAAGGACTGGCATACCCATCTCGTTGAGCTCGCCGTCCGGAGGGTCCAAAGACACATCGGGATCATCAGGGTTGTGCTTCGGGTCCCATCGAGACTGGAATGGTGTGACGTGAAACTGCTCAAATGCGGGACTCTGGAAAGCCTCGATCATCACGTCGAGCAAGGGCCGATAAATTAGCCCCTCGACTTCGAATTCGACAGCGTCCTTTTCCGGACAAGACACTTTGGCGGCGGGAAGCTTAATTTTCACGGACGCGGTTTTCCATCCATCTGGCGCAGACAAAGAATCGGGATCCGTCGTGGTGGTCGCGGTGGCATCGAGGCGTTTGTTTTCTCGCGCTGCGCTAAAGTTGAGGAGATGGGTGCGGTCGAAGTCGTCCTTTAAAAGAACATCTTGTACAAGCGAGTCGAGTTCGGCGATAGATTTCAGTGTGGAGCCGAGATGAAACCACGCCATGAGTCGCGCAACAGTGGCGTTCAGGAAGGGGAACCAGGGGTCCGTGGAGCCAGAAGTAGAGATAGGTTTGTCGGGGACGAGGAGATCTGATGATTTGCAAAGGTCATCTAGACAAACGGAGTCGTCCGGATCGTGTGTCGGTCGATTAGGAAATATTTTGTAGAGCCCGTACTTATTGGGTTCTGTTTTTACCCAAGTAGCCGGCGCTGTACCCGGAGCTGGTTCTGCAGGAACCTCGGCCTCTTCATGTACAGGTGGCGGCGGTGGAACTGGAGCGGGAGCGTCCGGGGGATCATCGCGATACCGCTTGGGCAGTCGAATACGGCGCGGTGGGCGCCCACTGGGACGCAGGGGCGGTGGCGTTGGAGGACGAGAATCAATCTGAGCCGTTAATTAGTTGCGTGATTTTTTTTCGAAGTAGGTACCGCGGTCAAACTCACCGTCTCGAAATCCATGTCAGCCGGGGGGTCAGGAAGCACAGAAACAGCGGCAGCGGCAGCAGCAGCGGCCTCTGCCTCCGCATCCACTGAGTTAGCATAGGCAGCTCCTTCGGCATGCTGGGCTTTGAGCGTCGAGCATTTTCCGTAGTGATTAGTGAGCCCGCGTCCCGGTTGACAGAAAGTTCCGCAGGCATAGCACTTTGGCATGAGTATTACTATCAAGAAAATGCTCGCGACGATAAAAACGAATCTCATGTATCGCGAGCAGCAGGCAGAAGACAAGCGGCGGCAGCGTCACCGTCTACGCGGCGGCTCGGAAAGGCGATCCCGTGGAAGGTGAGCCAAGGCTTGTATCAATGGTGAAAGTGGCTTGAAGACACGCCAAAAGGCAAGTGAGGGCTTGGCTAGTTGCTGCCGGGCTTGGGAGAGCCTTGTAAGAGGCTTGCGCGACGCGTCGAAGCCTTGTCGGAACTTGCCGAGGTCACAAGGCCCTTTGATGGCTTCGACAAATTTGGTGATGGGCGAGCTATTATAGCTGGCGCCATCCGTTCCGCGAGATTTCTGCTCAATGACCTCCATTCTCCAGCAAAGATAAAAACTGGGCGGGACATGCTTCACTGACGTGCGGTGGCGCGGCCCGCCGTCTCGTCGAGACTAGCGCCGACGAGGCAGCCTCTACGAATGCGCCATTGCGCCCATTAATGGCGCCGCAATTGGCGCCAGCACCCTCCAACTTTTGGACGCCCCGCGTCCGCGTCTCCGCTCTAACCCTAATCGCGCCCAACGCTGTCCACCTAGCTTCGGTGCGTGCTCGTACGACGTCTGGGTTCCGCCCGCGGCATTCACCTCGTGTTGCCGCAACATCATCCCCGCGTACGATATCATCGACGCTCCCGCCCCCCGCACGTCTCCGCCCCCAGGCTCTAGATCTCCGTGCTCCTTGTGCACGTACCCCTCCATATGCATGCAATCCACGGCGGTCAGGCCGCGATACCCGTGACATTCCCGACATCCGCGAGATCGCCTTGACCGGCACGGATCCTGCTGGCTTTTGCACGATACCCCCCGCACGTCGCGCATGCGTCCGTCCGGATTCGCTCCAGGACGTCCGCCTCTCCATCATCGACTCGCAGGCACGCCTACCCCTCGACTGCAAATCCCGCCGCGCTAACCCGAACCCGCGCGACGGACGCGGACGCACACCGCGTGGGTGTTGACGGAGGCGGGGCTCGCGCGCCCTTCCGTGCCGACGGCGCGGTGGTGTGCGCAGGAAGCAGGGGATGACGCGTGGTTGGGGGGCGGGCGACGACGCCATATAGGAGGGCGACGGCGCCCACGAAGCGCACGGCGCGGACGTAGCATCGCCCGCGACTCCGCGCACCCCCGCACCGCGCGGCGCGGACGACGCCCCCTCCCCCTCGCCCCCGCCCCTACCCGGGATATGACGCATTCACCCGCGCAGCACAAGCGTGGGCACGATCCCCGCTCGCCGCCGCCCGCGAATGCATCCACGGCGCCCGGCACCCGACCTGCGCGACGAATCGAGCTGCGCCGGGGCGGTGCGCCGGATTTGGATGCGGGTGCGTGAGCTCCGTGGGACGGAGCGGAGGATGCGGGGAGGGGAAGGGTATCGCCCGCGCGCGATACAATGCCAGCGTAAGCACGAGCCCGGGCACGCTCCGGACGCGACGCCGCGCCGCGCGAACGACGTATGATGTACCCGCCCACGCGCGGACATGATGCGCGTGAGATTCGTGGGACCGGAGTGGATGGGGATTGCGAGGCGGAGGGGAACGAGGAGGAAGGCGGAGGCGAACGAGGAGGAAGGCGGAGGGGAACGAAGAGGAGGGGAGGATGGAGTGGCTCGTTGCGTACGCCCCTCGTCTCGTTTACTCCCGACTGGCGGCTGACGCGCGCCCTTTAGGTCTTGCGTTTCGCGCGCGAACGATCCAACGTACTACAGCTCGCCACCACGGACGCGTGCTTGGCTGCGAGCGCTGCGCTCCCCCGAGCACCGATACGGAGACGGACACGCGTGCTACGATTCATATTTGTACCGACCGCGCCCGCAACGCGTTCGCCGCGGAGGCCCTCAACCGGAAGCATGCCCCAGCCCCCGCTCTCGCCCTTATCATCACCCGCGCCCGCAACGCGTTCGCCGCGGAGGCCCTCAACCGGACGCACGCCCCAGCCCCCGCCCTCGTCCGCGCCCTCGTCATCACCCGCGATGCGACGGTCCCCGCGCCACGCGAACGAATACTTTTCATTCCCGCTCGCTGACGCGCCCACTTCCGCAGGATGAAATGGAGGGTAATACGGTCTGCAGGTGCACCGGGTACCCTCCATTATTTGAAGTGTTTCAAAGGTATGCGCCCGGCGGGGGTTCGATTCCCTCAAGACCGCTGGGATGGTGAAGCGTATCTTTTTTATTTCTGTTCAGTGCAACGCTTGCTGACAAGCACATTTCAAGTGGAGGAAGTGGAGGGTAGTACGGTCTGCAGGCGTACCGGGCAGCCTATATAACCATTCTTCGATGCGGGTATGTGCCTGGCGGGGTTCGATTCCCTCAAGACCGCTGTGAAATTGTGATGCTTTTGATTTTTTTTTGATCCCGCCTTCAACACGCCCGCTGACGAGCCTACTTATACAGGGTTAAATGGAGGGTGGCACAGTCTGCAGGCGCACCCGGCACTCGTTATAAAGAAGAGCAGGAAGATATGCTCTCGGCGGAGGTTTGATTCCTCAAGACCGCTTGAACTTGTTGGCGATCCAACTTTTTAATCTCGGTCGCACCACGTTCACTGAGGAGCCCACTTCTGCAGGATTAAACAGAGGGTAATACGGTCTGTAGGCGCACCGGGCACTCACCATGTAGGATTTGTTCTAAAGTATGCGCCCGGCAGGGGTTCGATTCCCCAGGACCGCTTTGCGCCGGATATTTTATTCCCGCTTGCACCACGTTTGCTGACGAACGCACATTTGAAGGATTAAACGAGGGGTGGTACGGTCTGGGGGCGCATCGGACGCCCTCTATAAGCCATCCTTCGCTGAACGTTGAGTATGCGCCCGGCGGGGGTTCGATTCCCTCAAGACCGCTTAGAGATGGTAAATTTCACCTTTTTATTCCCGCTTGCAACGCACTGTCAACAGACGAGGTAAGAGCTTCGGGTTGAAAAACCTGTGCAGGAGAGGCTACCTGGATATCTTGTGGTTGCTCTTAAACCCTGTCTTTGGACTGTGCACCTTCAATTTCGTGGCCGGCACCAACAGCTCCGACGGAGTGTTCGATGGAACTTCGATTTCACGTAGGATCACTTCCATCCGGATTTGTTGATACTTGCGTAGACTCGAACCAGTCCCAAGGGCAGATTATGACAGTCGATCCGCCCAGAACCGCAACAAAGCTCGGAGCCACCGCCGCTGGGATTTTACCGTGTTCAGAGAAGACAACCCACAACTTACAGGACAAGGATAATCAGGAACTCCTGAGTGAATTTCGAGCTTTAATAAGAAATCCAGGCAACCGCAATGAAATCGGTATTTACGCTTAGTGCAAGTCTAGAATAGTCAACTTGGAATTAGAGTTGAATTAGAGAATACTGATGGCCGTTCGGCTCCACTCGGAATCGTCCGCGAGTCCTTGCTCCTCTTCCACTACCTCCTCCAACTGAATCCCTCACAAACCCGTCCAGATGGTCGATTCTTCTACAGATCCAGCAGATAGTACCCTACCCCCCGAGCTGGAGCGACAAATCTTCGAGATCGCCGCCGATTCGAGTCTCCCCGTAGACATGGTAGCTCTCATGCTGGTCGCATGGCGGGTCAAGACCTGGTAAGCTCCAATGCCGCTGGCGGGTTCATTACAACGTCCTAATTCCATCACATCTTTTGCAGGGTGGAGCCTTTCTTTTATCGTGTCATCTTAGCGGATCCAGGGACCCCCATCCGAGGCCTCCCTCTATTCAACGCCGCCGCGCTTCTGCGCCTGATCGACGAAAAGGGCAAGACTGTGCTCGCGAACACTAGGCTTTAATCATCCAGGACCCTGCCACCCCACACAGCGTGAGGCTCTTTCATCTCCGCCGCCTGAACGCCATTATGGCGGCCTGCACAAGAGTCACCCATCTCTTTTTGCACTCCAACAAAAAGCTCGAATCACACGAACTGGACGCACTCAGCAGTATGCCGGCCCTGCGCGTACTCGGTATCCACGTCAGCAGGCTATTCAACCGCAAGCGCGCGGTTTTGGATTTCACCCATCCTGTGTTCTGCAACGTCACGCACTTGGAGGTGCTCGACACCGAGGGCTATAACGTGCCCTGGGAGCGGCTCGTGGATATACCGAACCTCGCCCACCTCGCATTCAGCAAAATGTGGGTATACCCGATGCTCGTCGACACACTGCGTGCACACCGGCGGCAGCTGGAGTGTCTCGTATTCCTGTCCTCCGATTTTCGCGCCATTGACGTGGCCAGCCGGAGGACTGAGGTATGGCTCGTTATGGTGAAACGATGCTCCAATGAAAACTGGCAGTGGGGTGCACTGAGAGGGCTCGACTGCTGGAGGGCGGCCGACAAGTTCATCGCGGAGAGAAGGGCCAGCAGGGTTCCTAGTGAGCACTGATTATTTTGTCGCTCTTTTCGGGACTGATCCGCGCACCTAGTGGAGCATTATACGATCACCCCAGGTGATGTGAGATATTTTTGATGAGCCGGACAATCACTGTTCCATACTGTTGGGGACTGGGTAGTTGACCACTTGCCAAATATAAGACTATGGACCACAGATTACACAAAGCCAAGCTTGTGGGAGGAATGGGATGTTTGACAATTGTTCATGCCAAATTTGGAGGCAAAGTGATGGTCGGATCAAAAGTTGTTGCCTGTTTAACTGTCGGCCGAAGCCCGAAGACATCAATTCCTTAACTCCGAATGTCAATCAATAGCTGACCACACTTGTTTCTCAACCAACTCTAGGTCAATCCACGACTTTGGGGGCTCATTCTGGAGCCCTGATTCTTGGCATCAAAGTACGCTATTTCAGGGAGGTCATAGTTCCCATTTATTCCTTCAGGACCCTCATGAATGTCTGAAATCTGACATCAGGCGGCACAAGATGACCACTTGTACCACAAGCGCACCGTTGATGCCACAGGCCTGAGACTGGAAGTGGACCATCTTAGTAGTCAGTGCCCAATTTTGAGATGTCGTTTAACACCATGTACACTCTATTTCTTTCTCCCCAAGGGGTAGGGGGGCTACATCAGCAAACCCTGGTCATCCTACCGGTCGCTCTGGAGCGCTCCAGAGCGACCGGTAGGATG
>JARKIE010000414.1:0-75885 GCA_029378255.1 Mycena rosella | reverse complement strand
GAAATCGTCGCGCGAGCTGATCTTGCCGCTCTCGATGGCCTGCGTCAGCTCTTCGTCGAGCGGAAGTGCCTTCATATACAGACGGTTGTGCTTGTTCTGCGATTTGGACAGGGCGACGATGGACGACTCTGTCTTGACCGTCTCGCGGTATGGCACGACCGGGTCCGACTTCTTCAAGGGGACTCCAGCGTGGTCTTCTTCGAGGTCCTATTCAGCAGTTGGTCAGTCATTCGTCGTTTCATACGGGAACGACAAACTAACCTTGAGGCAAATCTCCAAGTGCAGCTCCCCGGCGCCAGCGACGATGTGTTCTCCGGTTTCCGATATCCACGTCTGCACGCAAGGATCAGACTTCGACAACCGCTTCAGCCCTTCGACGAGCTTGGGCAGATCCGCCGCGTTCTTAACCTCGACGGCAACCTGCACGACGGGCGAGACGGAGAACCGCATCACGCGCATGTTGTGCGCCGTCTCCGACGTCGTCAGCGTCCCGCTCTTAAGCAAGAACTGGTCGATGCCGACAAGCCCACAGATGTTCCCCGCGGGGCAGTCCTCGAGCGGCTCGATGTAGCGGCCCATCATCAGGACCGTGCGCTGGATCGACTTGACGAACAGGTCGTCCTTCTTTCCCGGGATGTAGTTCGGGCCCTGGATGCGGATCTTGGGGCCGGAGCGCACGGTCCCCGCGAAGACACGCCCGAAGGCGTAGAACCGCCCCTTATCCGAGGTCGGCACCATCTTGGAGATGTACAGCACCAGCGGCCCGTTGGGGTCGCAGTCGCGGATGGCGATGGCGGACTCGTCCATGGGGCCCTCGTAGAGCGTCTCGACACGGTAGCGCTGCGCCGTCGCGGGCGACGGGAGGTTGATGACGATCATCTCCAAGAGCGAGTCACCTGCGGGAGGAACTTGCGCATCACGACCTTCAGGAGCGCCTTGCCTTCGAGATCACGCTCGTCCTGCGCGAGCTTGACGTCGAGCTTGTCGAGCATCGGCCCGATCGCCTCCTTCTTGTAGTTCATGACGGCGTCGAAGATCTTGAAGATGGGGTCGAGCACGAACTGGTTGAACGCGCGCTCGAGCGGCTTGCCGTCCGTGTCGGTGCTCTTGTTCGACCACTTGCGCGTCGCGGGGTTGAAGAAGTTGTCGCCCCAGGCTTGGCCCTGCATTACACCCAGTCGTTTCGCCCTCAAACCGGATAATATCACTGGACTTACATCATCTTCTCCTTGTCGACACCGAACTTCTTCGCGTAGCGGTTGGCAAACTGGCGGAGGGTGAAGCCCCAGCCGTGTAGCCCGGACCCGAACGCAACGGTGCCCTTGTCGGGGTACACCTGCACGTCACCGAGCGCGCGTCGTGGTACGTGGACACGATGACGTTAACGCTCTCGATGGTCCTCTGGAACGACTGGAACAGCGCCTCCTTGTCGACCTGCAGCTCTAACAGCGCGCGATCGACCTTGTTAATGATGACTACGGGCTTGATGCGCTCCGTCAGCGCCTGGCGCAGGACGGTCTCGGTCTGTACACACACGCCCTCGACACAGTCGACGACGACGAGCGCACCGTCCGTTACACGTAATGCGGCCGTGACTTCTGACGAGAAGTCGACGTGCCCCGGACTCTGCGAAATACGTTCAGCTCAACACATTCAGCGAGCCTGCTGGAGGAGGGACCGACATCAATCAAGTTGATAAGGAACTCTGCGCCGACTGTTTTCTGCTTAATCGAAGGGATCTCCTCCTTGTCCACCTCGAAGTACCTGTCCCGATTAGCTCGGTGAGCGGACGTCTCAAATTTGATCACACGACCAGAAGAAACGGCGCCTACATTGAAATCGCTGTACTCTTGATAGTAATACCTCGTTCCTTTTCGTCGTCCCTGGTATCGGTGAACCGCATGTCGCCGGCTTTGGCGCTGGCGATGATGCCCGCCTTGGACACTAGCGAATCTGTCAGGGTCGACTTGCCATGGTCCACTATACGCGCCGAGCACGATTAATATTCCCCGTCCTCCTGGCCGCATCGACAACGCACCATGGGCGATGACACTCATATTCGGATGTTCGTGGGGCGATCCATGAGCTCACGGATCTGATCTGCGAATCGGTCGTGTGTGAGCACCATAGAGGCCCCCCATGCATCGACGGCGGGCACTACTCACCTACTGTGAAGTTACTGCAGCACACGACCACATTTAGCGGGGGTAGACGACTCGAGCGCGTGAGACGACCTACACCATGGTTGCTGTCTACAATTCAGTGGGCGAAATTGCGCTGGGCGAGGTCTACGGGTGTCGGCGAGCAGTCTGGGATGACCGTTGGAGTCGACGTGGGATATTCCCACCTTTGTTTACGTCTCAACATAGTGCTCTAATTCTGCCCTCGAATGGCCTGGTTCCACCACCGGACCACGTGAACCGGCTACTAGTTACGGTAGTACAAACTAAATGAATACATTCGGTGGCACCTGATCGTTTTCCGGTGATTGAGAGGCACGCTGTTATGTCGCGCTGAAACAAGGAGAGCGGGGGACGCCATAGGATGCTCGCCGATGATATTTATTCGCAGAGACCTGTTCTCGAGTAACAAACAAGGACAACAGGAGCCGGTCAAAGCGTATAATTTCATGAAATCATTAAGACGCCCGGACACCAACACGTGTGTGCCGTTATTGATGATTTTCACGACCGTGCCATGGCTGAGTAGAACCACGGCGGATGGATGGGGATGAAACAAATGCAGTGTGATTCAAGGATATGCATAATGCGGCAGCACACGATCACGGTGCAAAGTCGATACTGGAACAAAATGGACGTGGCTTGGACGCCAGCTGTAAAGCGGGGAAATGAGAATTTCAGAGAAGGCCATAGAGAGGAGGGAAGCGTGCCTGGTTCAAATAACTGTATCATCTCGTCCACTGTTGGCAAGGCCTGAAAAATCGAATGAAAAAAGATTTCTGAAAGCGGAAGGAGATGACTTACGTCGACACTCCGTTCTTCACTTAAAGTTTGCGAAAAAAGCATCTCGCATATTAGGTCGGGGATGACATCGTCGTCCGGGAAATTGCGGATGTCTTCATCCCAGATTCGCCTCCCAGTTTAGGAATATGCAGGTAGCACTCATTTGCAGGCAAGTGATGGATTTAAGTCCCACAGGACCATTGAACCATGCCGCTCGATGCACCGAAACTGGAGGCGGATCAAGCGAATCCCGGGCAGATTCGAAGTCGAAGTTGACAATGAACAAGCCTGTCCCCTATGTGGCGAATCATGTCAGATTGTTACAGGAGACGAATAGGGAACATGAATACAGTTGCGACGGCGACTCGACCGTTTTCAAACGCCAGATATCGGGACACACTGCATGGCGAGCCCAATTGAATGTCAAGAGAGATCTCCCGGATGTTCGCTTCGCCGTTGATAATCCTCTCGAAGAAAGGAATGACGACGAGGCGGGAATCGGCCAGCAACGCTGCGAGGTGCGAACCACAGGCAGAAACATGTACTGAGTTCGTATTAGATCTATACTGTTGGAGCTGCCCGAGACAGTCATCATAACTCACCCGCGATGAACTCGTCGATCAACCGTCTGTCGCTACTGTCCGGAAGAACGACATGACGGTTTAGAGGTTGCGGTTTTAACACTGAATTCGGCAGCCAGTCTTCTTTGTGGCTATCATCGGCCAAGAAAGAATATGTGTTATTTCCGTATGAGCCCTGCACAGAAGAAATATCGAGAACACAGCGACCGGAGGCGCGGGAAAACACCCGAAGTGCATTGGAGCCGCACACCAAGGCGTGGTTCGCACTAACCTCCACGTAGTTGATGTGCGCGCCCAGGGATGTGCTTGATCCGACGCCGTCTGGTGAGATCTGGATGTCCCGGATTACTTGAGTCAACTCTCCCGTCGTTATGTCCAGGTAAAGAGGGAAACCTCCGTTGCAGCGATTAACGTCGGGAAAACGAATCGGAAGGCCCGGGTGAGTGCGGGGGGCTTCAGCACCATCCATGGCTTGAAATGCCCTCGTGAGTGCAACGGGAAGTCATGTGCAGAAGATGATATGCTGTTCTGTTTTTCATCGGGAAACGAGAAGGTGGGAGCATCTGGAGTCATCCCGGCGTCATCGACCACTCTCCAGACCTCCTTTTCGCCGCTTAATCGGTCGAAAATGAGGTATCCAGAATCGTATTCGCAGTGAGCGTATTCATGAACGTATGTCTGACGGTACATTCAACACGATCCGAGGGCTGGATTTGTGGTGCTTACCCGTGGCAAAGACCACAGCAGTTCATCTTCATCCAGGTCCGCCACAAGTAGGCCACCGATTGAGTGAGTGACGATAACGAACCCTCTCTGTTCGTCCGCTTTGATGCGATGGACATTACTCCCGTCAATCTCAGTAGATCTGTGAGCGACCACACATGACGATGTCTCTGCCCGCCATGCGCTTCGAATTCGAATCTGTTTGTAGCCTTCAGAACGTGTGTGGATGAATTCGAGTCCAGCAAGCCAAGGGTGAAAGCAGTCTCACAGAAAGATTTCCAATCGCTGACACCAGTAAGAGAGCGGCGCGAAAGTGCGGCACGGTGCGGAGTCATATCACGGTCATCTTGAATCGCTTCGAGGTCAGAGTATACGATGGACGCCGAGGGAGTGAAGCCATGCAGCACGGCCGCATTATGATACAGAATGGATTGATTCGATTCGAAAAAGTTGTTCCATTCTCGGGACGTAGATAGAAGTTGGCTTAATGTGGAAAGAGGCAGATATTTCAAGATGCAAATTACAAGCTCGACGGGGAGTTGTAACATGGTGGACGAAGAGACGAAGAGTTCGGATGTCGCCGGCGGCGGAACAAACATCAAAATTATCTTCTTTCATAAGCACTCTTCTTTGGACCGGCGGTCTCTCCCGCGCTCCTCGACGTCTCCGCCGTCTGCGCACATCGCCTGCCAACGCTGTTCTCACCGCCCTCCAGCTCGCCTGGGTCCGTGGCGTACTTTCCTCGTCAAGCGCACCCGTCTCTCCACCTCACCGCCGTCCCCCGCATTCTTTATTTAGCCTCAACAGGCATCCCCAAAGCCAAGGTCAACCCGGAAAAGGCCCTAGTTGCTTTTACACTTCCCCAGTTCTTCCCTGTGCAAGTAAACTGCGAAAAGATTCATAAGACTGAATTTTCTGCACTACCGATTTGGCGCGTCTAGGATTAGATGGGATCTCATTTGGATGCCCTGGTGTGTTTATCTCTACAATGCTCTTGTCTCATAGTTTGTATCCTTTGTGTACATCGCTCGCGACTTGCGAGTTTTTCTTTTTTCCTAGCCTCGCTTCTCCTCTGCCTCCCCCGCGCGCGTTGCCCTCCAACGACCTGAAGGCCAGTGGCGCGGTTTCGGATGCATCGCAGGAACACGATTCTGGGGCTGCGGAAAGAGGGGAAAGAGTGACCGAGGCAGGACCTTAAGGTGCGTGTACTGGAACATCGCACATTCCCTTCGTGCTGACCTGATTTTCTACAGCGTGGGTGCGCAGCAACTGGTAGACAGTTTTCCTGACGTTTTCGAAGGTTTTGGTGCGTGCTCTTAGCTTTAGAAGCGATCTTTCCGACTTATTCGTTTTCTTAGGAATGTACCCATTTTTTGAAGCGTCGTGGCTCGCGTCATAGTCCTTTGGACTCGGGACTTAAGCCCCCTCGTGCCCTCATGCCGCCGCCTTTGAATTCAAAGGCGCAGCCTTGTTCAATGTTTTTTTGTGTTGAGAATTCGCTGGCTTCGACTACGCCAAGCTCATCGGCCTCTGGATTGTGCACATTCTCTGATCCGTCCTCTGCACTATCATCTACGTCATCTCCCAGCTTGTGCTCATCTTCCGCACGCTCGACATCCGCTGGGCTCTCTTCGCCGGCGCGCGGGTCCTCTTCGGCTTCAGCATCGCACTAAGCTTACATCAACGGCCTCTTCTTCTTCACGATCTACATGTTCCTCAGCGTCATGATGTGTATAAGTACTGAGACAACATTAATGTGCGTGCCCGACGTCTTTTCCAATCACTGAATACTAAAAATCTCCCTCAGCGCGAAGACCTCGAGTTCTCCTTCGCCTCCAAGGCGGCCGTGTGGGAGGTCATACTGCGAGGGCCCAGCTTCAGCGCGGAGAACGGCATGGACTGGGAGATGGCGAGGACAGGCTCAAGTCGCCGATGGAGGGGCGGCTCGAGTGGACACGACTCGTAGGACTACAAGCATGTAAATTAATTGCTCAAATTTACTGTATTTTTTCATTCAATTCGACCGTCACGCGTCACTCCCCCCTTGGTCGATGGCGAACATTGGGATTTGTCACGTGTCACCCACCCTCTGGTCGAACACATTTTGTGTCACGCGGCCCCCGAAATTCCCCAAAATCACGTCTGCGATGTGCAAAATCGAAAATTTTCGTTCGGCGGTTGAAAATTTTGCATGTGTCACGCAAAATTTCGGCCGTGGTCGAATGGTCGAATCGGTAATTTGAGTCACGCGTCACCCCCTGGTCGGATTGAATGAAAAAATACAGTAGTCCTGCTCGCGTGTGACTTGTGTGACCGACTCCGTCGACCATCACAACGTCCACGCCAACTCGCTCAAATTCCGTCCTAAAGCAACGCTCACTGCCCTTGGTCGACTTACAGTTCACTCTGCAAGAAATCTCCGCCCGAAAGACATCAAAAAAACACATCAAGACTGGCAAAAGACTGGGTCGACTTTTGTGTACCGACTTTGCGCGGCTCGAGTCGACAAAATCTCGCACGGATAACTTGGCGCGTGCACTCGCACCTGGCCTCAACCCCGCGCTATTATTCCCACACCCCATAACTCTCGTCCCTCGCGAATCTCGTTCACCTCAAGCGACTCTTTATTTATTTATTGTCTTGCTTCTACAGTGCCTCCCTCACGCGCATGGTCATCGAAGGGGTGGGGAACCGGTTGCGCGCCCTCATATACGTCGCTGAAATACGTTTTTTTGCGGCCGCAGAGCAGGGGAATCAGGTGTTAGAGGCAGGACTTTTTGGTGTGTGCTTTTAACCTTCTCTACTTATCCTCTACTGGCCTGATTTCCTGCGGGGGACGATGTAGAGCAATTCTTTCATTTGTGTACTCCGGAACGCGTCCTCTCGCCCCTCCGCAAGCCGCTGCTTGAAAACGATACAGCACGCGTCGGTGGCAGGGCAGCCTTCGTGTCCTCTGTGTTCGGCCTCGGCGTGTAACGGGAGCAGCACTGCCAGTGCCGGCTTGTTGCCATTGCCCACCGACGCCCGAGTCACTTTTTTCGGCATCGATACGTCAGCTTGAAGGAGCGCCGTTACACGGCATCAGTCCGAGCCAGCGTCGGAACGTTGCTAATCGAGACTCGACCAAGGACCCTGAGTCGCCTGCCGCAGCAAGAGGGAGTCAGTGGTCGACGAGCCGTTAGGAACTCTCGTGCGTAGTGCGGACCCCATTCTTCACACGCAGTGACTTCTGACCTGCGTCCCTTAGGACATTGGCAAAATCGGTTTCATGCATACTATGTACTTGTGCGAGAAATTATGTATCATGAACAAGAAATGGAATTCTCAAGCAGAGCACGAACAAAAAATATCAGCTGAGGTGCATCTGTATCGTAAGACAATATCAAGAAAGTTCATACCATGGCCCTATAACTGAATGAAAGACCCTCCTCGTTCATCTCTGCGATTCTATCAAGTATGAGGTTGCGAACAGCTGGCGCGAGAGGAGGGATTATCGAAATTCCACCTGGAACGATTGCCTTGGATGCAAACCAAGCCGGGTGACCCTGGCTCGTCTGGAGCCAGATATCGACGTGATGGAGCGCATAGCAAGGGGGGACCGTTCCAGGACTCCATCGCGATTCGACCATGCGCATCATAGTGCGCTCGGAGAAGTAAGGGTGCGGGCAACGGTCGAAGAGGGTGAGATTCTTCAGGTGTGGAAGGATGGGTTTTCGATCGTCGAAGGTGAGGAACTCCATCAGCTGTTCGGTGAGAGCGGTGGATAACCTGAGCTCCAGAGTAGTTATCGACGGTGTAGCACGGGCCACTTTTGAGAGCACAGGGAAGGATAGCTCGAAAAAGGTCAGCGTGAGTTCCTGCAGCGCGAAGGAAGAGTGTTCTTGGAGAACAAGTAGACTCCGTCCGCTGCCCTCCCGCATGTCCAAGGATTTTAAGTTGGGAAGGATAAGTGGAATGAATATCGAGATATCACAGACACGCAGTCCGGTCCACGTTAGCTTCTGGATTGGGAGTTTAAATGCGGACACGGGAGGCATTATTCGGCCTTGCAAGGGACCGGTTGAAGAGTTGAATTCAACAACATTGACCAAAAGGGGTAGAAGTCGTCGTGTATCGTGAACCCCCATCGCGACATATCTTAGGTCGACGTGGGTAAGGCTGGTCCATGGAAGGCGAAGAATGTGGGGATCCATATCGCCACCCGTGTTGATCGTGATTCCGCGCAGCTTGGGCGCATTTTTGAACACTGAAATGGGAAAGTTCATGTTGCCCCATAGCATGCCCGGATCTACGTCTCCGTAGGCCATATCCACTGCGAAGTATTCCGATCGCGTCATCCCCAAATTGGGATCGAACACCAGGTCGGAAGTCGGGATGACCGACAAGGTGACCGTTTCCAAGGTTGGAAAGGATTTTGGTGCGATGCGGAAAAACGAGTGAAATTGCTCGGCGGCGAGTCGAAGGGATAGATCTCGGATGCGTGGTGCATGTGCGACGAGAAAATCCATCGCAGGGTTGGGACTCCGAGGATAGTAGCTACGGATGTTCACGGTCAAGGGGTGTGAACCGCTTCGGGCAATCCATCTGCTTTCAACCAGCTTCACGAGCCGATTGTACGATTTTTTGGTGTGGAAATCCAGAGATATGTGCGTCCAAAGGGGAGAATTGCAATGGGTAATTCCTCGCCATCGTTGGCAAACCTGAGAGAGACCAAGAAGCGTGCTGATATATCGAGTCGCTTCATCGAAAGCGAGATCCCGGCAGATCAAGTGGATCTTACAGAGGATCTCGAATGGTAAGAACGGAAGGGACTCTCGCGGGATCGTCGGTGTTCTGATTTGGGCTTTGGAGGGAGTTGTCAACTGGTGCGCCGCGGACGCACTGCTGGAAGTGCCCTTGCGTCTAAGCAGTTCATACTGTGCTGTATCCTGAAGGGACTCTAGCTCTAATGAATCACTGAACCAAGCATGCGACACGACGATGATGTGGGAGTTTATGGGCAGGGAGGAGTCCAGCAGCGTATCGACGATGAGATGGGTGATTTGTTTTGTCAGGGTCGCCGTCCACTGACCACCGAATTTTGTTACTATTGTTCGAATGAGATTCGCATGAGTAGCTGACACCTAACACAGATTTGCGAGATCAATATGCGGGCGAGCAAAAGCGAGCGAATACATACCCCTACGGCCGAAATGACGAGGGACGAGAACAACATGGCGGGATCGGCGGAGTAATACTTGGAGCTACGAGCTCATTGAGGTGCGCACTCACTCAGAGTACACGATCCTACTTACAGTTGTTTCATCCCGGCATTTACAGAGTCATATACCCACTGTGGCTAGAATCGAGGGAGGGCATATTAGGTAGACCGAGAAGCAAAGAAGGTCATACGCACTGTAACGAGAGCAGCTTTACATTCGGGCCCTTGGAACTCAGAGAAATGGACCCGATTGGTCAAGACACGAGTGGCGAGTTTTAGCTCGGAGGCATGTTGCGCGCCGTTGCCGTCAAGATCATGGCGAAGCCGCGCCTGCTCTGTGCCGGGGAGGGAGGAACAAATCCAGTACTTGACGCCCCGAAATAGCTGGCCATCGACAGCCATTCGTGAACGCGGATAGGCGCAGTGAAAACAGTTACGTGAAAGCACGAGAAGAATGCAACTTGACGCACGTGAAGCTTGACTCGAGAAGCTTGACTCCGAGAAGCATTGAGCCAACGAGTAGCAGTACAATTCAATGTTACGGTCGGCGCCGAAGAGTTGACTGGCAACTTGCAAGGGACTCGGAGGTTTGAGATCAATGAAAGGGAAAGCCGCCTGGCATAAGATTTTGCATCACGTTCGCGTGGTTATTGTTCGTAGAGTTTTGTATACGACTATCGGAAAGTCAAGGTTGAATTTGAAGGAATGGTCATCGTGCTTCGCGTCCCGAATTTGGCCGAGCCAGAGTTGAGCCAGAGGCCAAGTTTGAAGTTTCTACTAGTGGCTAGTTGATAACTTACCCCAGTCAAGCCCACTCATGTTTTTATTTGAGCTTGCTGAGCGAGAGAAGTATCATCCCCAAGATGAGTCCCAAAAAAACTCTCTTTGTTAATTCGGGCTTCAACTCTCGACAGATGCCGGAAGCTGTTGTGGGACATGATTGATTGCAAGAGTCAGGGGCAAACCATGTGACTTCCGTGACATTTCGCGTTTCCGTCGCGCGACTCGTTGACATCCTCAAGCCTCAAGCCTCTTGAATTGGTGAGTATCCCGATACCCCGGGACTCGGGTTTCACCTCATAATTCACCTAATCCAGAACCCGCCATGACTAGGAGCTTGGAAAGCCAAGCGTCGGCGAATGCGAAGCAAATATCGCGCGTATCGACTCACAGATACGAGATTTGCTACGGATTCGTGAACGCGATCGAGAGATCATCGCCACCCTCCGACTCATTTAATCCCCCTTCGAACGCTGCCCTTTGAGCTGCTGGCGGAGATCTTCCAGCTAGCCCTGAGCAGTTCAGCCCACGAGCCTCCGTACTATTCGTCGGAAGCGAGAGTCGAGGATGTTTTGGCGTTAACTCAAGTATGTGCGCACTAGAGGCAAGTGGCACAGACGACGCCGCGGATATGGATGCGGACCCTGCCAGTACAGGTCGGGAAGAAAATCTCCTTGGAGACGACGAAGATCTTCTTGGAACGATCACATCCATTCCCCATCCCTATTCATTTCATCGATGTGCAGAAACTCGACAACAAACCATTAATCGACGAAATGTTACCCGTATCTCAGAGATGGCGCACCTTGACGATGTCAAGGTCACTTTCGGCCCTCGCCCGAATTCCTGCGGGCGGGATGAAGGAGTTGGAGTCGGTCAATTTAGATGGGATGGCTTGACGGGATCGAAGATGGCCATATTCTTGTCTAAGCCCCGCCTTCGCACTGTAGTTCTGCGCATGGAGGAACTCTCGCCGATGCCATTTGACGTTGCCAAATTTTAATTCGTCCCAAACATGTCTGGACATCCTCGTACTCTGCACAAATCTCATTGCAGCCGACGTCCATATGATTAGTGAGCAGCACTCCACTATTTTATCGGCTACAAACGTTGGCGCAACCACCCTTGGCCGCTTGGAACACCTCATCATGTATTTCGAGATTCACTCGGAAGGCAAACATTGGAAACCCTTCTTCCATCGCCTCCATCTGCCCATCCTGAAAATACTCAAACTTGATTTCTACAACGGCGAATACGTCCAATAGTCTACCCCATCCTTCACACAGTTCCTAATACGATCGCCTCATCTCGAGCATGTTGAATTCGTATGCTATCGCATCACTTCGGATAAACTGCAAACTGCCCTTCGACATGCCGTGGGCCTGAAGCATCTCCAGTTGGACTGTTGCCACAACTGCATCGACGAGTTTCTCGTAGCCCTGCAATATCGCCATACGGATTCTGTACATTTGGCTCCCAAGCTCGAAACATTATTGATGGACTCTCCCGGCGCGGAATTTGAGGAAGAAAACTTCCAGGCCGTGATAGCCTCCCGCTAGTGGACGGATGACGAGCTACATTCCATGCCCATCCCTGCCGTTTCCCGATTGAAGCGCGTGAACTACTTAGACTGTGATGGTCAAAAGTTCACCACACGGTTTATCGATGCGATGGAGGAGTATCGTTCGAAGGGGCTCGAGTTGAGAGAGTTTCAGAAATTCGGAGAAGATGATTGAAGCCGTTCGACACCTTTAGGTGGTTACAACTAACGAAGCGACAATATTTAAAAAAACTTTCAAATTCATTCGTTCATTCTTAGATTCTATAGTTTAGAGAAGTCCGACGGCGACTTTCGCGCAATAATTCGGAAGATTTCGGCAGCGAGAGTGTGTGGTTTGATTACGGGAAGCTGAACATGTATTGAGACCAAGGCCTGCCGAGGAAAGAGAAAAATGGCTCACGTAGTGACCAACGTCGTTGATCGTAGTTACTGACGCGAGCTGACTCCGTACTTGTCGGGTATTCTCAGTAATCGCAGCATATACATTATGTGGCCTACGCCGTGCATGAGCCAAGAGGAGGAACAAATGTACGCAATGACAAACCAGAAGTCGGAATCAGAGCCCTCGCTGATATGCGTAGGCAGAATTTCAAGAATTGTACGCAAGAATGGGGCGGCTAGAAGCTGCGTCCCGTTATCCACAAAACACGCAGTCTCCTGCTCAACCGTTGTCTTTTTCGTAATGAAACCAGGATGTTCGTTGTCTGGAATGAAATACGTATCCTGCACCCACAGCGATCAGAAGCAGACCAAGGTCGGTGCATCGCGCTCACCTCGACGATGCGTAAAACGTCGGGGGAGAAGGATTTCCACGGGGAATGGGTGGCGAACCACTTCATCGCAGCCTCCTTCGATGGCCACCGTTGAGTGCGACGCGCATTTGACTTTTTGACCCCGTCATAAAGCACTTGAAAAAATGGCCAAACTTCAGGGCCTATGAGCGGTGCTTCGACTAAAACAATTGATTGCAGAGGAATTTTGTGCCTATTGCGTAGGCCACACTCAACCGCTTGAATCCTAAGTAAGATGTTTAAATGGGCAATGGACCACACAAGTAATTCGGGAACTCACAGGGCACCACCGCCGCCGGAATGTCCAACCCCCACAAGGTTATTCCGCTCGAAGACGGATAGAAAGTTCGAGGTGAGAAAGGCATGGATTGCGGTCGCGTATTGAAGATTAGAGACTATGAAAGGTGGGTGGTTGCTTCATTTCTTCATTTCGAGGGAATCGCGACCCACATTGGACAGAATAATGCTGCTTCAATAGCTTAGCGTTGAGAAGGGCTGCCTCTCCGTGATTGGGCCTTTCGACCGCCCAGACCGACCCAACTTTAACAGGAGAGGGTGATTCAGACGAGAGACGAAACAGCTCTTTGATGACAGGTATCCATGTATCCTGTGCTGCGAATTTTCAAGAGTACAGCACATATTGCGAGAAGTTAACGCACAGAGTGATATCCCGGACGCAAATATAAGAGTGCAAGATGTGATGTCCGATTCCGAGTCCTAGTCGGAGTCCGCTAGGGTATATTGTGTCGCGATACACTCCAGTGAGCGATCAAAACAATAGGAGAACTGGACAGAGTTCGTTTGAAGAGGGAATATAATCTCCTTTGAGCATTGTAGTCTGTGGTGGGTCCAGGATCCAAGCCTAGGGCGGCGCGGAGAAAAGAGAGAGAGTTCGCTTTGCCATCAATCCATCACAGTGTTCGTCGGCAGCGCCTAAGCCACACACTCGACCCGAGGACAAGTGAAACTTCCATACGTTAGTTCCAAGACAAGTCTGCCTTGCTGTGTCCTTCAGATTTACACAACCGTCTCAAGAACAGCCTAAATAACAGATCTACTAGACGTACATTCTGGATACGAAGGATAACACTTGGGACAGACCTCTTCTCGCAGCGATATTTCTGTGGCGAGGGCACACTCTCCGCCGGTGTCTTTCTGAAAGGCTAGCGCTGCTGAAAGATGCCGTCATTCAAATTGCCGCTCGTGCTTTAACCGCGATCTGTCTCCCACATCGACCCACCGGTGCCCACCGCTTTACTCTCTTCGCCATGACCCATGAATGCAAAAGATGCGGCGATCCCGCGTCTAAACGATGTTCCGGTTGCACTGTCTCGACAGCATGGTATTGCTCAGCCGATTGCCAACGTCGGAACTGGGTAGTACACATCTTTGAGTGCAACCCTCGACGGCCATAAACACGGCTGACTACCTCGCTCTCGCGGTCGAAGAGAATCTATTCCCAGAGGATCTTCAGACGTGCGAAGATTTCGGCTTCACGAGGGCATTCAGCATAGAAAATCGTTCCAAGCTCTTGGGGCTGTACATAGGGCTCATCGAGCGTCTCGACGTCAGCCCTAAGAAAGTTCGACAGTGGCAGAGGGACGGAACGCTCGTGGAAAATATCAAGAGTGCTTTCAGTATTCTCCCAGAAGGGGCGCGAGGTGGATATTACCCTTGGTTCCTTAGTAACCAATGGGTTCTCGATCCCACTAGCCCTCGACCAGGAGACCCGGTCGATGAGATGATCCTGCGCTTCTGGCGATATGTCCGCCGCCGTCCAACCACGGACTCGCCCGAAGACATACGTGCCGAGATGGCTAGGTGGCCGAAAGAAAAACAGGCCTGCGGATTGCTCTCCAATCTGGTCTTGTCGCAGATGCATCCATCTCCGGACTTGGATATTTGGGTTACAGCTGGATTTTGCGCATGCCGGGATGAGCATGAGGAGAGCAATTTGGCCGGCATATACACTGCGCTCTTCCAAACGTGCTCCTTCGACGAGCTCTACCATGCCTACGATTCCTCCACGCTCACCTCCCTCTTCGATTCCAAAGGGCTCCGAAAGAAGAGGGAAACAATCCCTCATCTGGAGGAAGTCCTTAAAGGTTCCCCTCGCGTTTTTCAGTCTGTTTGGTATTTGAAGCAGTTTGTCATGGCCAAAGAAGAAGTGCGCCCGACACCTAGCATCACGGTGGACTACGGGTTCATGAATTGTCTCAAAAACGAAGAAGAGACGACGCTGCTCAAAGATCTTTACAGCCAGATCTTTGCGCTTCCTCGTGTTGATCCCATGAAATTGCATGAGGCATGCATCCAAGGGAAATTATATGATCATGTCCGGGAGTTGTTGAAGTTAAAGAAGAAAGATCAGAAGGTGTTGAAAAGGTTGTTGAAGAACCCGTATCCATTGCCGGACCTATAGCCGCGTCACTAATAGTTTTCGACCAAGGAACCAAAAAAAAATGGAAATGTATCTAAATTATTCTCTAATGGTCTGCTTGTATAAAGCTGGCAGCTGTAGAACCTAGCGGTTCCCGCCAGACTGGTTGAGACTTGCGATCAAACTGAGCGAAATCGCGATCTGCGTTGTTAGCCCACATTCACAGCCACAATCGCTCTTGACTCCAGACTATTCACAAGGCCTCCTCTCCCCTTCGCCTCCAGAGAATACCATGATTAGGGATCGTACAGACCCAAGCAAGCTGCGCCTAAAGATTGAACGCCCTCCGTCCTCGGCTTCGCCCCTCTTCACTGCGGCGCACTCGAATCCACGCTCCATTGACGAGCTGCTCATTCCCAATCTACTCGACGCGAGCCTGCCTTCGGCCCTCGCCTACTTAATAGATGGAACTATCACTGGGAATGTTACTCCACCCCTCTACTGGGGCGGCGACCCTCGAGTTTCGCGAACCGATATGCTTAACTGCATGGTGCATGCAACAATGATCGGTCGAGCGTTCAGCCTCCTCTCTACATCAGCCCCGGCCCCTGCAGGAAAGACTGTCGACGACGTCATCGCGGCCGCCACGTCCCTGC
Source organism: Mycena rosella (assembly GCA_029378255.1). NCBI lineage: Eukaryota > Fungi > Basidiomycota > Agaricomycetes > Agaricales > Mycenaceae > Mycena > Mycena rosella. The sequence continues at coordinate 60,250 of JARKIE010000414.1, read as the reverse complement.
TGCCAACGGAGCTTAGACTCCAGATCCACGCCGAGTACCGGGTATACCAGCAGCAGCGGCGGAGAATCTGGCAGCATGGACTCACCCCCATATTCATAAAAGCCCTCATGAGCGGGTCTGATCCAGCGCCTGCCGCGCGGTTTGCTGCCGCGATTCTCTTCCTTACCTGCTGGACCTCGATTAAAGCGGCACGCCCGCCAGTGAAAGGGAATGGGACCGATTACGTGTGGTATTTCGGAACCTTCACGGACCAGGAGTGGGGCCTTGAAGACTTGGAGAGCGCACTGCAAGAAACAAAGGCGCTGCCGAGGGAGAATTGGGACTACAAAGCCCTTGAGGCGAAGATTAAGGATGGAAAGGACTTCCAAGGAATCCCCGAGTACATCCCGCTGGAATGCATCGAAATGCTCGATGCTGCCCGAAAACATGTGGCGGAGGGAGGGACAGAGTGGCCACAACGAGACTATACCAGCGACGAGGTCGTGACAATGGCGTTGGATGCATTAAAGCATGCCCAGCAGACCGCTGGTAACGGAGCCAAGGGGAACTGGAATGATTATTTGGGCCAGGCCTTCAGCGAATGGGAAGAGGAAATGAGCGGACAATGGGTACCAGCGAAACCGAAACCGAGGCCGGCGAAAAAGAAAGGAAAGAAAAGCGCATGATAGAATCGGGAAGTAGTGTACATACATGTAATACCGTATGAGAACCGTGAAAGTGATTCCGCTGGGGAAAATAGCAACCAACTGGTCGAGTCCACATTATTTCAGGCGCCCGGGCCCGGGGAAAATAGAACTGACACCGAATCCTTTCCGATTCATCTCGTGGTTGTCACTTCCTAGTATTCATCCCAAATACATGCGGTTAAATATACCTCCTCCTCCAATTCGGAATCAAACACTTGGAACGGAGACAGAGCAGACCGGAGGAAGTAAGTCGCAGAGTTGAAGCCAAATAGTATCCCCATCACCTCAAGGTTGAATTCATACGGTCACGTACGGATGCCTTATGGCCTCGAGTGCAACTGAACTCTACCTCCCGCCGTCGTTTCCCTACCCCATTAAAATCGTATCTATTGACGCCAGCTCACCCTCGGTTATCCAGCGTGGAACGCGCCTGCTGAGCTACTCGTTCGTCCATGTTCCTGCCCATCCCGACGCTCAGCCAGAGTCGCGCTTTGGCACATGGGACTCTGCTATAGACGGGAAAATTCAGGCCTGGAAGGTCCGACCGGGCGAGGTCGTCTCCCAGCGCAAGGCCAAGGACCGGCCTGTCGTGCTTGTCCTGGAGGAATGCAAGCATGGGATGCAGATTTCGGGCCTCTGTGTGCTCTGCGGGAAAGATATGACCAAGTACGTTGCGTCTAGTACAGGTTACTGTATCGCGGCTGATATTTCGGCAAGCTCTGACTACATCGGATTCGCCGATTCCTCGCGCGCGCACATTCAAATGACTCATTCTGCGAATGGACCCCTCGTTTCGCTCGAAGAGGCCCAGCGACTGGAGAAGGAGACTGCAGACGACCTCTTGAAGTCCCGAAAGCTCTCCCTCATTGTCGACTTGGATCAGACTATCGTGCACGCTACAGTCGACCCCACGGTCGGCGAGTGGCGATCGGAAGGCGCGGCTTGGAAAGCGCGACACGCGGCCAAGAAAACTGACTCAGACTCCGAGGACGAGTGCAATCCGAACTGGGAGGCCCTCGAAGACGTTGGCGAATTCAGGCTCGGGCCTGAGTCGTTTGGAATACCGGGCAAGATCGAGCACGACGGCCCTGTGTATTACATCAAGCGCAGGTGAGGTTTTTTTTCTATTCCGTCCGCTTCCTTGCTCACTCGCCATAGACCCGGCTGGCAGGAGTTTCTCGACGACATGGCGACCAAATACCAGATGCACGTCTACACGATGGGCACGCGCGCATACGCCGAGCAGGTGTGCGCGCTCATCGACCCGACGGGGAAGGTCTTTGGCGGCCGTCTGCTCAGCCGAGACGAGAGCGGCAGCCTCACCCAGAAAAGCCTCCAGCGGCTGTTCCCGTGCGACACGTCGATGGTGGTCATTATCGACGACCGCGCCGACGTCTGGGAGTGGAGCCCCAACCTCATTAAAGTGGTGCCGTGTGCGTGCGCCCCACAGCCGACCGCCTTGCGCTTACATTCCTCTAGACGACTTTTTCGTCGGAATCGGGGACATAAACTCGGCATTCTTGCCTAAAATCGAGCCACTGACGCCACCAGCCGCAGCTACGGCGCCGGCAGCGGAACCGCCGCCCTCTGCTGATCCAGCGCAAGTAACCCCCTCGCTCCCGGCGCCGGTCTCGCCTGTCGAGGCCGCGCAGACAGAGCTGACGGAGAAGGCGATGCTCACGCAGAATACCATTGCGTTGGAGGCGCAGGTCGAGGAGCGCCCGTTGGCAAAGAAGCAGGAGGAGCTGCAGGTCGCTTCGGCCGAGGCACCTGCTCCGATCGCGGCGAGCGAGGCGGAGACACCCGACTCGACGTCGCCTGCGTCCGAAAAAACACAGCGCAAAGCGGCCTTGCTAAAGAACGACGACAATGAGCTTCAACGGTTGGGCAAGGTGCGTTCGTTTGCGCCCACTACGTTCATATATTAATTGTATCCTGCAGCTTTTGGACGAGGTCCACCGCCGGTTCTTCACCGCGTACGAGACGAGGCGGGAGGAGGAGAAGGCCAAGGCGGGGGCATCTCGGAAGCGGCGGGACTCGATCAAGCCCAAGCCTGCGTACGACGTTACGGTACAGTTTATTTGTCATCTATCTATCACACTCGTCTGACGCTCCCATTTCAGCTGATTATCCCGCGCATCCGGGGGGAGGTCCTCGAGGGCGTTCACATCCTCTTCTCCAGCGTCATCCCGCTCGATACCAACCCGGAGGCGACGGAGATTTGGAGGATGGCGCTCATGTTCGGCGCCAAATGCTCGACGGAGCTCACCGCAGAGGTGACACACGTCGTCGCTGCGAAGGTCTGCTTCCTCTTGCCATGCTCGACTCGCTATACTCACACGCGCATGTTGTTTTGTTTAGCGTGGCACGGTCAAGGTGGACGCGGCGCGGAAGCGCGGGGGGATCAAGATCGTGTGGGTCGCGTGGTTCACGGACTGCATCGCGCTGTGGCAGCGGCAGGACGAAGCCAGCTACCTGCTGGACGACGGGCCCACGGTGCCCGCTGGGGACCCGCTTCAGGTGCCCCTGTTGGACGAGGTAGCAGAGGAGGAGGAGTGGGACGGCGGCGGCGGCGGCGAGGGCGGGGCGAACCGCGATCTGGCGATCGCCGCGATCAACTGGGACGACATCAACGACGAGGTGGATGCCGCCATGAACGAGAGCGACGATGACGAGGACGCGCGGAGCGAGCGGAGCGGGATGTCCGAGGACGACTGGACGGACGACGCGAGTAGGTACGTGCTCTCGGTTTTTTGCCGTCCTTGACGCCGGCTGACGAAGGTATTTTGTTGTGGTAGTGTGCAGACCAACAGCGGCCCGTCGACGCCCACGCGGCTGAAACGCAAGCGGCTGCGCAGCGTGACGCCGTCAGCGGATGGGGTAAACGGGAGCGGGACACGGGACGCGCTCGGGTCGCCGCTGGCGAAGCGGAAGAAGGTCGCGGCGGAGCGGACGGGGTACTCGAAGCTCAAGGAGGCGATCAGCGCCGATGAGATTCAGAGTGGGAGCGCGGCGGCGGCGGGGTCCGATTGGGGCTCGAGAAGCAGCGGAGCGGGAGCGTCGACGGGGGCGAGGGGGAGGCGGCGCAGGTGTCGAGTCCGGCGTCGCGGGCGTCGGACGAGGGGATGCAGCGCGAGGGGGACGAGGAGGAGGAGGAAGACGGCGGCGACGACGATGACGACGACGACTTCCTCGCGCGCGAGCTGGAGGAGGAGTGGGGATAGCACGCCCGGCCCTCGTTCGTTTCTTGGGGCCGGTACGATATCGGGTTTTTTTCTCTCGTTTGCATGTATCTATCAGCTTTTTCCTGTTCTCATTTACATTACCTGCTGGATGTTTCCCTACTTTATTGTAACCTAGGAAGACTGACTTGATTGTATTTTGGTCCGACGATTTACAACGCGAATTGTATCACTACGGTGAATATTCCTGGCGCAAGGGGTTTGCACGACCTCGGTCTTCAAACGCTGGGCATGGAGGAGAAAGCTGCGGGAGGCAGAGTTTTATTTCAGTGCACTAATGAGTCCGAGCCTGCAGCTGCTTAATATCGTGCCAATTGAGCGCAGTGTACTAATAATTCACCTACGAGAGAGGACACTCGTCGGGCTCGGAGCGGAGAGCAGATGTACTTTATGGAAGTTCACTTCCGCCTTTTGTAATTTTTGCAGCAATGCAATGTACATTCTTTCCGTTGGATCTTGAATACAATATTTGATACACATCTAAACCTTCCGAGCACAAGGAAACACGCCCGGGAGCACAAGCTCGGCGCTCACTTCAAACGTACACTGGGTTGTAGCTCGTCGGTCTAAATAAATATGATAAATTGCAGATCCATTCTAGAGGCACATGCACCGTCGCACTCACACCAAGGTGAACCCCTCATCGCTGCCGCCGTCCCCGTTTTCCCCACCCGAAAGCTCCGCCTTATACCTCCGCCACAGCTCGCGCACCGGCGCGCCCGCAAGGCGCTCGAACACCGCCTCCTCGTAGTCGACACCTTGCAGGGTCGCGTTCAGCGCGCGCACGGTGCCCGCGCCCGACTGGTCGTCGAGCCACTCGAGGAAGTACGCCGTCGTCTGGTAGCCCGCGTCCCACGTGTCGCCCGGGTTCACCGCGCGCTTCCAGTGCGGCGGCGCCAGGTCCGCGTGCAGGCGCACGAAGTCTACAGCATACCGCGCGGGGTTAGTGTCCGCTGGATGGTTACGCAACGACGTAACAGGGGAGTAAATAAGCGCACCGGCGACGCCCTCGATGAGCCCGCCGGGGGCGGTGCCGTTGGCGTTGTGCTGGTAACAGTGGACGACCTGCAACCGCGTAAATACTCAAGTCGGTAAGGCAGGTGGTGGGGAACGGGAGTGCATACCTCGTGCACGAGGACGCCGAGGATCTCAGCGCGCGCGCGGGAGGCGCTGTTGACGATGTGGTCGAGCGAGAAGTGGATCTCCTTCTCGCTGTGCGAGCCGAACGTGTGCGCGACGCCCTCCATGGGGCGCAGCACGAGCAGGATCGACAGCACGCTGTGTGGTAAATTAACATCGCATCCGGATAATTGAGGAGCAAGCGCACTTGGTCGGCGCACACGCGGGCGTTGCGTACAGCCATTCGAAGCTCGCGAGGACGGCGGCGCGGAGGGCCGTCGTGGGATGGACGGTGTCGAAGAATATCGCGGCGCCGGGGTGCGCGAGGTCCTCGACGCGGATGTTGAGCTTGGGCAGCGGCCATTCGGTCGGCGGAGGAGTCGGGGGCGGAGTCGGAGGCATTTTGTACGGGTGTCACATCCGAGTCCTATCTTATCTGATCCGGGGGGAACAGCCACCCCCTTTCTCAGGAAAAGGGTGAAACTTCTGAAAGGACTTATAGTCCAAGTTGAAGACCGAAGAAGAGTACGGATATTGTACACAGCTGAAACCAGCTAACGCTGGTGCTAAGATAGGTGGGGGGTTGAGATCTTAATAATAGACGAGCTGCACACGCTTGGGTTCTATTCCAAGGGTGTTTCAAAGGAGCATTCCAAGGAAAAACCTTGGATCAGTTTGATAGCGCAGGGTGACTAAATATGATGAGTAAGGGCAGGGTGGGGCGCAGATAAAGACAACAGGTGTCGGTCCAACAAGACTCAGATAGCGCGCTGGATAGGAAATATCAATCTACCGACGCCTTGAATTGCTGCTGTGCATCTATTACACTCCAATAATAATAATTTTACAATGTTCTGCGCGCGAGTCAGTACTGGAACTGAAAGGAAAGAAGGGGAAAGAGCTCACCAAACCCAAAGAATGCTAGTCAGCGGGCGGCGATGCCCGCGGCCGCTTCGACGCGCATGACCTCGTCCCTTATCGCGTCGCGTCCCTCCTCGAGCCACTGGATATACTCAACGGCGCGAAAGAGCACGCCACTCTTACCCTTGCTCTGGCCCTTGCCCCTGCTGCCACTCCCCTTGGGCCGGCCTCTCTGAGGCATCCCGAGGCCTGGTGCGGATCCGGCCGGCGCGAGGAGGGCGATCAGCTGCGCATAGCCGTCTCGGATGGCGTTCCGGCGTTTCTGCTCGGACATGATGTGGTTCAGCCGCTTCTGGGGCGTCGAGAGAAGGGGTTTCGTGCGCGCGGCAGCGACGGCGCCGGCGGGGGCGGACGCGGCGCTCGTGGAGGAGTGATCGTTGGCGTGCGAGGAGGACGTCTCGGACGCGTTGCTTGGAGTCTCACTGTCGCGTCTTGGCGAATACTCGCGTCGTTGCTGGTGTTGTGGGAGTGCGCGGGTAGATGTGGAGCGAGTGGACCGCCGAGGACGCCCCGAGGTGGATGGTTCAGGAGCGGTGTTTAGATGCGGGTTCGAGTAGGGGGGGCGGGGAGAGTTGTACTGCTGCTGGCCGTCGGCGTCCCATCCATAGTCATTAAAGTTGTCGAGGAACCCAAGTAGGTCTGACGTCTCGGCCACGGAAAAGAGGTCTGCGGACGCTGGAAGGGGTGGAGGGGTCGGGAAGAGCGAGGGGTCGAAATTGAACTCAAAATCGGGGAATGGTGGTGGGGGTGAGGGAGACATGGTGGATGGTCTGCTGCCGTTGCATCAGTGGATGAAATATGCAGGGTTGCAGCGCGTGGATCGCAAATTCGCCCCCGGGACAAGTAGTAGCCGATGAGAGCCGACGGGAGCAACAGCAAGGGGGTCCCAGGACAAGGGGGTCTCTAAATAAAAAGTCCTGAAACAAATCACTTACATGAGCTCTTACTGTAAGTTTTTTTGAGCGTTGGAAACGGGGAGAAATGGTATCCAGCCCTACAGGTAGTTTGCATCGACGAGCGTCCGGAGTCGAAGTCAAGAGCAAACTGAGGCTCGTGCACAGATAACGAATGGAATCAAAGATCACTGATGTTGTGATGTGATTGTATTGATAGGATCAGTAACGGTTATCTGTGCGCCGGGTCTCTCCCGTCCGTCCTCGCCGTTACCCGTCTTGCCGCCCGCGTCTCGGTCCAGATGTCAGCCCACCCCGAAGAGCTTGACCCGCAACAGATCATAACCGACCCTCAACACCAGCAACCCCAGCATCCTCACCCCCATCCTCAGCATCCCCCGCACCCTCACCAACAAGTTCAGCACCAGCAGGCCCCGGCCGCGCAGTCCCCAAGCGAAGGCACCACCCGCAAGCGTACGTCTGAATCTCCGTTCTTCCTCGCTGCGGATTGAATCCAATCGTAGCCAAAAATCCCTCAGTTCGCCGCGCCTGTACCGCCTGCCACGCCGGAAAAACGCGATGCAGCGAGGTCCTGCCCTGCCAGGCAAGTCGCGATAATCCGCCGATCAACGCGCGCTAATCCGCCGCCTTAGAACTGCCTCAAACGGGGTCTCGGCGCAGCCTGCTCGTACCCCGATCCCGAGACGGAGCAACAACATGACCGCGCCGCGGCCGCAGGTACGGTGTTGTGTCACGCCGGCGAAATAAATTAAAAAAGCCTCCAGAGTCCGCGTCGGCGTCGGCGTCCGCCTCTGCTGTGACGCCGACGACCACCGCGACATTCGCGCCGCCGCCGGTGTACGCCGCGTCGCAGGGCGGTCTGACGCTGAACCACCAGCAGTACTACGACTACAACGGCGCCTTCACCGGCGCGTCGTCCTCGACCTTCCGCCCCGCGAAGCGCCCGCGCAATCTAACCGAGGAGGAGACCGCCGCGATCACCCGCAATTTCAGCCGCGGCGACTTTTTCGTCGGCAACAGCGCGCCGGTGCGCATCGACCCGCGCCTGCCTGTCCGACTGACGCTCGGCGAGGGCGATCATGTGCAGTGAGTTGCTGAGCCGCCCGCCCGCGTCCGCGCGCTAACGTATTTTAGCTTTAATGTCGGGAACTACGAGGTAAGCGCTCCGTGCCCGCCGCCGCTTCGTCCGTTGACCATCCCAGCCGTAGGGCGCCCCGTGACCGCGCAACCCATCGTCTTCGAACACGCTACCCATCTTGTACATATATATGTATGCTATTTCTCTTTTGGCCGCATTGTGTATTATTCGTCCGTTCCGTTCTACCCCATCCGCTTTCCCGGCCGGCCGACCTTCCTAATTGATACCGTATCCGTATCTACCTTGGCGAACCCCATCCGTGCCAAGTTCTAGTAACCGACCGGTGACATCTCTGGCTGACCAGGTGAGCTCGACGTCCGCGAAATTCGCTCCAGTCCGTAAACTTGCTCCGATTTTTCTGTGAACGCGACGCGACCTCGAAAATTAGAGCCTCTCGAATTGCTCTCGAAACCGAAAACGTGGGATCCCCTGCCGATCCCCCATCCATAGTCCTCATCTGATGCCAACTCTACACTGTCGTCGCGTATAAGCGCGTGTTCCGAATCGGGCGACGCGACGCTCCCTGACACTCCCTCGACTTCCCTCGAGGAGTCGAGGTCTCCAAGGCGATGAGGCGGTGGGAGTGGGGATCTGTGCGCGCGAGTCTCCCAGTGTACTTATGGTGCTCATCACCAAGTCACCGCTGGTTTTGTAGCGGCCAATCCGGCCGGGGCAGTTTTTTGGCTGTAAAAACTCCAAAATGAGGATTTTCCGCAGGGCATACTGGGCTGCGCGCAACCTACATACTGTGTGGTCAATTGTTTGGTCAAGCCCACTTGAATTTGAAACACATTGTGCTCAACTGCGAGAATTACTTTATGAAGAATTTCCAACCCTCCAACATCAGGTTCCGGCCCTGATTACTCCTAGGTACAGTGGCCCAATTTACCCAGAATCCAACCGAGGATCAAACACATCCTTGCTTTCCACAAATCTACAGTCTCTGCCCCCTGATTGAATGAACACTGTCAATATTGGTGTGAGCTTACAAGCCAGCCTGGGTGGGAGATAATGGAGACTAGATTACCGAGCCGCATCTTATTCAGATCAGTAGATCAATAAATCACTCTTGCCTTTTTCCTCATTGCATCCATCGCGCTCCTTGCTCTCCACTACCCCCTTTGCTCATCACACATAATTTTCCTTTCCTTTCCCCAGCATGCCTGTTTTCACCACTATGATGCCAAAATGGTGAATAGGACCAGCGTCAGGACAACCAGAAAGTACGAGGAGGACATGTTAGCCGGAAATGTGCCCCCGACGACACATAACATTGGTGCGAAGCTCATTGCTTTCTATACATACCACGACACCGAGGTGGTGAAGATGCACAACTCCCAGCAATACTGCGACCAGGTAATCACCCTTCTTCTGCCCAAGATAATCACATTTCTGCTAGGTGAACACAAGAAATGTGTAAAGGAAGTTGAAAAGAAGAAAGAGGATGAGAAGGCAGAGAAGGAGAAGGTGTTGAGCTTGAAGGGGACCATGGTGATGACCTCGACGATGAAGATCAACCTGCTAACACACCCGTCTGTCTCGATGCCCGAGCCTTTCCAGGCCACAATCAAGTATGGTCTCCACCCTGCCCTTTTCTGGTTCACAGACAAGCACCTTTGCTGGGCAACGGAGCACAGCTCCGAGATTCCCATGCACAAGAACACGAACATCCTCGCTGGACATCAACAAGATGAAGTTGAGTTGGGGCTCAGACAATTCAATGGACAGCCACTCCATTCTTGAGTGGATGAACACGTCACAGAATTTCCTGGCGGCGCTGGACGACCTTTGCCCTGCAATCAACGCGTCTAATCCCTCCTTATTCTTTGCTGAGTTAACAAAACACTTCACTTTTTTCCAGGCTCTTGATGACTTCGAACCACTCTATGACATCTGGTACCCCATCGAAAAATTCTCCGCAATAAAGTCCTTGACAACAACCTCTCTTTCAATGTGGCATACTGGTCTTCCAAAGTCAGCAGCGTACTCAACGCTTTCAAAGCCCAGAGGAACTTGTTGAAGGGCCTATTGTTGTCACAAATGGTCAAGATGACCAACTTGGGACCATCAACCTCTGCCTCTCAGCCCCCCGTGCACATCAAGCCCCAGCGTCACAAGGACAATTACCGCCCCGCTCATGAGCTGCTGACAGGTCCACACGGTTGGACGCCACCCGACTCCTTTCAAGGCAACAATTCGTTTCAGGAACGCGGCACTGAGCAAGCTCCCAACAATGACTATCGCAAACGGCGACCCCTTGTCTGCCTCATTTGCATGGAAAATCACACTGTCCAGAAACACAAGGAATTCAAAGGCTCACAGAAAGATTTCAACGACTGACAACCATTCACCTTCTTCTATGAAGACGGGCAGCTCAAGTCTGCTTAAAACAATCAAGCCATCTGCATTGGCTGGAATTGCAACCAGCCAAGCAAACCCGAGGGCGCCATGGCACATCCTAGTGAGCGTGTGCACATTTGCAGCCTCTGCGGCAGAAGCCACCCCACTCTCCCAGAAGATCCCCATTGCCTGCGCTTCCACAATGGCGCGTGTTCACACCTGGATCCCACTTGCCTCCCAGAATTTCTTGAGCCTTCGTTTCTTGGTGATGTCTCTGCTAAACCTTCTTATCCAGACTTGCGTCCTTTTGTCTCCCTCCGCCTGGTGCCCAACCCTCTCTCCTCCCTGTTTCACCAAGAACTCTTCTTCGCATCATCCACCCATACAATGCCGGAATTTTCTCGTAACAACTGTCAAAGCATCACCTCACACATCAATACCCGCAATTAATCAGTAACCTCAGAAACGGGTTTCCACTTGGGAAAATGCCAACACTGGAACACACCATCATCATCCCCAATAACCTACCTGTCCATGAGCATTGTGAGACAATCAAGAAGTATTTGAAGGAGTGTCGCAAAAGTCCGAAATGAGTTATGGGCGCGTACAGGTTCTTACAAGCCTGTATAACCCTGTAATATTCTCGGGGTGCCTGTAAGGCTCAAAAAGGCGCTGTAATGATTTGTAACTACTTACGGAACTTATAGCACTTATAAGTGCTTAAGGCCATTATTAACGGTTATAAGTAACCTGCGGTGGCGGCCAAAAAAAAAAAAAGCCCGCCCCTCCACCCTTCACGTAGCTGCTTACTTATGACACAGTCAAGAAGAAGAATAATATTGAATTGCAAAAATGCAAGGTAAATGGATAGAGATACGAAAAATGGACCGGTAGGATACCATTTGGCGAGCACCAAATACATCGGGCGGCCCATCGAATACGCGGATGGTTACTGTGGTGCCATGGTTAAAAGGGGATCCGGCCAGATTGGATGAAGCGTACGATCCCTTGACGAAATCCTTCAACGTACGACGAAAGTTAGACCTGCAAAAGAGTCAGTGAGTTGATGATTAGGAAAGCGACGACTCACACGAAGCCATGAGTACAGACGAATAGAACACTACAAGAATAGTTAGAGGAGAGCAGTCCTGAGAGGTAACATGACACACTGAGACCTCTCAAAGTGGCGCCTCTCCGCCACGGCGGTGGGTGCACAAGGGCATCGGCGAGGATGGAAGGGGGGGCCAAGGTCGTGTCTGTGGCGGTCTGCAAGCGGAGGGGCGGGTAGCGGGGCGGGCAGCGGCTGTTGGTGGCGGGTCGGATGCATGGGGAGCAAGGCGAAGGTGGTGGTTGGAGGGAAAGAGAGGTGGAGTCGCAACATCACAGTGCTGCGGAATATATACGCGAGTGACATCACCCACTCCACTGTACTCCACTTGGCTGATGCTGGCGCCGCAATTCAAGCCCACTCACCAGTGACCCAATGCCTCCAAATCTTCACCGAGTAGACTCTGAATGACACACGTCTCCGACTCTGAACCCGAGCGCGAAGCTTGCCGTCGCGCACGCCACAATCTCACTCATCGACTGCTTCCTCTGCACCCAACTCGCCTCCACCCCACCATATGCCATTCTCGGTTGTCAACATGGACGATGATCCATTGACTTTCGGGAGGTTGCTATTCTTGTTCCAGTGCCGCCTCCCTTCCGGGAGAACCGAGGACATAACGCTCGTACGACTGTTCAAGAGGTCTAGTTGGCGGCCCAAGACCTTATGGAAGAACTGCCGAATTCTCGAAGACGGCCAAACAATATTCATTCTGCCTTGATATCTGGTCCGCGGTGCTCACATGATTAATTGCTTGGGTGCAACAAGGCGGAGCGGACATTTTATCTAGACGATGTAGCCAATTTTGACTGGTTTTTACGTGCTGGAAATTGAATACACTTGATTGCTACGATGTTTGAATGCCCTTGAGCATTGAATTCCCAAGAATATTGGCGGAAGGCGGCAAATTTATAAGTACTTACAGGCACTTACAACATGGCTGTAAGATAGGTATAAGTGAATCGTAAGTGGCCTATAAGTCTGTAAGCCTCTCCAACCACTTATAACCCAAATCGGACTTTTGCGACAAGGAACTAGACAAAGGTTGAATCTCGGGCCCCTTCTCTCAATCTGAGATGGAGGTGATTTGCCGTGGGCCTTTCATTTCTTCGCCAATGTTCATTGTTGTCCAGGAACAAGGCCAGGGTTTGTGCCAACGACGCCCTTGAGTCAACCTGTCTGCGACCAAGCACAACAGAACCACAGGTCCTAGCCCAGGTGTTGAGAGGAACTGACCGTTTGTGGTGAACACATGAACAGCCGACGACCAAGGATCACTCCCAGGAGTAGTTCAACCAGAGGCTAGATTGTGGTTGAAGTAGTCCTGACGGGCCCAGGATAATTGAACCGATGTGGGGCATATCCCAATGGGATTACCAGCGGGATTATGAGGTGACACACATGGGTTGATTATAGACCAGCAAACGGGAGGGAGGATCCAGGGATATCTGACAGAAGCTCCTTCGGACTCTATGCTCTAATGCCGAGAGACATAGGAATAGCTATCGTGGTGGTGGTTGTCTCCCTCTAACCTTGAACATGATCAAGACTCCATGTCCATGCCACTGAGAGTCTTGACACCAGCGTTATTCCGTAGGCTAGTCCTTCGCAACCCTACAACCCACGACCAGGCTCCGTCAATGGAATTCGAGATAGATCCGAGACAGGAGTTGAAACAGGAGACAAGGGTCTACCAGCAGAACAAAGTGGAGAGAGGAAAACCTGAGTCAACCAAATAGTGAAAGCAGAGAAAGCTTAGGCTGAACACAGGTCAAGAACAGGCCAAAGCAAGGCTGGTGAATCAGTGAATAGACGAGGTAGAATCTAAAGTACAGGGGATTCTACCTGGGGTTTATATACTACTGTATCTAGGAGTCCGATTGTAATATACCCTATGTGTAACATAAAGGGGTTTAGCTGGAAAGTAGTTAAAATGAAACATATAGGGATGCAATCATGGGTTAACGGGCTCCCATAATCCGGTTTGATCTGGCTTTGGGATCTGAAAAGCGAATCATGACAGTTTGGAACTGAAAAAATGTGTCTGCTGACACCTCTCCAAGGATGATGTCTCCTCAGGTCACCTTTCGGTCAACTTGTTTATTGACAAAGCAGATTTTCTGACAAAATTCAACTTTGAGATTGACATTGCTACCTTGGTGAGTCCTCTCCTTTCGCATTAACAGGTGTTTCCCCATCCATCTATTGCCTCTGCCACTGCAGAGGCCAACACATCTTGCCTCCATCCCCATCTCACCTCCTGGCCTCCACATCGCATCAGCACAGACCGCTGCATTGCCTCCATATGTTTACATGCCCACAGATCGCTAAAGTGCTGTGTGGTATGCAAGCGTGCACTTTTGACATCAAGGCTTTCCACTGGACTTGCTCAGTTTGCCTGACCAAAAACCTTCCTTGTCGCATCTTTTGACAGCGGCCTTTTCCTCGACCACTGCCACCCTTGTGGCACAGTGTCAGCCAGCAGCAATGCTGGCCAGATATACAGGGCACTCATTGACATCTGGAGAGCCGAGGGAGGAGCCGATGTGAAGACTTGTGGTTATGAGGACAACCTTGCCAAGTTCCACATCCTCAACAACGTCAGCTCTTTCTCCCATGGTCTATTCTGCTACTGACTTGACTGTAACACCTCCCTTCAACTCATCGCCCTGCTCAGCATTCCAAGGCACCCAGTCAAGTCGGGTGAGCATTTTGAGGACTCCATTATCCTCCTCGGGTTTGTTTGGGACATTACAAACCAGCGTATCATGTTATCCGAGCCGAAGCACCTAAAATACCTCGCACGTGTTCACGATTTCATCGACAGTGTCACAAGATTGAAGAAAAAATTCCTCCTCAATGAGCTGCAGGAGCTCCATGGCACACCCTGCCACATTGTGTTCATCTATAGGGAAAGCCCCTCACAGCTCCCTGTCTTCTCCAACGCCATGTCTTTCTACCATGGCAGCGCAACGGCCTGTCGCTTCCTCTCCTCCTTCATCCTCGACATGCTCAAGTGGTGGCACTGCCACCTTGAAGATGTGCATGTGTTCCAACCACTGCACTGCATTGGACCACTTCAAAACCATCTGATCTATGTGGACATATCAACCTTTTGGGGCATTGGCATTGTGATCAGGTGCAAGTGGTACACATTCAGGTTGGTAAGCGGGTGGAAGCGGGAGGGGCAGGACATCTGCTAGTTCAAGGTGATCACCATTGAGCTGCTGTACCACTTCCTTGCCCAGCTCAGCTATCATGACATCCACCTGCTCATCCACTCAGACAACAAGGCCACTATCGGTGCCCTCTCAAAGGGGAGGAGCCCCAATATTCATATGAATCTATGTGTGCATCAGGCGTATACCATCATGGCCCATCACATGATTGTCCCAAAGCTGATTTACATTGAGTCTCAGCTAAATCTAGCTGACAGCCCCTCTTGCGGCATTCTTTCCTTTCCCCTCCATGACCGACTCAAGCGTGAGTTCAAGCTGCTGCTCGAACTCACCACACTATTCGTCCCTGGCAACGTCTAAGCAAACACTGTACTTTATTTATTTATTTATTTTATTTTGGAGGTGTGTTTGTTATGACCTTCAACAACTAATAATGTATTGGCCCCTCGAGTCTGCAAAAAATGTAGGGGATATGTGACCCTACTCCAAAAGGTGGGAATGCTTTTACACACGAGCAGCAGATGCTGAACAGTGTGGGACTCAACCAAACTAAATTGGTAATACCCGCTAGAACCCTCCTGGGATGGCTTCACCGGGGTTTGAACCCTTGACCTTAGCAAGGCCTGGTAATCTCCAATGTACTCAGAGACCAGGGGTGCTGATTACCATTATACTATGCAGCCCCGAACACCATATTTCTCCATGTCGCATGAGCCCGAACTCGCAAGTTTCAGGTATGTTTCTGTTGGGCGAGTCATATTGCATGCCTACAGACCATCTCGCAGTCCTCAGCCTCTTTTTCTGCCCCCACCTCTGTTTTACCCCATCACAGACCATCTTCTCATTGAGATAACTGGTATTACCATCCATTGTGCCTTGTCACTTTAGTAATGGTCATTTCTCCAGCGCCCCCTCTCCCCATGCCCCATGCACAATCCTTGCTCCACATACTGAACCCATGCCTGTCCTAGGTACATAGCTGCACCATCACATATGCCGCCTCGACTAACCCACAACAGGCTTTTTAGCCTTTCATCACTCACTTTCGTTGATCATCCATTTTTTCCCACCACATCCACCCCTGCCTCACCCTTTGGCTCAGTGGTTGTCCTCGCGCTGAGCAGCTCTGACGCTGCACAGCCTGGCGTACAACTGTTGGTGATTTAGCCGAAGCTTTAAGCTTGACACTTGCGCTGTTAGGTGACTGGGTAAAAATTGTAAGGTATTGAGGCTAACTACTACAGCTTATATACCTATTATTATTGTAATATTCTACTTAACTCTGGGTCCTTCAGTTGCTGACTGAGAAAGCTCGGGCTGACTGATGTCAGCTGATTGGATCAATAATTGTGATGCGGCCATCAATCTCCAACAACAACAACATCCATCTGGACCCACGCAGCTTGGCCGGCTCTCACTCCCCACCAAGCGTGCTCACAAGCCCTGGGACAGCAACAAGATTGAGCTGAGCATCTATCACCTGCATGTCCCAGTGGACTGCCATGTCTTGCTCTGGACATCACCCTTCTGCATCAACTTCCACCTCCGGATGCTGGGTGCCGGCATTAGCCCCCACCTCAAAGCGTGCATCTACGAGGCTCTGCTTCATGCCACCACTGAGCAGACTCACAAAGCCTATGGCACTGGCCTCCTGTTGGTTCTACCAGTTCTGCAACTGCCTTTGCATTGGCGAGTGCACACAGATGCACGCTGACCAGCTCCTTGCCGCTTTAATTGCCAAAGGTGTTGGCCTCCACTCAGGGAAGTGTCTGAGAAACTGGCTCAACAGGCTGTGTCTCTGGCACCTCTTCAATGACGCCGAGTGGCACGGCGAGGAGGACTGGCTGCCCTTGCTCAAGAAGGCTGGCAATCGCGAGGTGTCCCTTTCAAACGTGCACTGTGGGGCCCCATCATGAAAGCACATTTGCATGTCTACACACCTCCCTTGATCTGGTGACAGGCCATGATGCGGCCATCTGGTCATCGGCAACAGCAGCTACTGGGGGCTGCTGCTGGATGGGCGAGCTTGTCATCAAGAGCGCCAACAAGCTCTCCCTCGAGCACAAACCTGCTGTGAGACACGCACCTCCTCTGGCATCATCAACAGGCACAAGGTCATTGATTTCCACCTCGTCTGGACGAAGACGACAACCATTCTTGGAGGGATGCATCCTCATGCAAGTCATCAGAGACAATGTGGGCCTCTGCCCAGTGTGGGCATTCAAGAACCACCTCTCCATCAACCATTCCCCACCTCCTTTTGCACCCCTCTTTCCTTCTGCACCCATAACACCTGGTGCCCGCTCACCAAGGACAATGTCCGCTGCACCACTTCTGCTGCATACACTGCTGCTCACCTCCTGGCCATCTTTGGTCATAGCTACCACATGGGTGGCTCTATTGAGCTCCTCGTTGCAGGTGTTGAGCCCATCACCAAAAGCGCATGAAACATAATGGCCACATAAGGCCTTGGAAGGCATGGAAACACCGGCAAGGCCCCAAGGTGGTAACTGGCCTTATAAAAGAGCCTAACGATCACCCAGCCAGGTGATTGTCCTGAATCTGATGGCCTTTGAAAGGCATCGCGCCCCTTGGAAGGCCTCATAAAGCCTTCTAGTACTTAACACTCATGGCAGATATATTCCAGATAAAATTGGATAAAAACAAAAATTGCGGCAAAATTAAATTGCATTCATCTGACTATATACTATATCTATACATCGGTGGGGGGTCGCAGACACTGGTAACAGCAGCGCGATACCGGCGGCACGCCCAAGGACAAAAATACTCATCAGTCAGCACCAGCGATCCCTTGCAGTGTGGAACCCAGGCCGTGAGCATTGCCTATGGTGCCACTTGAGGAGGCAATTTGAAGAAGGAAACAGTGCTTGAGCGGCGCTTTGATAAGGAGATGGAGGATGGCTTGCGAGACAAGTGCTTGCACAAGCTTGATTGATGGAGGACGACTCGGGTACCACAGTATTTTCTTGCTGCAAGACCCAGGTCTGCAAGATGCCCAGTGAGGTATGAGGTGCTTGAAGAATGCTTGGATGAGGGCTCAACAGTGTCGGGCTTGATGTGGAACAAGGTGCCGGTTCACATTGCAGCTGGGAAGGCTAATTGAGTATATTGAAGATGGTAGAGGACCCAGGAGGGCAACCTCGAGCTTCAGGCTGCTGCAGGGAGGCGGTGGGCAAGGGAGGAGATGGAGGGAGATGGTGTGGAAAGACAAGAGCAATGTCATGATGATACAAACATTGTCCCTTGTTTGCTTGATTGCACACAGACCACATCAATGATGAAAGATTGATGCAGTCGTGACACGACTGCTGCCACACAGCCACAGCTGAGACAGCAACAAGTCCCTGGCCTGAGCCAGGCCGAGTCGCAGGTAGGGGGGAGATGTTGACAAAACGGCTGCAAGTTGCACTGTGCTCATATTATCCATATAATATATATATATTGCTCAGGAGTCAGGTGGTAGCAGACTGGCATATGTGCCTGAAAGTCCCGGCAGTACCTTATATGCCTGCGCCAGGCCAGGTATCCCTTGTATGGCGGATACCTGGCTAGATGAAAGCCATGCAAAGGCATATCCGGCCAGGTGTTCGCATCCAAGGCCCATCAGCCAAGACATTCCAAATCAGGGCATAGCAGATCTCTGCCCATTTGGTGATGCCCGAGGTTGTCATGAAGCTTAGTGGCTGGACCTCACTTTGTTTCCTCATACTGGTGATGCCTCGAACAAATCCTTCCCAGCTGTATCACTTCCGCCTGGTCTTCTCACAAGCATGTATTTGCTTCAACTAATGGACATCCGGTAGACTCCTCATTGCTTAATTTTGATGGCACAGATCCCTAATTGTAACCCCCGTCATTTTATTTCTAATATTATGTCACTTTGCATGCAAAGGGGTTGGGACACTTTGTGCACTCCTTTTTCTCCTGCCCACTTTTGGAGCATCCATGGCTTTGCGAGCCGACCTCAAAGCGGCCCAACTGTAAAGCCTCAAGAGCTTACGCAAGGGGTTTATAGTCCGTAAAGCCTGGCGGGCGATCTAGCTACACAATGTGGTAAAGACCTTCCAAAGAACGGTCTAGTGCAGACTCTCTACGAGCTAATGTATGGGACTGGATACCTGGTACCCTTAATGGCCGCTCTGCTTCGCGGAGATCCCTCCAGGAAGCTTCGAGTCTGCGAGTGCGATCTAGTTGATCGCACTGATCCCGAACAGTAGGTTTGAGAATATGAGTTAGTGTAGATTTAGACAAACTCACCTTAAGCTTGCAGGCTTCTTCTCGGAGGTAAGGTAGGCCCCATCCACCTTTGATAAACATCACGTGTCGTTCCGGTCACACTTCCGTTTCGGGCTCACATAGACAAATCATTTTATTTTGAAACAACGAAGGCTTCCAGGACAAATCACTCTGACCAGATTATGCATATACATATAAACTACTTATAGAGAAATAATTATGGCTCTCTGGCCTCTCTGCGCTGGTCAATTAAGGAATGATAGCAAAGTTACGTGGTAACTGATTTGGACAAATTCCTTGACAGATGGGCTAATTCTGGGACCAAATCAGGGGTCTCGACCATATATTTTTGATGGGGAGGGACTATCAGACTCATATCCGGAATCTGGTCGAAGGATTTGGCCGAATGAGGTCTAGTAATTATTTTACAGAATTATCTACTGGAATCATCCGAGAGAGGAAGCTGTCACATCAGACCACGTGATGTTTGTTGAAGGTGGATGGGGTCTACCTTACACTTCTACGAGGAAAGCCTTGAGCAGGTACACCGCCTTTTGTAAAAAAGTTGTCAGAATGTTTTGTTGACAATATCCTGAGATGGTCGCCGGATGCTTGCCAAATGTTGCCGTGAACATCGTCAAAATTCATAAACGTCAATTCCCTGAGGCTTCCTCAACATAGTATTCTGGGACATTCTCAACAACATTTCTTGAATGTTCCGACCGTATTTGAGGAACATTGTCCATCATGTACCACTGCCACAATGTATTTGAACGGGGAAGCAAAATAAAATTGCAACTATCTATAATATACACAATATACAGAAATGATGCCACCCGTTGTGCTCTGCACCACAGCCCACGGCCGTCCTCCTCCCAAAATTCATCTGCCTTTCTCCCAGCCCAATGCCGTCGACATCGCGCCCACGTGCGATGCGCCCGCCGGCACTTGGGGAAACCCTCAGCAAGCGGAATGAAAATAAATGAGGGCAAGCAACACACCTCAAGCACCTGCAGCAATGTGTATAGTTGATGCCCCCTGCAGACGGACATGCTCTTGGTGCATATTAGGAGAATGGGAATGATGGGGCAACGTACATAGAGTGAAGATGGGGAGGCGCAAAGGACGGGTGTGTCGACCGTGCCTGGGTGCACGTGGAAGGCGTGTTCGTGAAATCCTGCATTGGGGTTAGTAGATGCAGAGGGCAGGAGGAGACGAGAAACACTGACCTCGGCAAGGAGATCTTGGCATGCTGAGAAAGAGCCTGCATCACCGCTCTCACCAGCGGGAGCGCAACACCGGGATGTGAATCCATCCCAGAATCCATCACGAACACAGGAGACAGAAGTGTAGTGACAGGTGGAAGGAAACAGACAAGCTTGAATGAACCGTGAGTGTAGCTTCAGTTTGAACAATCGGCACACACTTGAGGCCTTGGGTGGCAGATTTGAGGCTTAAGCTTAGAGGGACGTTGGGAGCCAGTCATCAATTTGGAAGGAAAGGAGTCTGTTGAAGTTGATGGGTGGTCTGCAGCATTGAGCCACATGCTTGCGACCGGAAGCTTACTTGTATGCCATGCAGGCTCGGAGTCGGTGGGCTTGATGCAACGGTACGGCATTGCATTGAATGGTGCAATGCATGCAGATGGCCTCGGAGGGAGCTTGAGGTGTGAGCTTGAAGGTCGAGGCCATCAAAGGCTGCAGGACGGCAAGACTATGGAGGAGGGAGGCAAAAGAGACGACTGATCGCAAGGCCAGCATTGACACTTGTTTGTCATTTGATGGGCTTCTGCGCACGGATCCAACATTGAAAACACGGATCATGTCTCAATGCATTTCTTTAACTTTCTTTCCTGCGACATAAATTAAACGCTGAATCCAGTTGGCAGTTCAGCACTCCGCACAATGGTGGAGGATCCTACATCAATCCTACGTTCACTTTTCCCCGCGGTGACTGCCTTAATCTTAATAGCTTTTTGAGACCTTATAAGTGAGTTGCACACATGGTGGTGGTACACACCCCGAATTTTACCAAATGAGTCCACGATAGAAGGCTCTCCGGTAGAACCTGATGTACTGCGAATATTTTAGTCAATGTATATTTAACCTCCAAACAATGTTATTACAACCTTACGAGAATGTCTCAGCAATGTTCTGCTTCAAATGTCTCGGAGACCTCACAACAACCTTTTTGACACATGCTCAAAAATATTCACAAATTATCGGGCTTCAATGTTTGCCACACATAAGTCTCGAATGGCGGTGTAGGTGATGGTTTGGGTGTGAAGATGATAATCATTCTGCTCGCTGGCACCGTCACAAGTGACAGCGAATATACGTAATACATCGGACTAATCGGAACTAACTAATCGGGCTTCGGACTGCTCACAGTCGAGCGTAAAGAATAAAAGAGAAAGAAAAATGAAATAGTACTTGGTATATGGAGTTCCGTTGCACCAACCCCCCCCCCCCCCCCCCCCCCCCCCTTCACTTGTGCACACACAATATTAGATATTCATATTGTTTCATCTACATCAGAGCGCTGTAATCGACATCTCCCTTCTCGAATTGCCAATTAAATTAAATGACACCCTCACTTGGTAATGTCATGAAAACCTTTTAACATAATGGCTTTTTAACTGGTTGGATGGCCGAGCGGTCTAAGGCGCCAGACTAAGGATCAGCTTCAATTTGAAGTGAAGCTTACTGATTTATATTGGTAATCTGGTCCTCCGGGGCGTGGGTTCGAATCCCACTCCAATCATCTTTTGCTTCTCTCTTTCGTCTCACCTTCAACACCGACCTTTTTTCACCCTTCCTAAATCCTACCGAGCGGACGCTGCACACCGTTGACATTGCTTGCATGCCTTGGGAATTTCTCAAATTGGAAGAGTGTTGTAGTGTTGTGGGTTGTTAGGACCCTCTCAGCTCTTCAGACCAGTTATCCCACCGGAGAATTCTCGAGCCTGCCGTATCGTGCCTCTGAGTTGTTAAATAAATTGTGGTTTTCGATTAACCTCGAGTTCAGAGGAAAAGATAATTTTCAAAGGTCATCGCTCGAAGCGTCAGGTTCCTCCCCGAATATGATCTTCAAGTTCTCGATGCTCTCCGGGTCTGTGCGCGCAGACCCTCCTCCTCCGCTCCCGCGAAACGCCTCCTTGACGATGGCCGTCTTTCGTTTCTGTATGCGGAGGATGCGGCCCTCGATTGTGTTTGACACCTGCGCAGCGTTAGTACGACGAGACAGAGGCGCTGCCTGGACTGACGATGAAGTGCTTCACGTAGACCGTCTTTTCTTGGCCGATTCGGTGGACGCGGTCGATGGCTTTTCAGAGTCAGTTTAGAGCGAGGGCGTCGGAAAACACCTTACCTTGGTTCTCCGTTGCGGCGTTCCACCAGCAATCCATCTTTGAACAACTGGTTAGTGCTGTATCAACCCCGTAAAGACCCACACACCATGAACACATGATTGGCCGTCGTCAACTGCGAGAGGTATCTTAAGTAGCCACCACGAAACACCGCAGCAAACTCACGTTCAAGCCCACCCCACCGGCCTTCAAGCTCACGATCAACACCTTCGGCTTCCGCGTCGGGGCCCTGAACTCATCAAGGGCCGCCGCTCTCTTCTTGACGTCCATGGAGCCATCAAACCGGTACTGCTCAAAGCGCTCGCGCTTCAGCACGGCCTGGATAAGGTCCAGGAACGACGTAAACTGCGAGAATACCACGGCGCGGAAACACGGGTCTTGCTCGCGCAGCTTTCCTGGAAGGAGCATAAGACCTATATCTTCAAGTCCCTTGCCAGTCGGACGTACGCAGATTGGCGACCAAGGCATCGAGCTTCGTCGACGAGCGAAAGTCGTTCTTCCGGAGAAGGACGCTGGGCTGTGGGTCCTGCGAGCTGGTCGGCGGCCGGAAGAGCTCGATGAGGTCGGTTTCCTGCGGGTCATATATTATTAGAACGCCGGGCAGGAACGCATCGCAACGGACCTGAATGGGCCCGCGCCCACAACTCGGGCACTTGGAGTCGTCCGAGTTGGCGACATGCGCGACGATGCAATCTTTACAGCTGGTGTGTATGGTTGGTGAGAGACATTCCTCCATGTACGAATAGAAGTATGGCCCACAAGCGATGCATGCACTCGGGGATGACCATGGGCGACTGTATGACGTCCAA
Organism: Mycena rosella; assembly: GCA_029378255.1. Lineage (NCBI taxonomy): Eukaryota > Fungi > Basidiomycota > Agaricomycetes > Agaricales > Mycenaceae > Mycena > Mycena rosella. Next base: position 37,170 of record JARKIE010000414.1, on the reverse strand, counting down.
GCATAGAGGGCACTCCGAGTCGGCGCCGTCGAGGTCGAGGTTTTCCAGCGCGTTCTGCGCGAACACATTGGCACTGGCTTCGCCCGTCTGGCTGTTCGTGTTCTGTGCGAAGCGCTTGATCAGCTCGTTGACGTCCACGCTCCCGTCGCCGTCCTCCGGCAGCGCGCGCTGGTCGTCGGAGGCGAGGACTAGGTTCGGATGCAGCACGGCGCGCCGCAGCCTGCCAGATCTTGTTGAGAACGCCAATTACTCCAACGAAAAGGACGTACCGCATGAGCATCGCCAGGATATGCGTGTAGTTCTTCCCGATGAGACCCTTCGCATCGAGCTGCTCAAAGTCGCGCTTGGCGGAATTGAACAGGCTGTTGTAGATCTTTCTCTCCAAGTTCGAGAACTCGAGATACTCCACGGTAACCTGGCACGAAACTCAACGCCAACCGCATCACGAAGACATATCCACGCACCTCCTTCTGGGGCAACTCGACTATCCGCTTCCCGTTAGTATCCAACATCGTCTTTTCTCGTCTTAACAAGATGGATTCTAATATGATCTGGACGATTTCTATTGCTTTGGGATCCCGGGCCAGGAAGGGGAGCGTAATGAACCTGTTTTCGATTAACCAGAGTCGACGCAACAAGAAATCGGGGCCTACGAGCGGAAGAACGAAAAGTCGGCCCATGGCCTGAAGTCAAGGAATTTCCTGTTTTGTGTCAGCAAGGTTGCGGCGAGCAAGAGGACGGGACGAACAACAAGGAGTAGAGGTCTTCGAGCTTGTTGACAATCGGGGTCCCTGTAGTGAAATGTCAGCTCCGTATGCGCTCCGTCTGCGAATGAAATACCCGTCACAGCCCATCGCCTCCGAGCATTAAGTGCATACACCGCTTTGGCGGTCTTGCTAGAGCGTGACTTGCACGAATGGGCCTCATCGAGCACGACGCGGAGCCATTCGACTGAAATGGATTGATCATAAGTACCAATAGGGGCGGAAAGCAGACAACGAACTCTCGAATACAGGGGACTTGGAGGTCGACTTTTCCGACTTGGCGTGTTCCGAGGCGAGGACGCCGTACGACGTGATGATGACCTTGATCGTGCGGTCCCCGTCGTCGTCGTCGTCGTCTTCCTCCAGCACGTCCTCCAAGTCGAGCCGGTTCTGGCCGTGCCAGAGAAGCACCGTGATCGTCCCGGGTTTGCTGCAGCGCTGCAGCTCGCCCTCCCATTGCGACAACAGCGATGTGGGGGCGACGATGAGCGTGGCGGACGGAGCCTTTTGGGCTTTACGGCGCGGAAGCTTTTTGAAGGCGTTGTTCAGCTTCAGTTGGCGGTGCTTCGTAGCGGGGGCGGCGTCTTGTGCGGGGCGCTCGGTGTCGGGGGCACAGTTAGTATGGATGAGGGCGGCTAGTTCGATGCTGCGCGGGATGTTAGGGATGCACTGCTGTCTAAGGAAACAAGGCGCACGTCTTCCCCATGCCCATCTCTGAATTATGATGTTCAGCGCAAGCAACGTAATATGAAGAGACTTTACCGTCACTTGGAGGAGAGTCAGAGAGGGAACGAAGGATAGCGAATGAACGACGAACGCGAGAATTCCTCCCCTCCCCTTTCTCTCTGCCTTGGGAAACTCTAGGCTCAGCTCGCCCGAGTACGGGTTGAAGTAGAAGGGTGTTTCGTCGGCAGTCAAGTCGATGACGCCGCCGTCGTGGGGGTGTGGGAACGCGTATCTGGAGCAAGGTGAACGCGAGTAACGACCAAGAATGGATGCTTGCTTACTGGCTCCACAAAGGGTGCATGGAGGACGCCTCGCGCGCATCCATCTTTCCCAGCTCAAGCGAGTGCATCCACAAGAGCGCCTGCTTCTGATACCCGCGCAGCGTAAACGTGAACGTATCCGGGGGCTCCATCTCCCCCATGGTGCGGTCGCTCTTCTGCGCCTTGTGGTAGATCATGTCGAGGTCGTTCTCCGTCAGCTCTTCCCCGTCCTCCTCCACCTCGATCTCTTCGCCGTCGCCAACGATCTCCGTCACCTTCTTCGGCTTGCGCGCCGCCATCTTCTTGAGCGCCTCCTCGTGGATCTGCTCGTCGGACTTGCGCCCGACAAAGTTGGCGCCCGCCTGCGGCCGCAGCCCGAGGACGTCGAACAGCTTCAAGATGGACACCTTGCGCTCGCGCAGCGTCTGTTCGTCCAGCGTTTCGGCGCCCTCGGAGAACATGACCGGGGGTTTGTCGTCGAGATCGGGGTTGGCGGGCTTGAAGGCGGCGGGGAGCATGTAGACGTCTGCGGTTATGATGAGGGTGGCGCCGGTGGAGAGCTTCTCTGGGCAGTCGAGCATTTTGCCCCGGAATTCGACAATGCCTGCACCAGCTCAGATGTTATTCGACTTGACTTGGACATCGTGGACGTACCGAGATCGAGAAGTTTGGCCATCCATGAGGATGCATCCTGCGGAAGGCGGCCAAATTCTGTACAACCGTGAACGAGTGGTACGCGTGCTAGAGCTATAGCGTACCGAAACCGCGGGAGTTGTAGAGGCGAATAATATTGTCGGTCTTCTTGTTCTTGAACCCCTTGGCGGGCTGCTTCATCATAGCTGTGAGCGACATCTGCTTCTTGCCATCTCCAGTTTTCTTGCCCTTCGGCGCGGTCTTGCTGTTTCCGGCCTTCTTGGAGTCCTCCTTGGGCTCTCGCATGATTTTGACCTCGTCGCCGATTTTGATATAGCCCTTGCCCGATACGTTGCTCCAGGCATGTCCAAAGACCATTTCACCAATATAGGTAGGTGGAGCCTCTGGCAGAGGCGGCGACGATATACGGCGCTTTTTGGGAGGTGGGGCTTCGGAAACATTACGGGATGCTTTAGAGCCGTTCTCCTGTTTGACAGGGAGAGGCTTGGTCTCCTCTCTATCGGAATCATCCTCCACATAGATGGGTCGCTTCTGAGAATTAGCGACTTCCGCAATAGGCTTCTCGTCGTCGCTGCCCTCCTCTGAAAAGAGACGCGACGAAGCTCTTGACGGAGGGTTCGAGCTGGAGGCAACGGGTTCCTCTGCATCCATAACGACATCCTCGTCTTCGTCGTCCGAGCCGGCGAAGAACAATGGAGTACGCGCGTCAGACATGGTGGTAGTTTCAAACGCGTCTAATGGGCGTGACAACGCGTTATGTCACGCCGAAAGCTGTTGCCAAGCATCTGCAAACTGACCACTTTCCTCTAACCTTGCTTCAAAAATGCAACGCGGGCTCCCGATGGTGCGGATTGCATTTTGAACGCTGGAGCAGGCGTCCCTAAATTGTTTTACAGCAACCCACCGTTGTCCTCCTCCGGGAGGGCACAGATACGTCCCAGGGAAACCCCCAGCTACTCTCCAACATCGCAGCATGTCTTGCTATCTCAGAAACGCTTTCCAGCACCCTCGGACCGCGGGGAATGGACAAGCTTATTGTGTCGGACAGGGGCGACGCTCAGATCACTAACGATGGCGCGACAATCCTCAAATTGCTCGATATCGTCCATCCTGCGGCTAGAACTTTGGTCGACATCGCGCGGGCTCAAGATGCAGAAGTTGGCGATGGAACGACGAGTGTGGTCCTTCTCGCAGCGCAACTGTTGAAGGAAGTCAGAAGCTACATCGAGGAGGGTGTGAGCCCACATATCATAATGAAAGGATTCCGGCAGGCGTCGCAACTGGTACGCGTCATTCCATTTTATCGTGTTTAAAATTTTTATCTGGCCTTTCAGGCGATTGAACGGATAAAGGAAGTACAAGTAACTGTTGATAAGTCGGATCCAGAGTACGTTCCATCCAACTCAATCAAAACTTTGTCGCTCATGCCAATGTAAACACAGGCGGTTCCGCTCGCTCCTCTTGAAATGTGCCTCCACCTCCATGTCCTCCAAACTCATCCACTCCGAAAAGCCCTTCTTCTCAAACATGGTCGTCGACGCCGTCCAATGCTTAGACCAAAACGAACTGGACGAGTCGCTAATTGGCGTCAAGAAAATCGCCGGTGGAGGCATGCAGGATACGCTCCTTGTCCAAGGTGTCGCATTCAAGAAGACCTTCACATACGCCGGTGCCGAACAGCAGCCCAAAACCTTCCGCAACCCTCTCATCGTGTGCCTCAACGTCGAACTCGAGCTCAAGGCCGAGAAGGACAACGCCGAGGTCCGAGTTGACGCCGTGTCCGACTACCAAGCCATTGTCAACGCGGAATGGGAGATCATCTACAGGAAGCTGCAGGCGATCGAAAAAACGGGCGCAAAGGTGGTCCTCAGCAAACTCCCCATCGGTGATCTCGCAACCCAGTGGTTCGCCGATCGTGATATCTTCTGTGCTGGTCGTGTGGCCGGAGGCGATTTGCGCCGGGTGGTTCAGGCGACTGGTGGCGCAGTCCAGTCGACATGTTCCGATATCGGGCGTGAGCATCTCGGGACGTGCGGCACGTTCGAGGAGAAGCAAATCGGCGGGGAGCGGTACAACATGTTCGAGGATTGCCCGAAATCCAAGACATGTACCCTCATCCTTCGCGGAGGCGCAGAGCAGTTCATCGAAGAAGTGGAGCGGAGTTTGCACGACGCGATCATGGTCGTCAAACGGGCGGTTAAAAACGGCGAGGTAGTCGCTGGCGGAGGTGCTATCGAGGTACATAGATGTCGTTTCCTCGTTTCCCTTATACTGATCCAAATGCGTCCAGATGGACCTTTCCGCGCACATCCGCAAATACGCTCTTTCCATTCCCGGGAAACAGCAACTCATCATGACTGCGTTCGCCAAGGCGCTCGAAATTATCCCCCGCCAGATCTGCGACAACGCCGGTCTCGATTCGACGGACATCCTCAACAAGTTGCGGATGAAGCACGCTAATGGCGAGACATGGGCCGGTGTCGACGTCGACGGGGCGTCAGGCGTCCGGGACAACATGGACGCGTTCGTGTGGGAGCCGTCGCTGGTGAAGACGAACGCCATCAGCAGCGCCGCCGAGGCGGCTTGTCTGATTCTGAGCATCGACGAGACCGTGAGAAATCCTCAAAGCGAAGCGGTAGGTGTCTACCATTTGATATACAACTTTCCGCTGATCGTCTTAACAGCAAAACCCAGGGCCGAGAGCACCGCCTGGTGCTGCCCAGCGGGCTCTGCGGGGGAGAGGGAGAGGCGCACCGCGGCGGTAGATTTTAGATGACGAGATTACGTGATTCGTATGTGTTGTTGTCTAGAAAAGGAAATTACGACTTGACCTCATCCCGAACCCGAATTGCGCGATGCATTCACACAAAACGAAACCCTCAATCAGCAGATGTCGCCATAATTAGATCGCGCCAAGGTCTTTCTCAATTTATTTAAACAGTGAAATCGTTCTGTCGTTCCTTCCACGATGACCACATATCTCCCCGACAATCGCGTCGAGGATCGCGTCTCGTCTGACAGCTCCGAGGAGAAAGGCGGACTCAGCCCAGTCACTCAGTCGGTTAATGATAAGAATCCGCCCTTGGGCGCGCCCGTCGAGAACGGTTCGGCGGGGCTCTGGGCGCGATGGAAGCAGCCTGCGCAAGACCTCGATAGCATCGCGACACAGCCGAGTGTCTTCGATGATCCCGTCACGCTGGAGGTTTACCGCCCGCCGCCACAAGTCAGTCTCCGCTCTTCAGTTTTGATTCACCGCGTTGTTTATGCTCGCGCCAGTATGAAAACGCGCACCGCTTCGATCCCGCAGCCCGATGGACCTGGCGCGAAGAGAAGGTTGGCTTCACGTGTCCATTATGTGTCTATTTTGCTCATCCACCATACGCAGCGCGTCATCCGCAAAATTGATCTGCGGATTATGATCTGGGCAGGCAAGTTGTGAGGTATCAGGCGCAGGAAGTGAGCTGACCCGCTCGCAGGGCTTATGTTCTTCGCGCTGGACTTGGACCGGAGTAATATCTCACAAGCGAACACGGACAATTTCTTGGGCGACCTCAACATGACGACTAACGACTTCAACCTGGGGAACACCTTGTTTCGGCTGGCGTTTTTGATTGCAGGTAAAGTATATTATTCCGAGTGAGGTTCTGTTGATCTCATTTCTGCCCAGAACTGCCTTCCCAGCTCATCTCCAAGCGCGTTGGTCCGGATAACTGGATTCCCCTCCAGGTGTGTATAATAGGGGCTTGTGAGCCCGATTTTACTTATGGGCTGCGTTCAAGATGATCTGTTGGAGTACCGTGGCGTTCAGCCAGTTTTGGCTGCAGGGAAGGGCATCTTTCTTGGCTACAAGGTGTGTCTGGGTGTGTTTATTGTCGACACAAAGCTAATCGGTACCAGGTTTCTATTAGGATTTCTTCAAGGTGCGTGAGCCAGGGCGGCCTCTTCCTGTCTTCCATCTAACCGCAAAAAGGCGGTTTCATACCGGATGTAGTCCTGTACCTTTCCTACTTTTACACGCAAGTCATTCAATTTCCGTTTTATTTTGGAACTTATCGTTCCTATTTTACAGCAAAAGCGAACGTAAGTCCCAGAACCCTTCTTTATTTCTGATTTATTCATCCCATGCGCCTTCCAGTTCCTATCCGTCTGGCCTACTTCTGGGTATCCAACTATGTCTCCCACATCTTCAGTGCTTTCCTCGCCACAGGAATCCTGCGGCTTAGGGGTGTCGGGGGCAAAGCAGGTTGGAGGTATTTATTCTTGCTGGGTGAGTGGTTTCGTCGCAACTCCCACACCTGGACTAATCCGCACTCCAAGAGGGAATATTGACTCTTGTGCTGGGACTCGGTTCCTACCTTATGATGCCGGTGAGGTCCTTCCGCTGTCGCAATACCGTTTGTGGCTTATTTCAACTCGTAGCCGGGCCCAACCCAGACCAAGAACAAGTACATTAGGCCCAACGGGTGGTTTAATGAGCGGCAAGTCCATCGTTTCGTTTTTACTGCAGTATTAACAACATCCACAGGGAGGAAACGATCATGGTTAACAGGTTAGTTACAATACTACACCAGCTGCGGTTGACATTGAGCCCGCTCTCGCAGAGTATTGCGGGATGATCCGTCCAAGTCTGATATGCACAACCGCGAGGGTCTCTCGCCGAAGAGGATATTTGAAGCCCTTAAGGATTGGCGGCTGTGGCCGCTGTACTGCCTTGGTCTCGTCCATATGAGTGAGTTTGAATCTGCTGGATTAAATTCCTCGCTGAAACGTTGGACCTAGTCCCCACCGGACCTCCTCAGGTTAGATTCAGAACGAAATAGCTTCGAATAGAACTGACGGCACCGCAGATTTACTTGACACTTTCCCTCAAGTCCTTGGGCTTCACGACGACGCAGTCCAATCTCCTCACCATCCCGTCCACCGTCATCGGCTTGCTCATGCTCCTGTTCACCGCGTATCTCAGCGAGATCATCAACAGCCGTGTTGCCGCCACTATCATTCTGCAGATTTGGGCACTGCCCCTCCTCGTTGCCCTCTACACGTTCGACAAGGGCACCTCGCAGTGGGTGTACTTCGCTACGGTCACGCTAATCACTGGGTTCCCCGTACGTCCACCCAGTTGCCTACCCCCACAAATAAAGTAACCCATGAAAATTTAAGTACGTGCACCCGATACAAGTCGCCTGGGCCTCGCGGAACTCGTACTCGGTGCGCACACGGACGATCTCCGCGAGCTGTTACAACATGTTCGTGCAAGCGGGCGCCATCGTCTATGTTCGTATAACTTTAGCTCGGCTTTACCACGTCTAACCGCATTCGCTATAGGCCAACATATACAGGGCGGATGACAAGGTCAGATATCTCTCAACGTCCGTTCTTCTTTTTCTGGCTGACGCCTCGTCCTCTTTCTATAGCCTCTCTGTAAGACATCCATTTTCAATCCATTGGCCCCTATTTGCTAAAACATCGTTCAAGACAAACGCGGAAACAAGGAACTGATTGGAGTCTGTGCCATGAACATCGTACTCTACATCCTGACGTTCTTCTTCTACCGCACGATCAACAGATCGCGGGACAAGAAATGGAATGCGTGGTCGAAGAAGGTGTGGAATCCACTAATTCATAGAAGGCATTCGTTTTAAACTTTCTACAGGAGCAACAGGAGTACGTAGAGGCCACGAAAGATGTGGGAAATGAGCGGTTAGACTTCCGGTTCGCGTATTGATCGCGAGAAATGTGAAAATTACATGAAAGTTACGAGTTCTTGTTTGAGGTGCAGATTTCCGAATATGAGGTTCGCATTCTGGCTTAAAGCACGTAGGGTTCAACTACAACAGAAACGTCAATGAAGTTGTCGACGCTAGGTCATAAGATTGCACTCACGCTGACAGTCATCATGGGGGTCAAATTTCTCCAGCCGATGATCCAACTGCCCAATTCCTAGATCGTCGGGGAGCGTCGACCGATCATGGGATTTGGACCAGCCACCGAGATCTGCGTCTTCCTGTAGATAGCAGCCCACGGGAGGCGCAAGGCGCCCAAACACATTATGGATCGTGTAGAGCAGCAATGCATCTTTGCCGCCGCCGCGAAGTTGCTTGACACCTGTGAGTTCCGCCGTGCGTCCTCTCATTTCGTTCCCAACGATGACTGTCGCGGTTGTGCTCTCACCGGCAGGGGGGAAGTAATACACTTGTCGCTTCTCGGCACTCTCCGGCAAGAATATGGGCTTTCGAGGCACCAAAATCGGGTGTTCTTGCTGCACTGATGACGACGCCTTGGCAGTATCGAATAGCGAGATGCGGAAAACCTTCAGGACTTTATCGCTGCATGTGAAATAAAGGTCCGTCGGAGTCCAAGTCAAAGTATAAGGTAGTTTTGAAACCGCAAGCGTAGTTTTGGAGCCCAGATACAACCTGACGCGGTGCACGAGGGAAGGGGGACTGCGGGTCGTCTTTCTAATGGAAAGCCGATACGTGGAGACTAGAAGGGCTAGCTTCACTGGTGGTTGCTCCGCATCGTTCTTCTTTCTCCGAGAGCCGGGCTTCTTTTGACCTTCAAGGGAAGCAAAGTGGACATATACACCGCACTGAGAAAAGTGACACTTCATGAAGATATGCCGAGCTATACCCCAAGTTCAGTACTGATGAAACTATTATGATCATTTGACAAAACGTACTGTGCAAAGTCGAGGGTCGCAATTTTCGCACAAAGTATGTCTTGGCGAGGAAATCCGCAAAAAGAACATCACCAGCACTGAGTGACCAGACAACCAGACTCTTCGAAGGGTGGATAGCAGGTGGCGAGTCGTACAGGAGAAATGGTAGTGGTTTTGTAAAGTGAAAAAGGGTCATCGGAACATCGTTGGAGCTTTTGTCGAAGATGGTGATGGAAGCTGCAAGTTCGGGATGAGTGTTCTTCTCTTTTGACCCACTTTCACTGGCGCTGTCGTCTGTGTCCGACTCGCTCCAAACACCGTCTTTGTCATCGTCGTGCCACAGGCCGTAGCCGACAACAGCCGAGGGATCGACATCTGATCCGTCCGAATCGGATTCCTGCGCCGTCGTTTCGCTTTCAGATTTTTGCCCAGCGTCCTCGTCCGATTCATCCGAGGACGACGAGTCCCCCGCAGAATCAGTCTGGTCGTCTCCCATGTCGCTCATAGGGCCCGCCCAGGGCGTTATGATGTCGTCTTCAAGTCCCTCAGAATATTCAGTCGAGCAATCGCTCCACGTCTCGTATCCTGCGTCTTCCGACTCGCTGGAGGAGTCGGAGGAAGAAGATTCGCCATCTGAGTCATCGGCCTCGGAATCAATCCAAGCTCTCCGGGTTCCCTCCATCTTGAGGAAATCGCTGCCGAACGAATTGACTTTCTCATCCGGCAGCCCGCTACCATATTTCTCTGCTGCAATAACTCTTCGTCGGCTTGCAACCACTGTGATATCGCCACGGACCGCGAATTCTTCAACGTAGGCCGGATGGTAAGAATAGGCAGCACTGAATCCAGGCACGGCGATGTAGCTCCCTTCTTTATCACGCGCAAACAACTGGGTGCCAATGCGGAGAAAATCGTTCGACTGGGCGAAGGCCACGGGCTGTGCTCGGCCAGCACGCATATTGGAATTTTCGTCCTTCGAATGTTTGACATACAAACGCCAGTTGGTCGCCTTCTCGTCCGTGACAATTGTCTGTGTTTTCTGTAACTTCGGCAAGCGCTCTCCTGCACAAGACCACTGTTCACACGTAAATACAAGTGAACCGTTTGTGCGGGACCTGTATCGCAGGTGTGAGTGGACCGGCTTCGAAGAGTTTTCGAGAACTTACGCTAATACCAATGTTACGAGTTCCGTCCCATCCTCCCCAACACCCTCGAAGAAATGTCCTCCGGTAGCATTAAGGTCGCCACTCTGGAACCGGAAGGTGGTATACTTGCATTTCAGCTTGGATAGGAAATTGCGCGGATCGAGAGCAGGCCACCAGCACCGGTCGAGCTCACCGGTGTACGGTAAAGTGACGGACGTCGGGTCGTCGAATGGACAGTGCAGGAAATATTTCCATGAGTGCACGAACTCCCTAAAGTCCCGCCATAGTTTGAACCCAGCAGGTGTCGTGTAAACGAACCACGAGGGGAACATACGCCGCAAATACACGCGGTCATCGTCAGGATAACAGAAGACACCGAATTGCGAGTCGACCCATAGACTCTGAACCTGCACACAGGTCTGGAAATTCGCGGAGGCGATGAACGAGCCCACGCGATTGTTAAGCTCTTCGGAGGGCTGAGTAATTTCGTCGAGGTGCTTGTCCCAGTACTTGGCCGAATACAGATGGAACTGGTGGCGATCTACGGACTCTCCGGAGGCGTCAACCCATCGGGCGTCGCGCTTCCTGAGAGGCCGAGAATATCGAGTTTGACAGAGATAAAGCAGGCAGGCGTTCGCAATCACGTCCTGGTTGATGAGCAGGTCCGTGGTCGGGTCGCTGGCCGTTTGCAATACCCCGGGGTTCTTGAATAGGAAATTTCGCACAGTGGAGTGGAAGAGGCGGCAGGTGCAGTCGTCCGGATCAGCACAGCCATCTTGCTGCACCTCAATCAGCGGCGGGAGGAGTGTGCGCAAGCGCGAGATGAACGGCATATCCGCGGCATTCAGAGAGCGGGGGTTCTTGCTAAGAAGCAGACCCACCGCCTCGCGCACTTCAAGCATCCTCAGGGGCCTTCGGGCGAATACAACGAGAGCGAATATTTTGCTGGAAGATGGTCGGATTATGGATACGTTGTGGATGCTCGCTTACTCACCTAACCAGGGAACGATGAGGCTTCTCGAAGCGATCGAATATACGACGGTAATAATCGTCTAGTGTCTCCGGAAGGCCATCCTTCACGAACTGCTTCATATCGGTCAAGCTAGCTGTTTCCTGGGCCGGAGTCAGGAATCGCCCTTGTTGCATGGAATGGACATCATACCTTGAGACTTTTGAGCATCAAACTTGCCCACAAGAAGTTCCCCTCGGCTCGGGCTTGCAGGCTCTTCAGCACGTTGTCCTTGTCCCGATCGGACACCTCCAAGTCACCAAGCTCCGGATTGGCACGAGAAAGGTACAGGGACACGTCGTCCTTGACCTTGTCCTTGATGTCAAGCACAACATATTCCTTGAGCTTTTCGTTGATGCACGGACGGTGCTGACTGCTGTACCACAGCCGCACACGATCCGGAAAGTCTTTGGCAAGACTGATCAGGAAATCTAGTGTGGTGACCGCTTCGGTCCACCGTTTAGAGCCCATGCACTCTTCGTCGAGGCCGTCTAGTATGAAGTAAGACCGGGGGAGGAGTTTCACGAGCATTGTGATCAGCTCTTCTGCGTTTTCCAGCGAGCACACGCTTTGCTGTGTCTGCAGGTACATCTCCTCCGAGACGAGGTGGGCACGGTTCCAATGGGCGTCGAATAGCTGGCTGGCGAGAAAACGGAGCGTCTCGGAGCTAGAGTTCATTTGGTCGAAGCGGTAGAAATGATACGCCACTGCAGCGGCGGCATCCGGCTCCTCCTTGATTACATGTATGACACGCGACGAGAGGATCGACTTCCCTGCAGCGGGCGGAGCGTGGACCCAGAGGATGGAAGGCGACGAGTGTCCGTCACGCCAGTCGACGTACGTGCGATGTTGTAGGAGCCAGTCGCAGGTCCCGTTCAAGTGTTGGCCCTTGTGTGTCTCCAACTGCCTAATATATCTTCGTTACCCTGGCGGGCGCAGAGCCACGAGCAAATGTGGCGATAGCGTTCTCCTATTCCAGGAATTAGGACTTCAAGAAAAAGACACCGAGGAGACTGACCTTGTCGGTCGCCTTGATTTTCCTCACGCCATGCCGCTTGTGCGCTCCGCTCCTTCTGCGCCGCAGTTCTCTCGAGCCCAGCTTTGAACCGCTCTAATTCGGCGGCTTGGCGTTCATCTTTGCCCTTCGTAGCTTCCAGTATGGATGCAAGCTTCTCGATCTGGTCTGCGTCTTCCTCGATGTCCTTGATGATTTGGTTAAGCTTGTTCGTGCTGAAGGAAGTCGCAGCTTTCAACAAGCCAGTGAAACCTGTGATCCATATCAGTGTCTGTGCGTGTCAACGAGAGTCTACTTGCAGGAAGTGTCGCATTCCTTATCTACGCGGCTCCAGAAGCGGAGCATGTTTATATAGGAATTGCAAAGCATCTTCTGCAACATTTCGGAATCGCCATAAAGATACTCGTAGTCGGTGATGCGCTGGAGTTGGGTTGTCAGCAAACGTAGCTCCTTCTTTATCGTGTCGAACAGGTTGAAGAACCGATGGGCGCCCTGCGCGGAGACATAAGATGATGACCACAGCTTTAATTTGTCGGACATACATCTACCACAACCTTCAGGGCTCCCCAGATGATAGCGGTGGGCATCGGATCCGCGGAAGCTAAGTGTATGCGTGAGCTGGGTGCAAGAGAACCACCGAATGGCATACCGAGGTTGCTTATTATATCATTGTAGTCCCGTAGAACGTCGACGACCGGACTCAGCACTTTCTTCATCATCCTCTTCCCAGGCTGCTCGCCATTTTTCTGTTCAGCCCGTTTGATAGAGTCATTTATGGATTCGGGCGTGATTGGGGCTCCAGTGGCACAGCAGGCCACGATGAATTTGCGCTTCTTCTTCTTTTCGGGAAGGCTCGCGATATAGGCGTCAAGGGCGCGTTGAAAGGTCGAATGAGGGCCCTCCGAGTTCGCCAATTGTCTGAAATCATATGGATAGTGCAAACAGAACGACTGGGGCACTCACGATCGTGTTGGATCCGACTCAGTCATTGGCCCCACTTGCTTGACACCGTTCTCCTACGAGTGGTCGCTGTTCAAAATGAACCAAACCAGCGCCTATATGCTACAGGTAGTTGGTCCCGTTTGGGTATGATTTCCGGATTTCCGTATAGAAGCCAGGATATAACTGGATTTTTTTTGGCTGGTCGTAGTGAGGGAGAGAAGGCGCTCAGGCGAAGTTTGAAGGCTTTTCGAGGGCGGTGTCATAATAACTGTGCAAAAGAGAAAAATTGTAAAGTGGAAGCAAAGGGACTAAGGCACGCTGCGCCCGTCTTGATCGCCTTGATCGTGGATCTGATTGACGCTCATATCGCGCGCCCATCCCCCGCGAATAGAGGCGTGATGTTTTCACGATTCCACGGAGCACAGCAACCTCCGAACTCTGTCCAGAATACACCATGAGCCAATCGCAGCCTGTGCCGACCGAAAATGAGCCCAAACCGGCGGTTGCACACGCACGAATCCTGCGCTACGACGAATAGTAAGTCTCGTACTCCCGTGTTATACAGCAAAGCTTAACCAGGAACGCGGCAGCTTTGATTTGTGCGTCAACCGACCAAAATGTGCCGATGAACTGACTGTCGCCGTAGGAGAACCTTCGCAAAGACTTTACGAAAGACAAGTAAGCCGGCCAAGAAGCTCAGCAACAAGAAACCGGTCCTGGTTGTCCGGCGGCTCATTGACGAGAAGGGGCGTCACAGTGGGACTGAAATCGACGTCAAGAGCGTGCCTTTGTGTCAGGTACTCCTCGACATCAACAATGATGTTGAAGGGTTGAGCCTCACATTCAACAACCCCATCGTGAGCCGAACGATTGCTGAAATATGCGGTTTAGCTCATCAGTAGATGCTCAGATCCAGACAAGGGAGCTCTTTCAGAGCCGCCCCGGCCTCATCAAGAGACTTGAACAAGAGCAGGCAAAATCAGAGCCCGACCGTGACAATTCGCTCGTCGCCGACATCTCGACGGCACTTCAATTCATCGAAGAGGACTACGCGGAGACCCTCGGTGACTTCAAGCTGCTCACCCAAAATGAAATCTCCTACGACCTTCTATGGGTCATATTCCCCCCAAATACCCTGGTCTATCGATATCACACCTTCACAGAGCAAACCCAGCTCCTCCTCGCGCGGAGCTTCGAATACTCGCGCCGGGAGAACGGCTCGTACTACGCAGAAATCGCATGCGATGTGGTAAACAACGACGGCAACTCGTTCGGCCTCGCGCGCCAGTCAATCGAAGTGAACGCATTTCGCGGCGCGCGCAGAATCCAAGACCTTTTGCTGTTCCCCGTCGAATACCATCCAGACAAGGACGCAATTTGTGCGCACGCTGCGACGCGCGGTAAAAAGTTTGCTGCTCTCGAAGAACACAGCTACAGAGAGATCAGCGGCGCCGCTATGCGGGAGACGATGAACTCGCGGTGGGAGACGCGAGAGTTCAAATTCAGCGTGAGTTTGGCTACTTTCCTTACCCTGTACGCTTTTGAGGAGGAATAAACCAGACGCATGGCCGGGTGATGATCGACCCAGTCGCGTTCCGTCTCTTTGAGCCCAACTGCAACTTCAATCTCAGCGTCCACCGACGACTCGAGCGAGACGGCTTGACCGAGGAGCAGTACATGATCTGCACGCCGATCGCGCTCGGGTTCTGCTTTGGCGTGAAGATGTGGGGTGCGTGGCGGCTCCGCGCGTGTTCGGCACTCGATAGTTAATATTCACCGCGCCCCCAGGTGGCTTTGCGATGGACCGGCTCGATGACATTGCGTGGTCGGACGAGGCGTTCCACTCGCTCGTGCTCGGCGCCAAGCAAAAGATGCTCATCCACTCGCTCTTCAAGAGCCACACCGCGCACGCGGCCCAGTTCGACGACATCGTCAAGGGCAAGGGCAAGGGCCTCATTGGGCTGTTCTCCGGGAGCCCAGGGTGTGGTAAGACGCTCACAGCTGAGGCCGTCGCGGAGATGACGCGCCGCCCGCTCTACTCTGTCAGCGCGGGCGAGCTAGGCACGGTGCCGAAGGAGCTGGACGAGCGGCTGACGCTGATCCTCGACATCGCCCAGACGTGGGACGCTGTGCTGCTGCTCGACGAGGCCGAGGTGTTCTTGCAGCAGCGCAGCACCACCGACGTCACCCGCAACGCCCTCGTCTCCATCTTCCTGCGCCAGCTAGAGTACTTCCAGGGCATCCTGATTCTAACCACCAATCTTATCGCGAATTGCGACGCCGCGTTCGAGAGTGCGTGTCGTTTAATTTCCGGGGTGTTGTTCGAGCTGACTTTCTCCAGGCCGGATACACTTCTCCATCCACTACCCGGAGCTCGGGTTCGAGTCGCGGAGACAGATCTGGCAGACGTTCTTTGCCAAGGCCGTGAAGAACCCCGCGCACATCACGCCCGAGCATCTAGATAGGCTGGCGAAGCTCCCAATGAATGGTAGACAGGTTTGTTTCTTTTGCCGCCTGGCGTGGCTCCCTATTGTTGACCTGCCGTGAATATAGATCAAGAACATAGTAAGCAGCGCACAATGCATTGCGTTGGACTACGGAGTCGAGTTGGCGGTGGAACATGTCGACGCGGTGCTCGAGGTTGTGGACGACTGGCACACGGCGAAAGGGCATGCGCAGTCGACTTAGACGGACTAGGTCATTTTGTATCGATGTAGAGCCTTCGTGGACCTCAATTATAAAGGACTCATACCCAGGCACGAGCTTGAACACCCATGAGGATTTAAGGAAATGTCCCCGCTGAAGCTGCCGAAAATCTCTTAATCTGTCCGGATGGTCAACCAGCTGGTAGCCACTACAGAGTACGCATACTCTCGTAGACTTCTGAATTCATGTTCCCCACAAACGAACTCGGGAATCTCCGAAATTTATTGCGAGTCTATATAATCAATTTGTACATGTATCTTTTATTTGTACGGGACAGTTTCCGATGAACCCCTCGTTCAAACCCCCACCACCAATATCTCGATTCGCTCGCGCATGTACGCGGACTACATGCTCGATCCCGACACGAACAGCGTTCGCGCGCATTCTCAGCGGTACCACACCAGTCTGAAGCGCATCGAAGCGATACTCCGCCTAAAGGGCATGGGAGCTGCGTATGTAAAGGTGTGTGTTGCCGCCGTTCCCCTTGAGCCATCATGCCCCCAAACGATGATACAAAAAAATCGATTAGTCTTTAAGACATCTATATGGTTACAAATTATATATTTTCTGATCTTTTCATTTTTCTCTCCACTCTGCCACATTCTGACAAATTTCTCACTATAGGCATTGACTTGACCCCCTCCGCCCCGCCCTCACTGAATCTGTATCATTCTTTTATGACGCTTAGGATGTCAGTGTTCTTCCTTCTATCTTTGGGGATGAGACCAAACATTCATTCGCGAAATCGTAAAACATTTCGGCGCCCTTACGTCGCCGGAGTCTGGTTAAATCGATTTCAACCCCATTTGATCCACTCTTGCGGAATCCCCCCCGTCTTGCGCATTTACTCACACGATTCCCAGAACAAGTCCCTGCAGACCGGGTTCCTCCGGGGCATGGAGATGCTAAGCACCGCCTGGGCAAGGACGAGTTCGAGCGCGCCGACGTGCACGCTGCGGAAATGCACGAGCAGGACGAAGATCGTGATGCTGCTCGGCAGCGCTTCCAGCGCCAGTTCTGGGAGATGATCCTCGACGACTGAAAGGCACCGTCCGCGGGCCGTCCTCGTCGCCCTTTTTACTAATGGCTCTGCAGGAGCCCATCCTGCCCGTCGCGAAGCGCCACGCGCAGGCGGCGGAGGACCACAAGTCTAACCCGCGCTTCAAGGACTCGCGCACCATGAAGTCGCCGCGCGCGAAGGTGCAGACGGTCGAGCGCGTGGGGCGCCCGCCGGTCCACTTTGTTGACGTCGGGGGTAAGTTTATCGTCGTCCAGGAGCGCCTGTGGTGGCTCACGCTGGCGGAGCGGCGGACAGCGCTCACCGCGCGCAAGTCAGAGTAGAAGGTGCTTGGTGGGTATATAATGGGGCGGCCGTCTGCGAGCGGGCGCAACGGGCGGTGGTCCACCACGCAATATGGGCAGACGCCCAAAGTTCAATAACGCAGCCTTCGAGGCCAATTAGTGCTGGAATCCTATCTGTGCTACCAGTGATACCAAATTAATATTGGAGACTCACTTCTATGTGTTCCAACGTCGTATTTAACCACTCTCAAATTATCCTCCCGTCCTCATCTCGCCCTAGTTCGTAAGGGCGCCCTTTTTTGGAATAATACGGCGCGATTGTTCCCATCTCATTGAAGCTACTGCTTCAGAATCTCCCATGTTCCCGGACAATCCCTTGCGGCCTTCAATTGTCCCCGCGTCGACTCGACACCTCGATAGGGGCTCCTGCCAAAAAAGGAAACTCATTTTCCTAGAACGGCAGGTTTTCCCACGCTTTTAGCGAGTCAAGAAAACAAAACAAACCAACGCCCGAGTCATATTCGAAGCGCCCGCGATCATTAGCCCAGCATACTGGAAGCAAAAGTACTCACGCTGAGGTTTGAACTCAGGACCCCCGCATGGATGTGTTTCCCCTGGAACTTTACGGCGCAAGTCCGGGAGTAGGTAACCTCATAGGTGCGGTGCTCTAACCAACTGAGCTACGCGAGCGTGGTTTTCGAATTTTATGTGGGGTGTGGAGGGGATCTTGCCTGTGGAACGAGTCTGGGGATGTGCTAGCCAAATGTGGAGTAAACACTTGAAAATCATAGAATTGGCCTCACCCCTCAGAATTTCATGAACGGCACATACTACCCAGTGAGCCTCCTCCATCCCCCTCCCTCTCGCCACCCTACGTGCTGAGGAATAGGAAGAGCGTCACAGGCCGCCCAATTTGCAAACTGCCACCGAAGACTGAATCCAAGTAATCTTACGGACGTATGTGGTTCTGCAAGGAAGCCGGGAGGAAGTATACCGTGAGCACCAGCCAGTGGTTCCCGTTCACTCAACGGCTGGCTACTCATGCAATTTGGGTGCCACAGGCTCGTTGGTGCGCTGAAAGAGGGGAGCGCAGAAACTGGGGTGAACTCGAAGATCGCTGTTAGGGCACCGACATCTAAACACTCCAACAACGTGGTCGCCATTCTGAGTTTACAGAATGCTTACGTGACCAACAAACGCTTCGGAGCCTGGCGGTGAGAGACATTGATTACTGTAGCAGCAGTATTAGGCAGGCAAGAGCCGAATATCGGTATGCCTCCGGTCATTCCACCTTAATTCCATATTAAGATCCGCACAAAAAAGCAGCCACAGAAGCCACAGAAGCAGCCCCAGAGGAAGGGCATTCAGGCTTGACAGTGAGTATGGTGTAAACTGTTTATAATTATATCACCGGAAAGGTCCGGTCACTTCAACCTGAGTTGAAAGTTTTCGACCAGCAAAAGTTTGCACCTTTCCTGGGGACGATTCACAGAAATCAATCCTTGGGGTCAAACAGACCGTTCGCCTACGCTTCTGGACGGTCCGTTTTTCTGAAAGAACGTGAAGCAGCCTATTTACGGAGAACCCTCGATGGCCGCACCTTCACGCGTCGAATCGCCACTGGGCCAGTTTTTCTGGACGGAGCGTGTCATGCATGTGGCACAATCTTCGGATGCCCTGCACACTGGTCATTTGATCTGGTCCAATGCGCTTCAAATTACGATTCTCTCGTTAGCAGAAATGTATATAAAGGTGCAGCGGCTCACAGGAGCAGCGTGGACCACTCGTCACCTCTTTTCCAACCCAACATCGTCCTCTTCTGCACTCCATCATGTCCAGGTCCTCCCCCCAAATGATTAACGCCTTCCAGCGCGCCGGGTGGCTTCCGCTCAGTGAAGCGGACCTCATAAAATGGGTCAAGGGCGTTGTCATCGAGGTTTCAAAAAGAGACGCACCCCTCCTCCCGGTCGTTCAGAACTTCCAGACGTTGATCGAGACGAATAGCGAACTGTACATGGGATTCAACCAGATGTTCGAACAGCAGCCCCCCTCTTCGTTGTGACGGTGGTAAGCTACTCGCCTTCAAATTTGGGTCTAGCTTTTCGCTCATCAGTCCACGTTCGATAAGATCCCGAACTATCAAACACTCATCAGGATTTTCAACAAGATCATCCAGGAAGCGCCATTCTATGGACCTATTGGACCCCCGTTTTACATGGTCCTCAGCGCGGCGATGAACACCCAGGGAGGATTCACGACCTTCCTCAGCAACCAGCTGAACGCCAGTTGAAGGCCATGTTCGACGTCTGGGCACAGTTCCTTGTGTCGCCCGAATCCGTTCCGTCCTCACGAACAACCCGGGCGGCTGGTTCAGTTCGCCCGCGCTCAAGGCGATGACCGATAATTTCGACGGCCTCCCGTTCGAGCAGATCTTCGTGAGCGACCCCTCGGCCCAGTACTGGGGGTACAAGAGTTGGGACGATTTCTTCGTGCGCACCCTCCAACCCGGCATCCGCACCCTCCAAGCGGCCGAGAACCCGAACGTCATCAACGCCGCTTGCGAGTCGCAGCTGTACAACATCTCGAAAAAAGTCCAGGAGCGGGACACGTTCTGGATCAAGGGCGAGCCATACTCGCTCCTCGACATGCTCAACCAGGACGAGGCCGCGCCGCAGTTCATGGGCGGCACCGTCTTCCAGGGCTTCCTCTCCGTGACGGGCTACCACCGCTGGCATGCGCCGGTGACGGGCGTCGTGCGCAAGGTCGTGAAGGTCCCCGGGACGTACTTCTGCCAGTCGCCCGCGACGCTAGGCGAGACGGACAACCCGTACCTGCGCTCGCTCGCGTTCATCACGTCGCTCGCGACGCGCATGCTCATCTTCATCAAGTCGGAAAACGAGCGCATCGGGCTGATGTGCTTCATCGCTGTGGGGATGACGGAGGTGTCGACGTGTGAGGCGACGGTGAAGGAGGGGGATCGGGTCGAGCGCGGAGACGAGCTCGGGATGTTCCACTTTGGCGGGTCGACGCATGTGCTGATCTTCCGCCCGGAAGCCAATGTCAAGTTCTTCGACGGTGTGGATAACCCGGGAAGCATGGTCGAGGTCAGGGCAGCCATTGGAGGCGTGGCTTGAAGAAACTTGGTCGCTTTGAAAGGAAAGAACTGAAGTTTGTATCATCTGTAATAGTACTTGTACATTGTCTGGAACCCGTTGAATAGGATTTGTGAATCGATCATGTCGTCTAGCCTGGCGTGGTCCGAGTTTTTACAGAATCTCTGCTGGTGATAGGAGGCGGAAAGGGTTTGGAGGTGGCAGTGTGGGCTTGAAGTTCCAGTCGAAGGTGCCCTGGCCTATTTCTCGGTAAACTTTTGACAAAAGCCTCGTGTCGTCTTGACCGCCCTACCACCTCCGCCAATTCGCGCATTCCCACGACCGCGCCCATGTAACACGCCCGCCGCCTGCGCCTCCCTCCCGCTACCTCCCCGCCCTGCGCAGAACCCTCTCCCCTTCTCATCAGCACCGTCGCCGGCCTCCTTCCTCGCCGTCTCCTGCTTCGACCCATTGCCAGCATGGCCAGCGCGGCGGGTCCGTGCGCGTCTGCGGCAACTCGCAGGACAGCGCGACGCTCGTGTCTGTGTCTGTTCTGCCCCCCACGTGTGCCCGCAGAGGCGGTACCATGGTGCGCAACCGATTCCTTTCTCCCTTTCATGCGCTTCCCTGCAGACAGATATCGACCCCGCATCCCGCATCCTGCATTCCGCACACCCGGAGACTCCCGCGCATTCGCGGTCGTTGCGTGTGTGCGGCGAGCGGATGCCGCTTGTGGCTGCTGCGATCGCCGCGTCAGCGCCTCGCGGACGGCCTGGAGGGCCCGCGCCGGCATACACGACGCGCGACAGCGCCTCCGCCCCGCACTCGCTTCAACCCGTACGACGTGCGTCTCGCTATACTCACTACTCCTGTTTCCCTATGACCTGCTTGGATCAGTACAAGTCCGCTGTAATACGCACCGCAAGTCTTCGTGCGCAACGCCAGCCGGCAGCGCCGGCGCTCGAGCCCAAACTCCGCCCGGTCCAGCCCCGTATGCGCAGAACCCCGAGCGCGGTCAGCTCAACTCCGCGACGCGCTGCCGTACGTCGTACACTCTGCCTGCGCGCCTCGCCGCTGCCGCCGGGCGTTCGTCCGATTCCGCGCTCGCCCGCACGACCAAGTCGCTCGAGGTCGTCGCACGCCGCCCCGAATTGCGCGCCAGCAAGCCCCCGCATCCGCGCCGCACACCAACCAACCCAAATCGGAGACGCGCGTACATGTACGGCGCACGAGCCGCTTTCCCCGCGGACGCACAAGTTGCGCGCAGCGCGCCCCCGCACGGAGTCTGATTCAGGTTGACGCGAGTTGTGCGCAGTGCGTAGGCGGTTTCGGCCGTTTTGGAGGAGCGGATACTGGTGCGAGGTCCGTAGCACGGCTCGCGCGCGCGCTCGCCTGTCTGACCGATCCAATTAGAGCCCCGATAACGACGCAAAAGCAGGAGGGGCGTACCGTACTGGGTGCTTGAGCCCGAATGCGGCACGGCGCGGCAGTGCCCGCTCAGTCCTACGCCGGTCGAATACCGCGGCCGACCAAGCGAAGGCGTTACGCCAACGCGTCCGCGTTCGCGCGCACGCCCTCGACTCTTCGGCTGCGTGATTCCGCAAGGATCAGCAGCTGCAGCCGACCCCCGCCCATCCTTCTCCTCTCATCGAGACTGCACCGTCGCGTATTCTGCGCGCTGCTTGTCGCACCCTTCGTCCTCTCCCCGCGGGAAACCTTGACCTAGAGCGAACCATATAAGCTGGAGTAATGCCGCCTCGCTTGCGGCGTGCGCGCTTTCCCAGCTTCGTGCGCCGCGCTCAAAAGGAAGCTTCTGGCCCATCGGGCCCATCGGCCCTCTCTTCCTGCGGGTTTCCTCGCCCATGGTCGTACGGGAATAGCGGCGGACGGTGAGCGCCGAGGCGTTCCAAAACCACTTCCAAGCCCAAACTGGCCTCTGGGAATAACACGCACAAACTCGGCTTCTCTTTTCACCTCCATTCTATTTTCTTCCACTTTCGACTACATGCAACACGAGAATGAAATCGGAATGGGGAGAGACGAAAAGACATCTGAACGTATCAAGATCTACGGCGGTGTCTGCAGACCCTGGTCGGTGTAGCCACGCGTTCCACGCCCGACAAATAGAATGTTCTCCGGTCGTACGGTGCCAGCGGCGCGCCCTGCTCCAGCCGTGTGGGGAGGTCAGGCTTCGCAGCAGGTAAATAACAAAAAAAATGCTGCGGTCCTAGTATCACGCTCACATTCGAGATGAAGAGCCGCCCAAACGCGACCAGATTGCATCCTCGGCCGCGGCGAGTGCACTGGCGCGGTCGAATCCGCCCGCGCGGATGAGTGGGCGCGGCGCCCAGAGCGCGCGCAGAGCATCGTTCGACTCGTGAGCGCCCACAGTGCCCTCTGCGCGCGGCTCATCCCCGCTTATTCGCGGCTCGATGAGGTGCAGGTACGCGAGCGTCGGATGGCGCGCAGCGAGCTCAGATACGAGATAGCTGAATGTCGGGAGGGGGTCCTGCATGCCCATGTCTGCAAGGGATCGGCTTCGTTCCAAGATAGGCATTGGGAAAGCAGAGTCATACCGTGAACGGTGCTCCACGGGCTGAAGCGTATAGCGGTGCGCTCGGGCCCGACGGCTGCAACGACGGCATCGACGACCTCAAGGACAAAGCGTGCACGGTTGACAATGCTCCCGCCGTACGCGTCTGTGCGGGTGTTCGAGACGTCCTGCAAGAACTGGTCGGGTAGGTACCCGTTCGCGGCTTCAGCTGGGTGAGCAGCGCGCTGCGGCAACGGCAGCGACTCACCGTGCACCTCGACGCCGTCACACCCCGCTGCGATGGCGTTCCGCGCCGCCTGGGCATATATTGCGACATACCCCTCGATTTCGGCCACGCTGAGCGCCCGCGGACGCAGACTTCTGCCCGCCAGGGGCACGTCCGACGCGGAGACGTACGGGAAGGTCCGGCCTCGCGTCACAGCAGCCAGCTGCGTGGGCTCTGCGACGCGCCCCAGTGCCCACAGCTGCATGAAGATGAAGGAGCCCTTCGCGTGTACCGCCGCCGCCACCTGCATTCATTCGATCAGCCAGCGCACCCCGCAGCATGCGGCGTCGACACCTCTCTCCAGGCGGCGATCTGCGACAGGCCCCAAATGCCCGGCACGTTTGCGAACCCGCCCGCGCGCGCGGCGATGAGCGTGGACTCGGGGATTAGGAGCGTGCCGGGGCTTGCGCGCTGGGCGTAGTACTCCGCCACGATGGGGAGGTACGGCACGTGCTCCGCGCTGGCCTTGAAGCGCGTTAGCGGGGCGAGCACGACCCGGTGCTGTAGTGCAACGGTCCCGATTCCGAGGGGCTCGAATAATTGGGGAGCCATTGGTGAGATAGAGATAGGTACTGGGTGTGGCGCAGGCTGAGACTGTTAAATTACGTATAGGCGGAACGATCCTCTCGGAGCTCAGGTCAGCCTGGAGGTAGAGGTATGTACCCACATAGGCTGAAATCAGGATCTTCGTATTCACTCAAACCCACTGCGTCCTCTTCGCTTCGGATAAGTAAGACTCTCCTTTTCTGCGCTCCGACTCCCATGGAGAGATTCTTACCGCTACGACAACTTCCTAAAAAGACACGATCACTGGATTAGTTTGAATTGCAACCCGGGTTCGTTCTGATTGCATGCAACACATGAGGCCTCTTCGCCCGTCGCTCCGGCCATCTCGCTCAAATTTGTGGCAAGATATATAAACGGCATTGTGCAAGGGACAAGGATATCGCTCCCGCCGAACACCATGACAATGGGATTTGAAGGGATTGCAATAGTGGGTCGTCGCTGTGAACTCCTTTGACTTCACTGATCCAGCACAGGTTGGACTCGCCGCGCAACTGCCATCCGGGACCCTGTCTTCGACGGACTTGGACTACGCCTCCTTCTGGGACTTCCTTGTAACGAGCGGAAAGGCATATGAGCCATTGGAGAATGTTTTGCCGGATTTCGTTCGGTAGGCGAATAAAACTATCGCGATCTGGAGGGAATCATATTCATAGAGCATGTTTTCCAGGGCCAGCACGCAAGTGAAACTTCCGGCCCAAGGCAGCTTCCTAAAGAATGTCGCAAACTTCGACAACATTTCTCTCGGCATAAGCACAAAAGACGCTCGAGTGATCCCGTATTGCGCGAGACGTTTGTTGGATTTGTCCTTCCAGGCCCTCTTGGATTCCGGCATCGACTCGCGGCGCCGTAATATAGGATGTTTCATGAGCGGGAATAGACCCGGGCACATGAATGCACCCGTGGGTCGCTTGAAAAAACATAGTCGGGTCGTTCATTTACAAGTCGTACTAGGGCGCAATCGAGAAAGGGACCGACGCCGAGGGGAGTTTCTCTGGAACACCATATTCGATGGCGAATCGCGTCTCCTACGCCCTCGATCTCACTGGACCGTCCCTACAGTTAGACACAGCTTGCAGCAGTTCCCTCACGGCTCTCCACCTGGCCGCCACTGCGATCAGGCAGGGAGACTGTGAGGCTGCGCTCGTCGGGGCGGCGCAGATAAACCGAGAGTAAGTTGCCCATCGCTCATAGAAAGATTTAGATGTTGATAGATATACAAGACTATCCGAATGGACGACCTACATGCAAGGCGGTATCTTGGCGGCGGATGGAATGAGTAGACCGTTGGATGCCGAGGCTGCCGGGTTTGTCAAGATTTGATTCGCATCACTGATCCGAACTTGACTCTTTCCTCTGCAAAGCTTCGGCCGAGGCGAAGCCGCGGTCGTCGTCGTTCTCAAGT
Organism: Mycena rosella; assembly: GCA_029378255.1. Taxonomy (NCBI): domain Eukaryota; kingdom Fungi; phylum Basidiomycota; class Agaricomycetes; order Agaricales; family Mycenaceae; genus Mycena; species Mycena rosella. The sequence continues at coordinate 12,109 of JARKIE010000414.1, read as the reverse complement.
CTCTGAGAGATGCAATTCGAGATCATGACCATATCTACTCTGTGGTTTTGGGCTCGGCCATCAAGGCCACTGGGTCGCAGATGCCACTCTACGTTCCCAACGGCGTTGTGCTACAAGCATGCATTCATCAAGCGTATGAACGATCTGGTCTCAGTCCTAGCGATGCAGACTACGTCGAGCTACATGCCACAGGTACTTGACTTCCAAGTTTTACTACAAGTATGTCCTAACCTGCACCCAGGAACCTCTGTCGGAGATCCTATTGAGGCCAACGTGGCTGGCCGGCTCTTTGCAAAGGACAAGCCTGAGGACGGCCCCGTTGTTCTCGGAGCTATGAAAGGCAACATTGGGTACGCATGTCAAAAACGATACTTAGTAACTCGCGCTGATTAACGAATTCCTCAGACATCTAGAAGTTGCCGCCTTTCTTGCAGCACTCGTCAAGGCCTGCTTGATTTTCGAACATGGCATGATTCCGCCTACGGTCAATTTTTCTGAGCCAGCGCCGACAATTAGCTGGGAAACCTTCGACGTCACTGTCCCGGTCAAACCTATTCCACTTGGCTGCAGTTCTTCCTCGGGCAGATCGATTATCTCTATATCGAGTTTTGGAATCGGCGGCTCTATGGGCCACGTTGTGGTCCAGGCGCCTCCCACCCCTATTCCAACTACGGTTGAGGTCGCGGCGACGGCTCCGATTTTATTCTTGGTCGGAGGCTTGTCTTCAAGCACGGTTGACGAAATTTCGCGCGGCGTCCTCGAATTGGCTGCAGATGAGCTCAAAACTCTCCGCGACTGCGCTGTCACGCTCTCCCGCCGCGCACGCCAGCTTCCGTGGCGTAAATTCTTCACAGTTCCACCATTACTTAACTCCACTGCCGATGCCGCGACCATCATACCCCGTGAACCCTTCCGCTTGGCGTATGTTTTCAGTGGGCAGGGCCCGCAGTATCTCGAGATGGGGCGCCAATTATTCGCAGAATATCCTGTTTTCCGAAATACCATCCTCGAATTGGATGATGTCTACCGTCGCGTCACAGGAGCGTCCCTGATGGAATTAACTGGGCTGTTCGTTCCCTCCGCTGCCCCTACGATCACACTCCCAGACTTCGGGTGGCCCACTATCCTCGCTGCCAGTGCCGTTGCCATGGTCCAGATCGCAATGTGCGACCTGTTGAAATCGGTCGGCATTGTTCCTGATATGGTGCTGGGGCATTCGGCTGGAGAAACAGCCGCTGTGTATGCGTCTGGCGCTGGTCCCAAGGCCATGGCTATGGAGATCGCAATCGCTCGGGGACAAGCGATGACATGTACGGAAAGCAAGGAGGTCGGAATGGTGAGCCTCGGATGCAGCGCCCCACGGGCCTCGGAACTCATCGCGTGTGTCACTGCCGACGACACCGGAGTTCTGGAGGTGTCGTGCTTCAACGCCCCAGATTCTGTCTCCGTCTCCGGCACCGTAATTCTTCTCGACAAGCTCGTTGAGTTGGCGAAGCAGAACGGTATCTTTGCGCAACGGATTCGCACCATGCTGCCTGCTCATTCCTCGTTCATGGACGGCATTAAATCCAACTACCTCGCCAAGATGAACGACATTTTTGCACGCTACTCTGGATCTCATGTTCCCCAAATCCCTGTATATTCGACCTGCCGTGCCGAACAGTTCGTGGAGGCCTTCACGCCGAGCTATTTCTGGGACAATTGCAGGAAGCCCGTCCTATTCAGCAAGGCCATTTGTGATTCGCTATCCGCATCTCCCGTTTTTCTGGAGGTCTCTTGCCATCCGGTATTGACATCGTTCATCCTGGCGTGGGGAGTCGCAGATAACCGGGTGCTGTGTCCCATGCGCAGGCCTTCCGGAAAGACCAGACCTTCCGTGTCCTCGAACGAGTCGGCATTGTTCTTGAGTACTCTCGGCCGCTTGTCGCTCCTTGGGTCAAATTCCCTTGACCTCAGTGGCCTCTATGGAGCGTCTGCATTTAAATCGAAGCTCGTCGAACACCCACTCGCTCTCCGTACCATCCCACCTCCAAATTATTGTCTTCCCAAGGGAATATTTACATGATGGAGGGCCGTGGCCCTCTTTCGTCGGCAAATCTGCGCATGAACAAGGTCACTCATCCGATCCTCGCCGAGCATGTTATCAATGGTTCGTGATACAACTCACTCGTCGTTCTCATATAAATCACCTTGTTCCACAGGGGAACCGATCTTTCCAACAACCGGGTTCATCGAAATGGTGCGTGAATATCGTCACAGCGGGAGATGACTGACTCGATGGGCTTAGCTTCTGGAATCCGGGGCAACTTCCTTGCGAGAGGTGGAGTTGGTGTCGATTTTATCCCTGGCCGCGACTACACCGCTCGAAATTAGCCTCCAGAGACTCAAGACGGCTTGGTCCATTACCACGGGTGTGGTGCGTCAAATTCCAACAGATGCAGGTCTTTTATTGAACGCGTTCACACGGCAGGGGTCCCGCGAGCGCGAGCACGCCCGTGGATTTATGGAAACTTCAACCCCAATGGAACCTCCGGTAGCAATGGATCTTGAAACCATTTTCAAGCGCCTACCGATGTTGGACTCTGACGGTGCGCTTGATTACAGTAGGCGACCGCTTCTAATGCATCGCAACCCATAGGGTTCTATCGATCACTGCAGCCGCTCGCAGCGTATGGCCCACACTTTCAACGAATTGTGAGATGCCGCGGAGGGCCTTCAGAGGTGATCGCAGAGATTGAGGGCCTTCGTCCGGACGAATTGTGCGTCACCGAATGCAATTATGCCGGTTTACTCACGTTCCTATCCTACTCCAGAGCGGATGCATACTTGTTGCATCCTGCAATTATGGATGCCTGTATCCATATCACGTTCCACCCACATGTCTCCAAGCAATATTCCAAGGACATTATCTATCTCCCATCGGCCATCGAGCGCTTCATCTTCTATCGTCCCCACAATGGTACCGGAAACTGCTTCTCTCACATCACTCTCCGTCAATGGACACCGGGTAATATTTATTTGGTATTCCTTTGGTGTAAATAGCTCACCAGTTCGCAGATTCTCGATCATACGATATCTTGATCGCAGATTCATCTGGTTTGGCACTTTGCGAATTTCGGAACCTGCGAGTTCGGAAGTTCATGTCCGGCGCGCCGATTACGGTGGAGCGTAGATTTGAGTTAATCTTTCAGCCGCTCTCAGCCACTGATCCTCCCGTCTCCTCCCTGAATCCCGATTTTTTTTTCATCGCGCAGAAATCACTCTCTTCTGCCGCTCCGGCTTCTGACGACCTCCGCCACATCTATTCGTACGCATTCGGCAAGGAAATGGAATTGCAACGGCAGCTCAGGGACCTCGACACATCCGTATCGACCACCATCTATCTCCTGGCGATGCAAGGACGAGATGCAGATGCCGCGCTCGGTCTGTGTGCCGTACTGAAGCGGGAAATCCCGTCGTGGGATATCCGGCTGGCCATCTTCGAGTCTTCCCTGGACTTCTCCAACCCGATCCCGTTGCTAACTCGGCATATGGGTGCATTCAGTGACGGAGAGAATGTTTTATCGTTCGACGAGGACGGTGCGCGCATGTGCTGCGTGCCGTGTTCTCTCTCCCCCGTCCTCGCCAAACGGCAGGGCTTATTGGGTGGGAATGACGATCCAGGCGCACCGATGTTTGCGTCATCCACTGCGCTGCTCCCCCGTTTCGGAGTGATCGCACCTACATCCTCCTTGGCGGCATTGGTGGCCTTGGTATCGACCTCGCTGTGTGGTTGTATGAGGTAAATTCATTCGCTCGTCGATTGATGGACGCGGTCTAATGAACATTCTAGCACGGGGCACGGAATCTTGTCCTCACATCGCGCAGGGGCATTGACTCGCTGGATACAGTCAAAGATGCCATAACGCTGGCGAAAGTCGCATATTTGGAAGGCCGGGACGAGCTGATTTTTCGCCTCGAGAAGTGTGACGCCACGGATGTTGATCAGATGAGCGCTCTCCTGAGCAGCTTACCAGCTCCTCTCGCCGGCTGTTTCCACATGACCATGGTCCTCTCTGACGCCTTGTTTCTCGACCAAACTCCCGACACCTTCCGGACCGTATATGATTCCAAGATCAGGGTATTTGAGGTTTTTACGGAGCTGGTCGAAATCCAGAGACTGGATTTTGTGGTCGTGATTTCATCGTTCAGCGGACTCGTTGGAGTACCCGGGCAGTCCAATTATGCGAGGTGTGTGTCATCGCTGGTTTGTATGAGTGAAAGCCATTTAATGGATTATTCGCAGCGCCTGTAACGCTTTGGACGGCGCTCTGTCTCGCCATCCAAATGCTTTTTCGCTGATAGCCCCAGGAATTTTGGATGCGGGGTATCTGGTTAGTTTGCGCAATATGCACCCTTAACTCCGCTGATAAGTGATTTCAGGAGCGGACCGGTTCTGTGGCTGTCGACTATCTTCCGACCTGCTCGGTGGAAGGTATGTGGAAATTTAGCATGGTCAAAATATATAACTCAGGCGACAATGTTAGCTCTGTGGGTGTTCCTGGAGGACGCACTTCGAAAGCTGGATGATTCCCCATTCACTCGCTACATTCCAGATGTCCCCCGGACGCCGGGTGACCAGGCAGTCTTACCCAGTTCCACACGCACCGCGGTCAGTTCCAAGTCGCTACAGGAACAGCAAGAAGAGATACTCCTTCGGGTATTGAAGCTCCTCGAGGTGGAGGCGGTTGACTTTGACGCCGAACAACCTTTAACCACATATGGGCTGGACTCCATCAGCGCGGCAAGATTGGTATCCATTCTGCGTCCGTCCGCCACTTTCTCGCAATTGCAGCTGCTCGGTGGCATCACCTGGTCGGAGATCGAGAGCGAGCTGGTGTACTCCGCTCAGAGCGACAACGCGCAAGGCGAATCCGTCCCGCTCGCCGACAGCAGCCCAGCCACGGGTATTCTCCTCGATATCCTCGGCGTCTTGCCAGAGACTTTCTCGCCCGATCTGCCTCTCAGCACGTATGGCATGGACTTACCGGAGGCTACGCGGGTCTCGGCCGCCCTGGAGCCATTTATGACCGTGGCTGCAATGCAGCTCATGAGCGAGATGAGCTGGGCTGACCTGCTAGCGGTCGTGGAAGCCGAACAGCTCGCACAACCCCTTGTTCAAATCTGCCACGGATCGGGCACCCCCCTCATCATTCTGCCTGCCGGAAATGGTTCCATCGGTGTATTCTATGGCCTCCAAGAACACTACCAAGGCGAACTTTGGGGCGTGCAGATCACGGATTCGACCCCGATGGACTCATTGATGGGGTTGGCTGCATTTTGGAAGCAGAAAATCTGTGAGAAGTGGCCGCACGGTCCCTATCGAATAGCCGCTTTCTGTGGCTCCGCAGTTCATGCAGTCGCCATGGTCAAGATGCTGGAGGACGCCGGGGAGGAGGTCCTTCAGCTGACATTTATCGACCACAGCCCCACTTTGATTTTCCAACTCGAAGAGATGTTCAGGGACCCGAGCGCGGTGGACTACGAGACCTTCAGGACCAAGTTGGTGTTGGATTTTCTGCACAGCGATCCGACCATCGCGGCCCCGATCTTGGCCAATTACAAGGCCGCTGCGCAGGATCCAGACGCACAAATTAGCCCCCGCCTCGGGTTTCACATCGAGAAGGCGTGGGTTCCGATTTTATTCGCGTTTCTGCACGAGTTCTACCCAGCGGGTGTCGACAAGTCGTACGACAGCTTCATAGGGCCGTTCGATGCGTGGGTGTCATCAGTTAAGGCCCCGATGGCCGTGCTCGTTGCGGAATGGGGGGCTGCGACCTCGCCGCTATTGGGCCGGTGGCCTGACCTGGGAGCGAGCTTGATCTCCAAACCAGTGCGCGTCTACTACATCAGCGGGGTTGGCCATTTCGGGATCTTTGGAGATGCCCGCACTGCGCGGCTGCTCGCTCCGAGTTTTTGAACGAATGCATCTGTCTAGTTAAGTACCACGTAGCGGAAACAACGTCGTGTTCTCGTCGGGATTGAGAGCAAATAATCAGATCCGTAGATATGAAAGCAAGCTTGTCGATAGACAGACCGGTCGATCTGAGTTTAAATTTTCAATTGACATACAGTAGGATAGCTCATAACGCATAAGGTCGGTGGACCGCCAAACCTTATGCATTATGAGTTTGGGGCAGGGTGACTAAGTTACGTGGACCCATCAGGGGTCGGCTTTGAACATATTTGAGTGCCACGGGGGCATCGGCGCAGGGTCTGCCTGTCGTCCCTCTCTTTCAGCAGCTAATTATGCTCGCAAATCTTCAAGCCAGGTAACTTTTCTGCCGGTTTTTACCTGCATCCGATGCTCATGCAGATAAATCTTCGCGCATGTCTTCGAGCCTGCACCCTTGGAGTTACCTGCCTTTCATTCATACAGGTAATTATCGCCCTGGTTCTTGAACCGTCCACAGCGAATCTTGGCCATGCAGATAATTTTCTGCGCATCCAGTGAAGCGTTTTATGCTCAAACTTACATGCAATTTATATATGCAGGTAATAAATTTCTGCCGCCCAACTGGCCAGCAACTACGCTTGACTTTACCTGCATCCAGGCCTTGCAGGTAATTTTATTCGGATGTCTTAACTTACATGCCTTTCGTGCATGCAGGTAAGTATTACCCTGATTCTTGAACGTGCATGCAGGTTGTTTTTGTCTATTAGCACTTCATTTATGCAGGTAGTTTACCGCCGAAGGACTGTCCTTTTACGCAGGTCAATTCAGGTGCATCTGTTACCCTCGAACTTACCTGCATTTACTTCTTGCAGGCAATTTTACGCCGACCAACTGACAGCGGTTGCACCTGATCTTACCTGCACCCATTCTATGCAGGTAAGTGTAGGTCATCTCCTTCACGGATTTACGTGCAAACTTACCTGCATTTCCTTTATGCAGGTAATTTTCCGCCAACCGACTGTCAGTGGTTGCACCTGATCTTACCTGCATCCATTCTACGCAGGTAAGTTTAGGTGCATATGTTCAACCGTTTACTCTCGAACTTACCTGCATTGTCTTTGTGCAGGTAATTTTCTGCCGGCCAACTGTCAGCGGTTGCACCTGATCTTATCTGCATCCATTCTACGCAGGTAAGTTTAGGTGGACATGTTCAACCATTTACCCTCGAACTTACCTGCATTGTCTTTGTGCAGGTAATTTTCCGCTGACTGACTGTCAGTGGTTGCACCTGATCTTACCTGCATCCATTCTATGCAGGTAAGTGTAGGTCATCTCCTTCACGGATTTACGCGCAACCTTACCTGCCTTTCCTTCATGCAGGTAATTTTCCGCCAACCGACTGTCAGTGGTTGCACCTGATCTTACCTGCATCCATTCTACGCAGGTAAGTTTAGGTGCATATGTTCAACCATTTACTCTCGAACTTACCTGTGTTGTCTTTGTGCAGCTAATTTCCCGCAGTCCGAACCGATAGTGAATCCGCTCGAACTCACCTGCATTCACTTCATGCAGGTAATTTCCCGCCACCCGACCGTCAGCCATTGCGCCTGGCTGTATTTCCTTTATGCAGGTAAGTGTAGGTGTATCTCCTTCACGGACTTACACTCAAACTTACCTGTGTTTCGTTTATGCAGGTAATTTCCCGCCGCCCGACTGTCAGCCGTCGCGTCTGATTTTACCTGCATCCATTCTACGCAGGTATGTTTAGGTGCATATGTTCAATACTTCATGCAGGTAATTTTAAATTTTTGTGCGATAAAAATTACCCGCATTGACGGATTTCGGCCCCGGCTGCTCTTATTGTTTTCGTAGCCTACTATTGTGCAAAATCACCGGCGAATCAATTTTATTCCAACATTACTGTGTCATTTTTCGCTTCTTCAGAATTATGCGCAAATCAAACTTTCCAAAAGCAACCGACTGTTTCACTCGTTGGTGTACGTCGGGTCCCTGAAATACACGGTTATATGACTGGTTCAGCTGTCGTACATAAATCCAAGGCAACATGACGCGACCCACTGGTCCCGGACTTCGACTGGAAAGAGCCGATGAACTTGCGTGTGTGACTAGGTTAGCCCCAAGGGGCAGTGACGCAACGTGCGCCCGGACTCTTCCTGATTTTTCCTTGATTGTGCCCTAGTGCAAGGTCAGTTGACATCGCGTGCAGCGTCCAAAACACTGGTACTACCCGAGTAAACATGTCGGCATCCAGATCGAGCCCATTGGCCCAAGAACCTCCTTCAAATCAAAGTCCAGGCCGGTGGCGCAATCGCCCCGTCGCCTGCAGCCCCCGCTGCCGCTGGCATCTCCGCCCCTGAGAACGCGGGCGACTGGAGCTTCAACGAGCCGGAGCTCGAGGGCGAGCCGTGGAAGGCGATGATGCTTGCGGAGATATCGGGTGCGTCCTGTTTCGGTGCATCATTCTCCCTACTTTTCCACCCCAAACTGACACCGCGTATAGACTTCCACCGCAAAGGAACGGAGGGCGACGCCCCGCCCGTGTCTGCGCCCCCAAGAACATGAGCGACGGGGCGATTGCCTGTCACTTGCCCAGCCCCGCAGCCGCTCGTCCCCGCCGCTCGCCCCGCCCCGCCCCGTACGCCCCGCCCCCGCCGCTGGCGTCTGTGCCCCCGAGAACGCAGATGATGGGCTTACACCCCGCCCCGTCCCTGGTGTCTGCAACTCGCCCCCGCCCCATCCTGCCCCGTACGCCCCGCCCCCGCCGCTGGCGTCTGTGGCCCCGATACGCCCCGCCTGCCACTGATCCCGAGAACGCAGAAGACGGGGGAATGAGGGCGACGGGGCGATTGGCAGGCCATCTTTTTGTCCGCCTCTGTCGTTATCGCCTGCCGCTGGCATCTGCCTGCCCCTGCCCCATTGCCCCGCCCCGCCGCTGGCGTCTGAGCCCCCCGAAAACCCAAAAGACAGGGCCCCCGCCGCTGGCTCACCGCTGTGCTGCTTTGCATCGCGACAGTCTGTGTTTTTCACGGTTAGTGCGCTCTGCTGGATAGCTATATCCCAATTGACGTGTCGATAGTCGCCTTCTCCACATATGAGCATACACCTTTTTTCCGCGAACCTTCCGTGTTTGAACGGGAACTACGAAGGGTTATTGGCCGCCTTTTCTACTACCGGCTTTCGCCTGTCAGTCGCGAACCTCGGCTCGTCTTCTACGAGCTCCCCGTCGCACTCCGCGTAATAAGTATATGTACTTCCACAATGTAAAGTAAATCTATTTAATATTACGCCGCTTCCGGATAATCGTGCGGTTCCATATGGATATGAAGACCCTGGTGAACATGATAGCTCGCGCCTGAGTCATATAACTCACACTCTTCCTGATGCGCGAAATCCCTCCATTGCCGCACTCCGCTGCACTTGTGTTGATTCGCGCCAATCGCGGGTCCACTTGAGCGTATGTCTTCAGAAATGCTGCTGGGGCGCATTTTGTGTGTCCGGAAGCATGGAAGTCGTCAATAGCGAACTGAGTGTTCGCAAAGAAAACAGGTTCCCGTGTCATGCAATAGGGCCCCAGAGCACAGGCAAAGTCGTAGATGATGCGCTTTGGCGCCTCGGGCCACCGGGTTATTATTGCTGAAAACACATCGTTTCTTCCTTCTCCAATCGGGATGCAATGGAACCCGTAACAAATGCTATGGGTGCACCACACACAATAATCCCGCCTGTCAAGCGCTGCTGGCCATACTGTGCATAGAATTTTGAGCACGTAGCACCACACTTACTGCCCTCGTGGATCTGGTCGTGCTTCAGACCTGGATATTGTGGCCGCTGTCGAATTTGGGGCATGCTATAGTAGCAGCCACTCTGGCGTCGAAATTAGCTCTTTCTAGAAAAACGACAGCCCAAGAATCTCACCATCTGCCACGGCCTTTCGATAACTGGGCAAGGGTCTTCTAGCGGTGCTCCTTTGTGAACCAGACGTGCTACGACATCAGTCGCTCTATCCACAAGCCAATTGCAGATCTGCATGACATCCTTGGAATACACGCCCGTTTTTCCTTTCTCATGCTTCAAGGCATTGTACAGGGCGGGGATCTCCAGAAGTCTCTTGTGTGATTTATCGTTTGGGTCGGTGCAAAAGCGCAAAAGGTCCAGTAATGTCGGCACTGGGATCATTTGAAGAACGGACTCCTCTGCAGCTATCTGTGGTTTCCTCAGTTTCTTCACCATATAGAAAGAGCTTAACCCACCTGGATAAACAAGTCGACGACTGCCGTACTTCGTCGTACTTTGGCATGCATGGCGCTGAGTCCAAAATTGTCTTCAAAGACCGCGCCGAGGCTGGACAGACATCTTTCAAAGACTCCACTGCCAGCGGAGCTAATTCCACCAGTTCTAAGGCTTCAGCGATCACCTTTTCTCGCTTTGACTCTGTCTGCTGTGCCACAGTCTCCGCATCTGATTCTTCCCCTCCACAATAAGATTCTCTTCTAATCCTCCCTCTAGCAAGCCCGGCCCAGCAATCAGGCGACGCATCGTTTTCCGGAGTTGAGGGTCAATAATAGCCTGTTGTTGATAAATGTAACGCGAGTTGTGGGCCGGTGCCTCCGCGACAATGGTGGTAGGCAGGCAAAGGGAAGCTAACTGCTGTTTCCTCATGAAGGCCAAAGTTACGCCGTCCCAAATTGTATCCTGGGGGTGCGGACCGCAATCAGGACATGAGAAGTCCCTGTCGAGGGCTTGCAATTCGGCAAATAGAAACCATGCGGTGCGAAAGATGAATTCGCTGACAAAAGCGATACTGCCACCACCAGACATGTACCTCCGAGAAACCACTGATACCCAAGCTACGAATGGCGTTTCGGATGATGTAAATGCGGAGGTGTATTCGTCGAAAAGGGCATGCGCAAAGAGTGTGCGATTATTGTAATTGAACAGACCCAAGTTGTGCGTGTCCGGGCCTATGTATCGTCTCCGGCCAGAAGAGCACATATGGCACATTTGAACCTCCAACCGTGCCCGTACCGCGGTCGTCAAGGTATACACAGTGGAGTTGATTGATGCCGTAGGTTTACTTGAATCGTATTGCGCCCCGCAGCTGCAGCGGCTGGCTATGCCCAAAGGAATATCTTCAGGGATCACATGGCTCTGACGAGAGTATAAAACAGCATCCTCCGGCAAGGCTGCCCACACAGGGGGTAGTATCGGCAAGTGAGACACAGCGCGTACAGCCGAATGCTCCCTTACATTTTCTGGACCAATAGTCAGTATAGCACAACATAAGCCGTAACAAAACCCGAGTACCATGCGTCATCAAGGGTACAGTTCCCCGCCGAGCATCCTCGCCATCTTCCGAACCTGCCAGTTCCCGCAGATGCGCCGTCGCGGCCTTGATATGCACACAATTTTGTATGTGCCCACTTTCCCTGCTACACGCCCAATGGTTTACACCTGCGGCACTTTGTGTTTTGATCACAATTGCCCGAGCCTTTAAAACATCTGGTTTGAATGGGGTTGCAACAGAGAGGATGCTGATCCTGCTTCCGTCAGGAGTTTCCTCTCTGGAGAAAAGAATCACCCCGCCCAAGGTGTCTACTATTGTCAGTACCACTATCCCCAGAACACCTCAAATCTCATACCTTCTGGGAAATCTGATATATCTCCTGCAAAGGCATCTGCACCCTCCGTGATTAAGAAGTGCTCATGTATACATTGCCCAGTCATAGTACAGGTGCAAACAAAGCTTCCGGTAGCCTCATCGAGCTCCTGTACATGGTACCAATGTCCCTGAATCATGGTCAATATTCTATCGTTAACAAAATTGACGAAATTGGAGGACATACGTCTGTACAGCCTAAAAGGCTATTCCATCCTTCACACACAAACAGCGAGGAGCTTATTTGATAAAACCCCACCGCACCGAGTTTTACCCTCTCAACAAAATCTGGGTACGAATCTCTGGCTTCTATGTTGTCGCTAGCATTTTCCAGAACGGTGCTAGCCCCTCCGTCATCCATCTCCAGCCCAATTGCATCAACGACCTGCCCATCCATAACCAGGTCCGGTTTGGCTACTGCGTGAGACCGCGACCCGTCCTTAACCCTTGTGTTACCGGTTCTCGAAGATCCCATTCTCGAAGATCCCATTCTTTGT